>OZ020249.1:10601560-11056448 GCA_963971285.1 Astropecten irregularis | reverse complement strand
AACACCACCAACAACAATAACAACAGCAGCAACAACAACAGCAGAACAGCAGCAGCAACAACAACAACAGCAGCAGCAACAATAACAACAACAACAGCAACAACGACAACGTGATTTCAAGGGCACCCTCTTACTATCATGCATGCAATTACAAGTTTGTAATCAGAAAATTTCTATGACACGTGAATTTTATACACCAGGAAAAAGGTAAATTGCAAGCAAAAAGTTTATCTGCATTATTTTATTCAAGCCTGCATATTGGGCAACTATACACTCTGCATATAATAATGGAGGAAGTTGATTCAATGTCAGTGAAAACCCAACTCAAATTATCTTATAAAACAAAGAATTGTCTTGATCTTACCCCCAGATCTTAACAGTTTTCGGTCTTTGTTTCACTAATTTCTGGATAAATACACTATGTCAGGCGGAAATATTTGAACAGTTTGTTTCTACCAGCACCATCTTCATACCCTGAAAGTTATCGGTAAATCTGTGAACATTTCTGTTTGAGCATGTGACCAATCCTGTACTGTATCTTTAAAGGTTATTTCATACTTTGGTACAACGATGTATCAAACAAGATGTGATGGCGTGTCACTAGAAATTCGAGGATCATTTTGAAGAAAATGACCGATTCCTTAGGGAAAGAGTATTGGTACTGTACAGGATTGGTACCGGTATAACATACCCAGACAGAAATGTTCACAGATTTACCTATAACTTACAGTGTATAAAGATGGTGATGGTAGAAACATACCGTTACAATTTTTCCGCATGAAATGCTGTATATTTATCCAGAAAAGAGTAAAACCAGTGACCAAAATTATTTTTGATCTTTTACCAATTTTGTCATAATCTAATCATAAATTCTTCAAGTGTTAATGCATACGCATCATATTCAATTCAGTATAAAACTAGGCCTCTTTCATTGGTTTTCCAATAAACTATCGCACTCAAATTTTGACATATTTACGTAAATAGTGCACTCGTGAAAACATTTCTAAATTGATACACTTGTATTCCACTTATGGAAGCAACTTTGGAAAAGCGAGCAAATTGCAATTAAGTATTCCCTTCATTGGTAATCAAAATGAGTAATGACAAAATTCTGGGTAAATACTTTCGGTTATTACGTCTAATACTGTGAGTGTTCAAAAATCAAACAAAAGGAATGATTTATAAAGTCAGATGCAGGAAATTGAAAAGAAAATGTATATAACCAAAATTCTAGCTCTGTGTATCAAGTAACACATGATGAGTTCTTCATGCAAATAAGCTCACTCGAAACTGGTATATATAGGTGAAATAAGGTCATTATCTTATAAAGCCACTAACTCCTTTGTGTTTCTGGTATAAATTCTGCATATATTTACATGAGTCAATGATGCAGTTTATTTACATGTGCTTCTTATTTAATGTCTGGATCCGCCACTGATAAATCGACTCTTCAGCTTATTTTATGATGCAGTACAATTTCAATATTGCAGAAAAGAGCTGATATTTATCTGGGTACATGTTGAAACATTTCATGTCATTTTGTTTTCTTTAGTATCAGGTGTGTCCACTGTACAGTTGGTACGGTGTTCTGTAAAGGACACTCCATCCCTGTTGTCCTTAATAACATTAATTTTTACTAGCCAAACTACAAATGTATGTGAATATTGTGATATGCGCTTTTACCGTCATAAAATTATGTATTCATAGGGTGCATTCTTTTAGCTCCCCCGGGTCGACACCAGTCAACCTTGTCCCCATTCTCTCGCTTGTTTTGTGCAGTATTTTACGACCATTCCCAGAAAGGGCTGACCCGTGTTAGCTAAACGAATGCACCCATAATCATTTCAAATTGCTCACTTATGCATACGCAAATTCTGCATATATTTACATAAGTAATTTATAGTACAATTTAATTACCCCCTTTTCTCTGCTGCAGTACAAATTCAGTTTTGCGATAATGAGATTTGTTTTTTATCTGGGTATACATGTTAAACATTTCATGCCATTTTTGTTCAGTATATTTGGTGTCTTCACAAGTACGGTGCACTCTGAAGGACACCTCTTGCTTGTTGTATAACAAAATCATCCGTGGTATTCGTTTTCAGCTTGGATTCCTATAAGGTTATGTTAGATCTTTGTTTCATAGATGTGATCCGCTATGGAGTCTCGGTCACGCTGTTGGATCTTTGGTGTTTCGCGTGGTTTGTCGTTGTCTGACTTAGCTCGTCTTTTGACCGAAACGAGGATAAGGATCAACGTCAGGATGAGTATGAAGAAGACTCCAGCTAGAGTCCATCCTGTTAAGGTGACCGTCAAGGAGATGCCACAAGCACTGTTCATCTCCCCAGTGACGATCTCATGCCGTGTTGGGAGTGACGTGAGCTCTACTACTTCGACAGCATCATCCTTGTCGATTGGAGATTTTTTGGTCGGTTGTCGATCGGTGGATGTTGAGTCTGGCTCTGTCGGTGAATTTGTCGACTTAAATGCAGGTGCGGTGCTGACTGGTGTCTCATCGGAACGGACCAGCAATAAGGCACCTTGCCCCTGCCTTGTTAATGAGACTGACCCTCGGACCACCTCGCACGCCACTCGGCTGCCATTGTATTCCATGTGTAGTTGTTCAATGATGATCTTCTTTTTCTTGTTCTTGAACTTGATGTTTTCAGAGGCCTGTATTTCTCTCCAACTGCCGCCTATGAACATGAACCAAGCGTGTGAGTTCTCTGTCGACTGCTGGTCGTATGAACAGCTGAAGGCAGCTCTAGCACCTTGGTGTCTCACTAAAGTCGATGGTTGGACAGCCGTGTTGATTGGCTGAACAACACGGAGTGTTCCCACTTGAGACTCCTCAGTGCGTTGCGAATCAGACGGTACATATGAATAGATGTAGCATGAGTAATCTCCAGCATCATTTTGATCCACGTCTGGTATGACTAAATACCACTCTGTGCCCTGTGATGAAATTCTGTATGTACGCTCTGTGAATGTGTTCATACAATTAGAAATTACTCGTCGCTTGTACGTCCAGTAGATTGGATAATTGTCTTCATTCCTCCCGCACACGGTAACATTGACCGTGCAGCTCAGTGTCACATCATCGCCTACTACAGCCAGGGTATCCTTGGGGCCCATCCTGATGAAACCCTCTCCACAAACCGATACAGCAATCAATATAACACCAAACACGAACATTGCAGAGTTTTCCCTTTTCAGGAAAGAATAGCAGAGTTAAGAACAGTACTTGATAAAATCAGTTGTCAATACTCAACATTAAGCGACGCTTGCGAGGCTGCAATTCCGTGTTTATGAGGTTTTTCCCAACGTTTTACGAGTTGAGGTCGCCTGAGAAAGCTAAAGTTCAAGTTACAATGTCCAATGCATTGATGCTTACTCGGGGCCTAATAACTGTTTCAGCTGTGAATTGAATTAGCAAACAATTTGGCATTGGCGACTTTGTTGTGAGCCAGCAAACAGCCTAGCTTGTTCTTCTATACGTGGAAGATTCACTCTTTCAAAGTAATTTGCAATTATGCGTCCGTTTTTAACTGCTTATTTCTTCAAACTTACTTCCCTTTACTCCATAAATCTGGAGTTATCGCGTATATGGTTCGCAGCGTAATAATTAAAGCTGGGTATGTTCCTTGTAAGTAGATGTTGCTTCCGGGTCCACTTCAGTGAGACCAATGGGCAACGCACAAAGCAACAAGGTTCTCAGTGTACATTGTTCTAAGCATGTATAATGCTTGACATTTCCACAATACTTTTGTCACTGACAGTAATTACTGTCATTCTTATTTTCAAAACCTAGTTCCTCTAATTTCCATGGAACGTGATTGTACGGTTATTCAAAAATCCAGCATACCGAGTATTTACTTGAGCATTTACGTCATCATAATAGAACTATTGGTCTAGTGAGGGCGCTTTTACGCCATTTTGGAAGTTAGAAAAAGCATCCAATGAATAAACATTTTAACATTTACAAACCTGGCAAAATTGAAATCAATGTAGTAATTTAGACTATAGTGATCGTATAATACACACTATTGCAATATTTTGCAATTTTAGGCATAGGTTAATGTGTGTACTACCTATTATGGCATCGTTAGAGCAGCTCAAAGTATGGTCCATTAAAATATTAAGCATGTTACACATCTCACCGTGGTTATACAAGATAACATAGAAAAATTTGAGGCTTTAAATGGCTACAATTGGTTTGTGGAACCACCATGTAAGAATCGTTCGTACTTTCGCACTTCTATTTCGTTCGCACTTCTCGCCAGTAGGGTCTCAACGTTTCGACTAGCCTGCTCTAGTCATCATCAGCAGACGATTGAAATGAGATATATGACAGTGAGGTCAATCTCCTCTAAAGAAAAGGATCCTAAGCAATCATCTATTTATTTTTAAGGACCTCACATCCCTCATTTCAATCGTCTCCTGATGATGAATAGCAGTGGCGTCACCAGACTTTTGAGTCTGGGTGGGTGGGCACAAGGGGGGCACTAGCAATTGTTGGGGGCGCACTTTTTATATATTATATTTTTTTCACCAACCCAAATCTCAAATGGGTGGGGGGGGGGGGGGGGGGGGGGGGGGCACACGAGGTTTTCCAGGGGAGGCACGTGCCCCCCCCCCCTGCCCCCCCCCCCCCCCCAACTGGTATATATAGGTTAAATAAGGTCATTATCTTATAAAGCCACTAACTCCTTTGTGTTTCTGGTAAATTCTGCATATATTTACATGAGTCAATGATGCAGTTTAATTACCTGTGCTTCCTATTTAATATCTGAATCCGCCACTGATAAATCGACTCTTCTGCTTATTCTCGGATGCAGTACAAATTCAAAGTTGCAGAAATGAGATGCTATTTATCTGGGTACATGTTGAAACATTTCCTGTCATTTTGTTTTCTTAGTATCAAGTGTGTCCACTGTACGGTTGGTACGGTGTTCTGTAAAGGACACTCCGTCCCTGTTGTCCTAAATAACATTAATTTTTACTAGCCAAACTACATATTTATGTAAATATTGTGATATGCGCTTTTACCGTCATAAAATTATGTATTCATAGGGTGCATTCTTTTAGCTCCCCCGGGTCGACACCAGTCAACCTTGTCCCAATTCTCTTGCTTGTTTTGTGCAGTATTTTACGACCATTCCCAGAAAGGGCTGACCCGTGTTAGCTAAACGAATGCACCCATAATCATTTCAAATTGCTCCATGCATACGCAAATTTTGCATATATTTACATGAGTCATTTTATAGTACAATTTAATTACCCCTTTCCTCGGCTGCAGTACAAATTCAGTTTTGCGATAATGAGATTTTTTTTATCTGGGTATACATGTTAAATATTTCATGTCATTTTTGTTCAGTGTATTTTGTGTCTTCACAAGTACGGTGCACTCTGAAGGACACCTCTTGCTTGTTGTATAACAAGATCATCCGTGGTATTCGTCTTCAGCTTGGATTCCTATAAGGTTGTGTTAGATCTTTGTTTCATAGATGTGATCCGCTACGGAGTCTCGGTCACGCTGTTGGATCTTTGGTGTTTCGCGTGGTTTGTCGATGTCTGGCTTGGCTCGCCTTTTGACGAGGATATAAAGGATCGTCGTCAGGTTGAGTATGAAGAAGACTCCAGCTAGAGTCCATCCTGTTAAGGTGACCGTCAAGGAGATGCCACTTGCACGACATCTCGTATCAGTGACGATCTCATGCCGTGTTGGGAGTGACGTGAGCTCTTCTTCTTCGACAGCATCACCCTTGTCGATTGGAGATTTTTCGGTTGGTTGTCGATCGATGGATGTTGAGCCTGGCTCTGTCGGTGAATTTGTCGACTTAACTTCAAGTGTGGTGGTGACTGGTATCTCATTGGGATAGACCAGCAATAAGGCACTTTGAATCTGCCTTGTTAATGAGACTGACCCTCGGAACACTACGCACGCCACTCGGCTGCCGTTGTATTCCATCGGTACCTGCTTAAAGATGAGTTTCTTGTTCTTGAACTGAATGTTTTCAGAGGCCTGTATTTCTGTCCAACTGCCATCTATGAACACGAACCTAGCGTAGTCCTCTGTCGACTGCTGGTCGTATGAACAGCTGAAGGCAGCCCGAGCACCTTGGGGTCTCACTACAGTCAATGGTTGGACAGCCGTGTTGATCGGCTCAACAACACTAAGGGTCGCTGTCTGTGAGTACTCAAACCGAAATTGTGAATCAGAAGAGACACGTGAATAGATGAGGCATTCGTAATCTCCAGCATCATTTTGGTTCACATCTGATATGTGCAAAGTCCATTCTTGACCGCGTGATGAAATTTCATATTTATACTTGTCAAGAATCGGTAGGTAACAATGCGTAATTGCTGTTGATGCCGTTGGGACCGGTCTTACTCGACTGGGCACATGATTCCAATAAAGCAGACTATTGGGCGGGGTCCCCTCGCACACCGGGACTTCGACCGTGCAACTCAGTGCCGCACCATCGCCTACTACAGCCAGGGTATCCTCGGGGCCCGCTGAGAAGAAACTCTCGCCACAAACTAATATCGCACCAATCAATGAAACACCAAACACCAACATTGCAAATTTGCCTCTCTTTTTTCAGGAAAGAATAGCAGAGTTAAGAACAGTACTTGATAAAATCAGTTGTCATTCAAAATTATAAGCGAAGTTCGCAAGGCTGCAATTCCGTGTTTATGAGGTTTTTCCAACGTTTTGCGAGTTGAGATCAAACGAGAAAGCAGTTCAAGTTACAATGTCCAATGCATTGATGCTTACTCGGGGCCTAATCACTGTTTTAGCTGTGAATTGACTACAAACAGTTAGACATCGGCGACTTTGATGTGAGCCAGCAAACAGCCTAAATTGTGCTTCTATACGTGGACAATTCACTCTTTCAAAATAATGTGCAATTATGCGTCCGTTTTTAACTGTTTATTTCTTCAAACTTACTTCCCTTTACACCATCAATCTGGAGTTATCGCATATATGGCTCGCAGCGTAATAATTAAAGCTGGGTATGTTCCTTGTAAGTAGATGTTGCTTCCGGGTCCACTTCAGTGAGACCAATGGGCAACGCACAAAGCAACAAGGTTCTCAGTGTACATTGTTCTAAGCATGTATAATGCTTGACATTTCCACAATACTTTTGTCACTGTACACTTTTACGAAACGGAAGCTCGGGCTCAGACTCAGGCTCCGGCTTCATTTTGTGAATCCATTCTAAAATAACTGGTATCAAAATAAAGGGCATTTGGCTCCGGTTCTGAAGTAGATTCTCTGGCTTGAAAAGGAAAACAGAGCTTCAGCTTCAATGGAAAACCACAACCTACATTTTCAGCACAGTGGATGTCAGAGCTGGAGCCTGAGCCTAAGCCTCCGTTTCGTAAACGCCCAAAGATATAAAAAATATGTCTTCATTAAGTTAAACTGACAAAATTTGTTTCTTTTATTTATTGGCACGGAGGGTGTCTGTGATGTCCCGGGTGTGAAAATACCCTCCGTTCCCATGACAACTGTCAGGCCATTGTCTGTTGATTGTATATGTTTCTTTTTTTTTTTTTTACCTCGGTTTCCCCCCTTATACAACGGAAAGACAGTGCAATTAAAACGACTACAGAGTAACCAATTATTGATTTTATCAGCGTTCCATTAAGCTCATTGGCAGCCAAAACAAGGAACATGCAAGAATAAAATACATTGTTGTTTTTGGCATTTAGACACAGTCATGTAAACCCCAACCAGTTACCAGGGGCCAATTTCATAGAGCTGCTTAAAGGTGGTATCATACTTTGGTAAGAAACCAAAACAGAAATTTACGTATATCTTACAGGGTATGAAGATGGTGCTGGTAGAAACCAACCGTTTAAACTTTTCCCTCTGAAATGGTATATTTATCCAGAAATTAGTAAATCAACGACCGGAAATCTTTTTGATCTTTTAAAAGATTAAAAACTAAAAAATAAAAGACTTAAGAAATACTGTGGCCGTTTTTCACGATTTTTAGTAGATACCGTATGGGACTGAAATTTTCACAGATGACTGTGACTGTCTTCCTTGATATTTTGCCCATGAATCTGAACTTCTTTGACAAAAACCAAAGTATGATAATACCTTTAAGCACAAAAATGTGCTTAAGCACCAAAAAACCTTGGTAAATAAAACCAGTATGCCAACCAAAACTCCTTTTGAATGTTATGCTCAGCAAACAGTGGCCGAATACAAGTCACAAGCAGTAAACATCACATGAAAATCTGGTTATTAATCTTGTTTCAAGGACAACTTTTCATGTTTAAGCAAATGTGCTTAAGCAGCTCCATGAAATTGGCCCCAACATAGGCTTGTAAATACAATATCGCTATAATAATATTATACAGTATTAATATCAGTGTTCTCGTACTCTTACTCGTACTCGAGTACAACTCGAGTACAGATTAAATACTTGGCCCGTACTCGGTAAAAAGTACTCAAAAATAAAGTGTACTTTGTCACGGATGTGAACATTTTCTCCGTTCCCATGACAACTACCAGGCCATTGTCTGCAGATGTTGTTCTTGTCTATTTCTGTTTCCTTCCTTATACATGTAAAACGAAAAGACAAACCAATTATTTTTATCATGGGCTTTCATTAAACTCATTAGCAGCCAAAACAAGGAACATGCAGAAATAAAATATTATTTTTCTGGCATCTAAACACTTATTATCCCCAACCAGTTACCAAAAGGGCTTGTAAATACACTGTCACTAGAATATACAGTAAATATGCTATAAAATTGTAAAATATATCAAATCCTCTACCACTTCAACCATCATTGGAGTAATATTGTCTTTGCAAAAGTATACGACTACATAAATTGATATGTGGGAAAAACATCCAATCAAAAGTCTGTTCTGTTTTTGTTTTAGTTTTTGATTTTTAGTTTGCTTTTTGTTTGTGCTTGTTTTGTTCATTTGTGTCGTGTTTGCCGTGACACACTTCATTAATCTTCAGTGCCCAAGGCACTTACCAGAATGACAACAAAATATTTATCATTAATTATCATCCTTATATATTGTGCTGGTTAATATTTCATCATTTTATTTTTTTTTAAGATAATGCAAACACTATATTTTCACTGAACTGTAGCCATGGTTTAACACTATACAACCATAAAATCAACGCATGCATTACATTTACAGGGTAAGATGGCCAAATATTTATGATTCGATTCAAACTCACTCCACGTTTGCCAAACTAAGCTCTCTGTACTAAATCTATTTCCGCAATATGACATAAAATCATCAAACTTCCAGAGTAATTACTGCCATTTTTATCTTCAAAACCTAGTTCCTCTAATATCCATGCAACGTGATTGTATGGTTATTCAAAAATCCAGTATATCGAGAATTCACTTGAGCATTTTACGTCATCATAATATAACTATTGGTCTAGTGAGGGCGCTTTGACGCCATTTTGGAAGTTAGAAAAAGCATCCAATGAATAAACATTTTAACATTTACAAACCTGCAAAATTGAAACCAATGAAGTAATCTAGACTTTAATAGTCGTATAACACATTATTGCAATATTTTGCAATTTTAGGCATATAATTGGTTAATGTGTGTACTACCTATTATGGTATCGTAATAGCAGCCCCATAAAGCTTTAAGTATGGTCCATTAAAGGTTTACTGTAATCCAAACTTAAATGAAGTTAAATACATCTGTGTTGTTATAAAACTCAACATGTCTATCATTGTTTGTGCTAACTTAGAAAAAGGAGGTATATTAGACCTATAATTTAGCACCCCACTTTTTGCGACGAAAAACTTGATAACGTCACATGCAGAAACACCTTGCAATATACTGTTGGGCGAGCCTATAGACCTTTCTTTTGCAACGTCACAGACCGAGTTTTTGCCAACCAGCATGGCGGAAAGTATGGCGAGCCATCAAAGCCAGGCATACAAAATATCCACATATTGTACCCAATTTGTACACAACGTTTCATAAACATTAAACGATATTGCTGAATGTAATGAAAACAACATAAGCAATGATGGTATGTATTTTGTGCAGCTATAGAAAGTTTTCAAAAATGTTGAATGTGGTCACACCGTCTTTCGAGAAGACGAAATTATTTGCAACATTTGGCCGCCCATGCCAACCAGCAGCCAATGTTTATAAACAAAAAAAAGGTCTATACTAGTTCTGTAGGTGACGTCACACGTTGTTATTGTGTGGATCGGTTCCAAGGGAGACTTTTGGGGGGACGGGGTATACGTGTAGTGATTTTGTAACTTTTTGGTCAAAAGTAAGTACTTACATAAACATATAAATTTATATTGTCATTAAATATGTATTAAGCAATAATTTTAAAGCACTTTACCCCTTTTCCAAATTTTGATTACAGTAAACCTTTAAAGTAAGCATGTTACAAAACTCACCGTGGTTATAAATGTATACAAGATAACATAGAAAGATTTGAGCCTTTGCATGGCGACAATTGGTTTGCGGAAACACCATGTAAGTATCGTTCGTACTTTCGCACTTCTCGCCAGTTATTGTAGGGTCTCAACGTTTCGACTAGCCTGCTCTAGTCATCATCAGGAGACGATTGAAATGAGGGATGTGACTGTGAGGTCAAGCCCACCACAGAACAGGATCCTAAGCAATCATCTATTTATAAGGACCTCACATCCCTCATTTCAATCGTCTCCTGATGATGACTAGAACAGGCTAGTCGAAACGTTGAGACCTTACGAGAAGTGCGAACGAAATAGAAATGCGAAAGTACGATCGATTTTTTCATGGTGTTTCGGCAACGATCCACGTAGGATTGGTAAAGGATACAGCAAGCGATTGTTGTCACCTTTTCCCGCCCAAATTCCATTCATGTGTGTTTTGATGTCCCTTTATGAGAAGAGGTGTTACAAAGGGTTCCAACAATCGAATTCAGACAGTTTTTACTCAAAAGGCGAACATCGTCGTAATGACCCTTAATCATTTTGCAGTTGATATAGAAACATGCGGAGTCAGTGCACGTCTCTTAGCTTACCAATGGTGGTCTTATTGATGATGTCAGAGTAGACTGTGTCTTCTTCTTCCTCACTGATAATTTTTGTTTCCTCATCATGAAATTCCAAATCAGCGTAGATGAGACCCTCCACGTTCCTGTTTCTCGGGCTGTCCACGGCGTCCTCCGAGCGGTCGTCACTCGGCGGTTCGGAAGTGTCTGTGCGTGGCCGGCGCTTCGAGAGGTGATACGGCGTAACAGGGGGCGGCTTCTTCGGACGGTAGCTCGCGAGGGAGCTTGCAACTCTGTAAGGCCCGACAGCTGCGGTGGGTTTCTGATCCTTGGACCCAGACTTGCTCTGCAAATCATTGTCTTGACTCTTGGCCTCACCCTCGCTGGATTCTGGCTTCGATCGGCCTGCCTTGCTCGTGGTATCAACATGGTCTATCCGAGGAGACCCCTTTGCTTTCACGGAGCCTACAGTTTCACCTTCAGCATCAGGCACGAGCGCCACAAACCTGGAAGACTTTCCTTGTGCTGCCTGACTCTCTGATTTATCTTTGTGCCCTTTAGCCTTGTCAATGGGAATAGGCTCTCCTTCAACATCTCTGTGGAGCGAGACTTCGCCACCAACGGCACCAAGTGTCTTTCCCTTTGCGATGCGTTTATCCGGCACTGCATACAACAAGGATCAAGGATACAGCGGCTAGAATCCCTGCTGGTATAACTAACGTTGAGTCATTTGACTCTGGGGAAATGTCAGAATCGGAATCTTCCTCAGGCTGGGAGGAAAGCCATTGGTCCATGGGATCATCAAACTTGTCTTCTGGAGATTTGTCGGTCGGTGGTCGATCGGTGGAAGTTTTTCCTGACTCTGTCGGTGGATATTTGTCATTGTGACCATCAAACGTGTCGACGGGAGGTTTGCTGGAAGGTGTTTCTTGGGTGTTTGTTTCCGCTGACTCGGGAAATGCTGGTCCAGATTCTGTCGGTGGATGTGTCGACTTAAATGCAGGTGTGGTACTGAATGGTGTCTCATTAGGACGGACCAGCAATAAGGCACTTTGCCTCTGCCTTGTTAATGAGACTGACCCTCGGACCACCTCGCACGCCACTCGGCTGTTGTTGTTTTCCAGCTGTACTTGCTCAAAGATCAGCTTCTTTTTCTTGTTCTTGAACTTGATGTTTTGAGAGGCCTTTATTTCTGTCCAACTGCCTCTTGTTAACATGAACCAAGCGTGTGAGTCCTCTGTCGACTGCTGGTCGTATGAACAGCTGAAGGCAGCTCTAGTACCTTGGGGTCTCCTTAAAGTCGATGGTTGGACGACCGTGTTGATAGGCTCAACGACAATGAGTGTTCCCACTTGAGAGTCCTCGGAGCGTTGTGAATCAGTCTTGACATATGAAAAGATATAGCAATTGTACTCTCCAGCATCATTTTGATCCACGTCTGGTATGAGTAAAGTCCACTCTGAGCCGAGTGATGAAATTCCATATGTACGCTCTGTGAATGTGTTCATACAATTAGAAATTACTCGTCGCTCGTATATCCAGTTAAGCAGACGATTGTCTTCATTCCTCCCGCACACCGTGACTTTGACCGTGCAGCTCAGTGTCACATTATCGCCTACTACAGCCAGGGTATCCTTGGTGCCTGCTGTGAAGAACCCCTCTCCACAAACCGATGCAGCAATCAAAATGACACCAAACACGAACATTTCAATGTTATCCTCGGGAAAGAGAAGAATTAAATAACTGTATGCCATAAAAAAAACTAATAGTCAATCACTCAATTGTGGGCGCAGTTCGTGAGCCAGTACTCCGATGTTCTAGTGTGTTTTCCAAAGTTTATGGGGTTAAATACTCACAATATCCAGTGCATACACACTAACTGGTTGGAGCTCTAATTAAATTAATTTGTTGTGTTGAATCAGCGAATGGTTAATTTACGAGGCTTTGTTTCCGGCTTGAAATCAGCCTGAACTGTGCTTTGTACGTGGACGAATCACTCCTTGCAGTTTGGCAATATTCGTCTGTTTCAGACTGTTGATTTATTCAAACTTACTTTCCTTTTTAAACATAATCCTTGCGCCATCAAGCATGGCTCGCGGTGTGATAATAACATATACAATGTAATGCAAATCTGACCATGTCCCTTGTAAGTACATTTTACTTCCGGGTCCACGTCAGTTATACTCAATCGAAAGCCCACGAAGCAATCAGCTTTATTGTGTACATTGCTCTCAGCACGTTGGCTTAACTTTTGCCCTATCTGATGATGCTATTGTTTCTTGCTTGACATTTTGACCTTTCTGTACTGCACTGCCATTGGTTTCCTCGATTCATGTAGTATTATTATTAATTTTTTAACTCCGTTGGAGATCGTTCTTTACCATTTACAATAGTTAAGCCTTAAACCTTTGGACATGGAAAGGGAATACTGTTAAATTGGATCTCGGGGGTGGGGTGGGAGGGGTTGGGGGGCTTAGGAGTGATTTCTAGCTGGCAGTTTTGAAGTATGGCCTAAACAACTGAATAAGAACAAGGAATACTTCAGTATCACAAGATGTTTTTCAAGAGTGTAGACTTGATTTTTTTTTTTTTTTACAATTAAAGATTGTCTAGAGAACTTGCGTTTTGTCTCTCCGATGGTATAGGGGAGTCTTTGGAGCAGAAGGGTATATAGTAGGCTGTTCCACAGTGCATGATCAGAGACGCACAATGCCCTATTCACGTGGTCGTCCTTGAAATAAAGGTTGATGTAACAGTGTAAGAGGTTGTGGGATGAGGACCGTAGATTGTCAGTTGTGTGTACGAGGTTGAACGAGCTCTTGTAGGTATAACAGTGCGAGCCCGTACTCTGATTAGAATGAGAAGTCAGTGTTTGGTAGATTATCCAATGTGAGATGCGAAGTCATTTTATAGAGCCTTTCGCTGATTGTCGGCCTGTGGGATTTCGTGTACAAAATATTATAGCTAACAATCCCACAATGCATTTCTCATAATATGCTTTAAACGTTCACTTCCGGTCTATCTGCGGATGGGTCTCTGGTATTACGGGCACCATGTATGAGCAAATGACAATCCCACAATACATTTCTCATATTTCATCACTGCACATTTCCGGTCTATCCGCGAAATGGTCTATGAAGAGAATGCATGACTGAAAATATGTCCCGGATGTGAAAATGCCCTCCGCTCACATGACAACTACCAGGCCCTTGTCTGTTAATATTGTTAATGTCTATTGTTTTACCCGGTTTCCTTCCTTATAAAACGGAAAGACAGAGCAATTAAAACGATTACAGAGTAACTAATGATTGATTTTATCAGCCTTACATTAAGCTCATATGCAGCCAAAACAAGGAACATGTAGGAATAAAATACATTGTTGTTTTCGGGGCATCTAGACACAATGTTAACCCAACCAGTTGCCAGTAGGCTTGTAAATATAATATCGCTAGAATCACTGTACAATGTACTGAATCCTCTACTGCTTGAACTGAAAGAAGAAGGGGGGAATTAACGTAAATGTTTAATCTTTTCGCTCATTAAAATTGACCCCCTACCATTTCAACCATCATTGGAAACTAATATAATTGTCTGAGGAACATGTATTTGCAAAAGTACACGACCAAATTAATTCATATGAGAGAAATACATCAGTTCAAAAGGCTGTTCTGTTTTTGTTTTGTTTTTGATTTTTGTTCAAATGCTTTTCTTTTGCTTGATTTGTTAATTTGCTTCGTGTTTGTTGTGACACTCTTCATTAATCTTCATTGTTCTACGGCTCTTACCAAAATTTAAAAAAAATATATCGAGCATTTACTGTAGACCGCATCCTTATACATGTATTATACAAATATTACATGGTTTGAGGGTGACAGTCGATTCTAGCTCCCGAGGTGTTGGAAGTTGACAAACTATAGTTTCAACTTTCAACACCGAGGGAAGCTAGAATCGACTGTCCACCCGAAATAAACCATGTGATATTTGTTTTACTATACCTCATACATAATTATTCACAATTTCGTCGAGATCAATATCAGTAAGTGCAGCAAAATGTTCGTGTTCGTGAGCCGCCATTTACTTCATGTAGGTCGAGGCTCACGCACGAGCGCTGCATTCAAAATAATATTTTCCCAGAATGCGCAGTGAGATGTTACATGCGCAGAGAGATATTACATGTGTAACAGTTCCTTCGGAGATTCCCCGGCCTACTTGCTGGTGATCAGCAAATATATCCACTGGCACGTGATGGTGAATTGACCAGTTTGGATTCGGCTATAGGTCATGAATTTGTATGAGGTATAGTAAAAAGCGCTGTTTAATATTTCATCATTAAAATGTTTAAGATAATGCATACACTCTATTGTTCACTTAACTGTAGCTATGGTTTAACACTATATACAACCACAATATCAACGCATGCATTACATTTACAGGGTAAGATGGCCAAATGTAATTCCGATTCGATTCAAACTCACTCCACGTTTGCCAAACTAAGCTCGCTGTACTAAATCCATTTCCGCAATATGACATAAAATCATCAAACTTCCAGAGTAAGTACTGCCATTCTTGTAAGCGTCTACTGAGTAAATATTATCTTCAAATCATAGTTCCTGTAATGTCCAGGGAACATGATTGTATATGGTTATTAAAAAATTCATTTTCTAATTTTTTTTGGATATACAAGTTAGAAAAAGCATCCAATGAACAGACGGTTTAACATTTACAAACGCGGCAAAATTGTAAATCTATGTAGTAATCTAGATTGTAATAGTCGTATAACACATTATTGTAATATTTTGCAATTGTAGGCATAGGCTAATGTGTGTACTACCTATTATGGCATCGTTAGAGCAGCTCAAAGTATGGTCCATTAAAATATTAAGCATGTTACACATCTCACCGTGGTTATAAATGTAGGCCTATACAAGATTAAATAGAAAGATTTGAGGCTTTGCATGGCGACAATTGGTTTGCGGAAACACCATGTAAGTATCGTTCGTACTTTCGCACTTCTATTTCGTTCGCACGTCTCGTAAGGTCTCAACGTTTCGACTAGCCTGCTCTAGTCATCATCAGCAGAGGATTGAAATGAGATATATGACAGTGAGGTCAATCTCCCTTTACAGAAAAGGATCCAAACAATCATCTATTTATTTTTAAGGACCTCACATCCCTCATTTCAATCGTCTCCTGATGATGAATAGAACATGCTAGTCGAAACGTTGAGACCTTACCAGTGCGAACGAAATAGAAGTGCGAAAGTATGAACGATTCTTACATGGTGTTTCTGCAAACCGATACACATAATATAAAATAGGTTAAAGGTTTACTGTAATCAAATTTGGGAAAGGCTTTAAAGTGCTTTGAAATTATTGTTTAATACATTATTAATGACTACACAAAATTTATATTTTTATGTTAATTTTGATAAAAAGTTAAAAAAAATCTGTTCATGTTTGCCCCGAACCCCAAAAAGTCCCCCTTGGAACCGATCCACGCAACAATAGCGTGTTACGCACCTACAGTACTCGTATAGGCTCGCACCACAGTATACTGCGTGGCGTTCTGCATGTGACGTAAGCAATGTTTTTCGTCGCGAAAATTGGGGTGCTAAATGACGTGTCTAATATGCCGCTTTTTTGTGTATATACAATATTTTTTTAGCACAAACAATGATTGACATGTTGAGTTTTATAGCAATACAGATGTATTTAAATTCACATGAGTTTTGATTACAGTAAACCTTTAACGATACAGCTAGCGATTGTTGTCACCTTTACCCGCCCAAACTCCATCCATACGCGTTTTATGTCGATTTATGAAAAGAGGTGTTAAAAAGGGTTCCAACAATCGAATTCAGACAGTTTTTTACTCAAAAAGGCGAACATTGTCGTAATGACCCTTGATCATTTGCATTTATAAACATGCGGTGTCAGTGCCCGTCTCTGAGCTTACCAATGGTGGTCTTATTGATGATGTCAGCGTAGACTGTGTCTTCTTCTTCCTCACTGATAATTTTCGTTCCCCCATCATGAAATTCCAAATCAGCGTAGATGAGGCCCTCCACGTTCCTGTTTCTCGGGCTGTCCACGGCGTCCTCCGGGCGGTCGTCGCTCGGCGGTTCGGAAGTGTCCGTGTGTGGCCGCCGCTTCGAGAGGTGATACGGCGTAACAGGGGGCGGCTTCTTCGGACGGTTGCTCGCGAGGGAGCTTGTAGCTTTGTAAGGCCCAACAGCTGCGGTGGGTTTCCGATCCTTGGACCAGGACTTGCTCGGCAAATCCTTGTCTTGACTCTGAGCCTTACCCTCACTGGATTCTGGCTTCGATCGGCCTGCCTTGCTCGTGGTATCAACATGGTCTATCCGAGGAGACCCCTTTGCTTTCACGGAGCCTACAGTTTCACCTTCAGCATCAGGCACGAGCGCCACAAACCTGGAAGCCTTTCCTTTAGCTGCCTGACTCTCTGCTTTATCTTTGTGCCCTTTAGCCTTGTCAATGGGAATAACCTCTCCTTCAACATCTCTGTGGAGCGAGCCTTTGCCACCAACGGCACCAAGTGTCTTTCCCTTTGCGATGCGCTTATCCGGCACTGCATACAACACGTCGGTAGCCTTCCCTCCAAGCGTTTGGCTCTTCAGTTTCCCCAGCTCCTTCGACTTGAGATGATCTCTGCTGGGTTTGGCATTTTCTTTGGGTGGGGTTCCGTGATCAGCACCGTCTGCCTTGCGATTTGAGCCGGGCTGCCTCGTCAAGTCTTCGGTGGATTTTGAGGTGTGCGATTGTGCAAGTGAGGCTTCGCCTAAGCAAACAGGCACGGGCTTAGCAGGCTGCAGGATATCTAGGTGTGTTTCATCTGTGCTGTCCGCGCTGGAGCCTCTGTTATTCCGCTGATTCCTTGAAGATTCGCCCGATTGGTTGGTGTCTGGTTTAGATCGTCTCCTAACGAGGATGTATATGAGAGATGCTATGATGCATACCAAGGATACAGCGGCTAGAATCCCTCCTATTAAGACCGTTGAGTTATTTGACCTAATGTCAGAATCGGAATCTTGCCTAGGCTGTGACGGAGGCCATGTGTGTTTGGGGTCATCAAACCTGTCGACAGGAAATTTGTTGGTCGGTGGTCGATCGTTGGATGTTGCGCTTGGCTCTGTCGGTGGATGTGTCGACTTAACTGCTGGTGTTGTGGTGACTGGTGTCGCTTTAGGACTGACCAGTAATAAGGCACTTTGCCTCTGCCTTGTTAATGAGACTGACCCTCGCTTCACCTCGCACGCCACTTGGGTGCCGTTGTATTCCATTTGGACATGCTCAAAGATGAGCTTCTTTTTGCCGTCCTTCAACTGAATAATGTCAGAGGTTTTTATTTTTGTCCAACTGCCACCTATGAACATGAACCAAGCGTGTAAGTCCCCTGTCGACTGTTGGTCGTATGAACAGCTGAATGCAGCTCTAGAACCTTGGGGTTTCTTTAAAGTCGATGGTTGGATAACCGTGTTGATCGGCTCAACAACACTGAGGATCGCCGGTTTAGACTTCTCATGGCGTTGTGTATCAGAAGAGATTGATGAATAGACATGGCATCTGTAATTTCCAGCATCATTTTGATTCACGTCTGATATGAGTAAATTCCACTCTTTATCACTTGACGAAATTCCATATGTAGGCCTAGGCTTTCTCAAAATGCTTTTACAATTAGAAATGATTTGTGTTTCGTTTTTTATCCAGTACAAAACTCGGCGATTTTCTCTATTCCTCCTGCATACATTGACTCTGACGGTGCAGCTCAGTGTCACATCATCGCCTACTACAGCCAGGGTATCCTTGGGGCCCTCTGTGAAGAAACTCTCGCCACCAACCAATACCGCACCAATCAATATAACACCAAACACCAACATTGCAGACATTGTGGAAGTTTTAAAAATCGACAAAATGTTGTTCTCGCATTGGTCGGCAATGCTCAAGAATGCAGTGTGGTTTTCTTAGCAGCAGGTTTTGAGTGCGACCTGATCATCTGTGGAATAAGTATACATGCAGTCAAATGCAGTTGACTTCTCTCGGGTTTGGGCTATGGAATCAAAACAGATAAAGCTCTTGCAGCTCACACAAGAAACATTAATGTAAGAATGAGGAACATCCCTCTCTTATAACTTGAATATATCCGCATTTGGCTTGAATTATTGATATTATCAATTTCCTTCCCTTTGAGGACCGCAGACAAAACTGGCTTGGCTCTTAATGCAAATTCCCTATGACGTGACGTACTAAAACGTCGGCCATCTGTACACATAGCGCGGGGTCCTTTCAAGATCAATCTAAATTGAATTACTTTTATATAAAACAAAAACTCTGTCAACTGAAGCACCGGAAGCCATTTTACTGTGCCCGATACAATGCGGTAACTTCCTTTGTATATTCGGCCCACCAAGATGGATACTTGTGGTTTCAGTGACCTAAGTGGGCTTATAGGGAGTATTTTATATCATCAGGTTTGATTTCACCAAACTCTTCCTAACTTGCTATCAATCGTAAGACTACCTTTTGATGCATTGAAGCCCTGTGTAGGATAGGCCCCTAAGATGGGTTATCCTTCGTAACTCGAGTTACGATCGATCGCAGGGCTTCCTGAAGTTGACCCCGGGTTTGATTTCACTTAACTCCTCGTAACTAACTATCAATCGTAGGAATTATGATGCATTGCAGCCCCACGTAAAAGTCGTAGGATACGATGGGTTATCCTTAGTAACTCGAGTTACGATCGATCGTAGGGCTTCGTAAAATCGACCCCTGTAAGTACTTTACAGCGGAAGAAATGATCCTATATCGTTACATATCCAGACTACAGTAATCATGTTTGAGTTTTCACCATGGTTCATCATTTACTATGTTGCATGTTTGGGTTTTTTTATTTCGTGCGTTTCCTTCCCTGTTTTGTTGGCCGTATGCCAGATAATTGAAATACATCTGTTCAGTGCTGTAGGGGAAGAAATGCATAATTATGTCTCCCACAAATGACTCTATTGGCATGATTGCTGGAGTCACACATGTCGAGTACAACTCGAGTACATGAAAATACCCGGCCCGTACTCAATAAAAAGTATTCGAAAATAAAATGTACTTGGCCCGGAGTCGAAAAAAAAAGTACCTGAAAATAAATGTACTTGGCCCGTACTCGATTCCATGTAGGCCTACTCAGATTTTGGGAGTACTCGACCATTTAATGCAATATTTCATTTTCGTTACATTTTCACGGTTGATTATGTTCGAGATTTCCAATAAATTATACAATGGGAGTATGAAGATCAACGGGAGTTTAGTATCAAATGGAGTAAACGGCACGGTGTCATTTGCAAGGTTTGTAAAACAAGAATTTGTAAGACGAGTGGCGGCACAGCGTCCAACTTCAGTAATCATCTTTGTGAAACAAACTGCATTTTTTGGCACTATGTGATGCCACTGTGCCTGTACAAGGCAATGACTCTGACTTTGGTACTCGGACTCGGCCCAGTACTCGACCCTGAAAGTACTCGTACTCGATACTTTGGAGTTGGACTCGACAGCAATGTACTCGGACTCGGCCCAGTACTCAGCCCTGGAAGTACTCGGAGTACTCTGTACTCGAATTTAAGGACTCGACTCCAACACTGATGGAAAGTACTTGGATATGAGATTCTACAGTTTCCAGGGTGGTTTATTTGCTGTGGTCTTGGTATACACATACCAGGTCCTATATTTGCTGGCACGGGCCTCCTTTTCTACTTTACTTATTTTGCTGGAGTTTACTTCCTTATAAAAAAGGAAGTAGATTATAGTAAAGAATCGAAGGGTTACTTTTTTTTTTTCGTTTGTCTCGATCCGTAATGTTTGGACTAGTTATCGGGCGCCCTCTCGTGTCATCAAAATCGTGTCATCAATCAAATTAGCTTCTTAAGGCAACTCAGTGACGCGCCGCGATTCTAGGGGGTGGGGGCTGCGGGGGGAGGGGCTTGAGCCCCCCCCCCCCCCCAAAAAAAAAAAAAAAAAAAAAATGGTGTCTAGCACCCCCTCCCCCCGGCAAAAAAAAATACAAATGCATGTTTTTCTACTCCTAATAAGACATAACAGAAGCAATGTTAAAAGAA
The DNA here is from genome assembly GCA_963971285.1 of Astropecten irregularis. Classification (NCBI taxonomy): domain Eukaryota; kingdom Metazoa; phylum Echinodermata; class Asteroidea; order Paxillosida; family Astropectinidae; genus Astropecten; species Astropecten irregularis. Next base: position 11,035,319 of record OZ020249.1, on the reverse strand, counting down.
GGGTCAAGTCATAACGTTAGCCCACCACGGTGGCTCTTCTAGCCCCCTAAAAAAATTCATGGCTCTTCTAGCCCCCCCCCCCCCCAAAAAAAAAAATACTGGCTCTAGAACAGCGCCTGAACAACAACAACTATCACAACATGTACAGCAACAACAATAATCATAATCATAATAACAACACAACAACAACAACAACAACACTCCAGACGTCCAGCTAAAGCCAAAACATTGATTTTGGCTTAAGCCCCCGTGTAATGACAGTAATGGTGTCAACTACAGCACTCAAGCACTTTGGATTGCTGTGTTGTGGTTCACGTTCAAAACAATTATGATACGAGATAATACCAACTGTTCTTCTCAGAACCACACACTCTCACAGAAGAGATTACAAGGTGTCACCGCAAACCAACCTTACTTCATCCACCATGCATAGCTTCAAGTCTTATTTAAAGGTTTACTGTAATCACATTTGGGAAAGGGGTGAAAGTGCTTTAAAATCATTGCTTAATGCATAATTAATGACAATATAAATTCATATGTTTATGTAAGTGCTTTATTTGGACCCCCCCCCCCCCCCTGGCCCCCCTTGGCGACGCCACTGCTCTTTTCCCTTTACTGTTTCTAATTTCTTTTTTCTAATCCAATCATCAAAATAACCACAAGGGAAATTGACTGAATTTTTAAGTCATTGTTAGGTGAACAAAGAGCTGGTAAGAACAAAATTGACAGGAGCAGGATATGAATAGGGACACAGGCCCAGTATTTACAACACAGACATCATAATTATGAAAAAAAAAAATGTAATCAACTGAAGCCACCGGAGGCCATCTTACCATGCCAGATACAATGCGGTAACTATTTTTGTATTCGGCCCACCAAGATGGATTTCAGTGACCTAAGTGGGCTTATAGGGAGTATTGCGAGTCCAGATTCTTCGTCCGTGATTTCCACTAGGAAAAACGTGAAGGGCACCAGCGAACGCATGGACCTCATTATTAAGACATGGTACCCGGAGTCTCGTCATACACGTGCTCATCTTTGTAGACGTTCTCGTACTTGGTCTTTCTCTGAGCTGAGGCCCCTTGGTCGATTTGGGATATTTCTTCGTACTCCAATCCAGTCACTGGTGATAGTATGTTAGTTTTATAGTAAGACACGCCGCTGAATCTGGTTGCTTGGCCGTGGGTGTCTTCAGAGTTCGCTCGGCCTTTGAACTTGCGGTAGGCCCAGAGAACTGCCAAGGGAAACGCAACGAGAAAGACGGCACCCAGAGCCCATCCGGACACGGCTAAAATCACCAGCGAAGAAGGGATGGTGCCATCTGGGTCATGCATGGTGGTTGATATGGTAGGGGGAATAGTCACCGATAGAGGGACCTGGAGCAAGGCAGCCTGCATGCGTCTCGTCACCGACACGGCCCCATCGAGTACCCCGCACTCCAATCTCATGCCCTCCGAAGCGGTGGCGTTCAGCCGAGAAACGGTCAGACTCTTCCCGTTGTCGGACGCACGGATCGCGTCGTTGTCCAGTCTCTCCGTGGGAACACCGTTGACGAACCAGACGCGGTGTTCCGACCGGCGGCGAAGAGGCCGGTCCACTCTACAGCGAAAGAGCACGGACTCGCCCTCCGTCGCCTCGACATGTCGTGGTACCACGATCGTGTTCACTGGCTCAACCACCGTAAGGATTGCTGAGGAACTGTGAAGTCCGTACATCCAATCACCAGCCTCGTGAACGTCGACCACACACTGGTACCTTCCACTATAATTGCCTGACGCATTTTTGATATGCAGAGTCCATTCAGAGCCGTCGGATGAAATGTATCTTCCGGCATCCGACCGATAAACGTCGTAACAGATCGAAAGGTCGACGTAATCTTCACCGCCATCTCCACGTCTTTCATAGCCAATCCAGTGCAGCGTGTACCGCGTAGATGAATCACTGGCACCATGCCTGAGGCACGCCGCGACCGTCAGGCTGCAAGTCATCGTCACATTATCACCAGCCACGGCCAGAGTATCCCTCGGGTGCTCTGCAAAGAATGACCCCTCGCCCGTCCCACCCAGCACCGCAACCGTCGCAAGGATCACCAAGAACATGGTCGTATCAAAAACGTCAGTCCAGCACAAGGCAATGGAACGATACATTCGACGTTTCGCTTTCGACGATGTTCGATCTCAGTTGTAAAATCTTGCAGGTTCAGATTCTTCAAAAATGTTAGTGAAACCTCTGACCGAGAACGCAGCATAACAAGTAAGTTTGTTTTGCCTTATCTGTTTATCATTTTAATTGCTTGTATGTATTTTTCATACTTCCTTCCCTTTTGTTAGTGGTTTCCTTTCCTTGTTTTTTGCTGGCCACATTATGGGTGTAATTCTGAGTAATGTATACATCATCAGAAGGGATGGAGATGCAATATCGTATTGGCGAAACTTGGACAATAATGGACAGTTGGCAGTAGCATATAGACACGTCCTCAGACTTGGGGTATGATTCTGTAGCTGGGTCGTGCTTCCATATACGTTTGTGCACAAACACATTCTTTTTTAGAATATAACAAATGAAAACCTGTACGCCTTCCAAAACCTGAAATATTTTTGTGTGACTCCACCAATATTGGTTCAGTGGTAAGGGGCTGAGTTTTCTACACCATTACAGTGATGCTTTACCCAACAACTGTGCAGTTTAATTAAATGAGCTATATAGACCTTTCTTTTGCAACGTCACAGCCCGAGTTTTTGCCAATTAAAGATGGCGGAAACTAACTCCATCAAAGCCGGGCATACAAAATAACCACAATTTGAACACAATTTGTACACAACGTTTCAAAAACATTGAAAGATAATTGCTGAATGTAACAGAAACAACAGAAGCAATGATGGTATTTTGTATAGCTAGAGAAAGTTTTTAAAAATGGTTGAATTTGGTCACGTCGTCTTTCGAGAAGATGAAATGATTTGCAACCTTTGGCCGCCCATGCCAACCAGCAGTGAATGTTTTTTAAGAAAAGAAAAGTCTATAGTATGCACAAAGACGTATACAAATTCAACAGTTTAAGCCATTATACAACTTGTATTGAATTGTCTGACAAGGAACTATAGTTGGAACGAAATACAAATGGACAAACACGCAAGGTTAGAGTCGAAAATGGAACAAGGTATTGACGGTATTAAACACACGGCAAATCACAGGGAAAGGTAAATGGAAGATACTAGTAAGGAGAATTTGAAGAAAACAAAGGTAACTAAGTGAAGAAACAGAATAGGAACATGTGTTAAATAAAAGGGGAAAAGAGCGCTTTGATAGCAAATTCTCCTTTTCACGAAGCTGAGTTTGAAATGTTTTTATGTTCACAAGAACCTGCTGAAACGGGGGCCAATTTCATAGAGCTGCTTAGCACAAAATAATTGCTTAGCACAAAATAGCTTGCCCAATTCCATTTGATATTCATGGTCAGCGAACAACAGCCAAAGACCAATTGCATGTGATACACAACACATGAAAATTTGTTGTTAATCCTGTTTTTACTAAGATAGAAATGTCATGCTTAGCGAATTGCTGTGCTAAGCAGCTCTATGTTCAAATGTAAAGATGCTAAAAAAGGGAACATGTTCATATTTCCTGTATAATATAAACTTACCATTTGCTTGTGTTGCTATTCCACGTACAGTTGGGATATCCTGGGGCTTCACATTCAAACTGCAATCTTGCCGAACATTCCCCATTGAGAGGTAAGGTGTGCACAGTTGTTTCTGTTGTAATCACTAAATGTTTGCTGAAATCTCCGGTCAGTATCTCTAGGCCTGTCACCGGGCCACTGGTCCCCTTTGAGAAGAAAACAAAATTACGTCAGTCAATATAACCTTTTAAAGGTAGTATCATACTTTGGTAAGGAACCAAAACAGAAATGTTCACAGATTTACGTATAACTTACAGGGTATGAAGATCGTATACTGGTAGAAACATACCGTTGAAAGTTTTTCCGCCTGAAATTGTGTATTTTTCCAGAAATTAGTAAAACAACGGCCGAAAATCTTTTAAAAGATCAAAAATAAAAGAGAAAACACTTAATAAATATTGTGGCTGTTTTTTCACTGTTTTCTCAAAAAGTGGGCACCGCATGAGACTGAAATTTTCACAGATGACTGTTACTGTATCTGCCTTTATATTTATGCACTTGAATCTGCATTTCTTTGACAAAGACAAAGTATGATATTACCTTTAAAGCCTAGAAATTGGCGCGTATTGTGTTGTGAATCTCGAAATTACTTTTGCAATTGAATTTGCAATTTGGTGAATAAATCGTGCACACTACATCACCACCAAGTTATCTTTCAATACCACCATAAATTGGATAACATGATAACAGTGTAAAATACTAAATAAAATAATGATATTTGCTTGGTATTTTAAACACTCACCAATCCAGTTATTTCCACATTTCTGAAGCTGGGCTCGGAGCCTGTGTAGCAATCTTCTTTGCGAGTTGTGATCACAGTTCCAGTTGCTGGCAAAACAAAATTAGTCAAAATGATGATTAGGGCCGAATCACGGGCTATTTAATTTTTGTGTGACATGTCGTACGCCCTGATTAGGGGCAAGTATCCTGCTTTATAGAGTGCGGCGGAGGGAAAATTATTTTGTTGCTGGAAAGGGACACTACAGTAATGGCGAATGGTATGTCTGGACGTCAGATTGGTATATAACTTACAGGGTGTAAAGGTGGTGCTGGTACATGGTAGAAACACCGTTAAATTTTTCCGCCTGAAATGCTGTTTCAAGAAATTAGTAAAAACAACGACCGAAAATATTCAATAACGGTGAACAGATTAAGAAAATTCCGTGGGTGTTTTTCACTGATTTCTCAAATAGTGGGCACCATACGGGACTGGAAATTTCACAGATGACTGTTATTGTATCTTCCTTGATATTTTTGCCCATGAATCTGCATTTCTTTGACAAAAACCAAAGGATGATATTACCTTTAAATAAACATTTTTCAGCAGTCAAACATTCAATAATGGTTTTATACCTGTGCCAAAGAAGTAAACGCAATTTTCAAAATCGATGGCCATGCTTGTGAAGCGAGCACCATATACATGCAGTGTTGGTGTGTCGGAATTTGGGAAATTGCTCGGTTGTGACCGTTGAAATCCTGGAGTTGGTTCCATTGGATTATAGTTGGGTACCAGTTTATCCATAAGAGGTGGGTAATTGGTAGTGTGGACTTCATTACACTGAAAATATAATAGTAAATTAATACGTGGTCAAAAACTACTGTACACTTATTCGTGTGTTTCTTAATGGGAGACTTTTGGAGAGTCGGTCTTGAGTCAACAGCGCACGCGCAAACCATGCTTGCACAATTATTGTGAGCATGCGCGCGTTGTATAGCGCGGGCGTGCGCGTGCGTGCGCTGTTGACTCAAGACCATTGATCTACATATTAATGTATTATGGAGATCAATGCTCAAGACCGACTCTCCAAAAGTCTCCCATTATGGGCCTTCACGAAACCAGGCTTGGTGCTAGGTTTGGACTTCTTTCGCCACCGCCATTTTTGAGGTCCACAAAACGAAATGAGTGGGCCACGTGACGAAGCCGAAGAAAGGCACAAGCTTCGCCATGAATCTCAAGCCATTCAGGAAACAAAATGGCGATAGACAAAATGAATCCCAAGCCTAGCCTCAGATGACTCCCTCGCATAGGACACCAAATCACCAATCATCCCCCCAATCATAAAAAGAAATCGACACCTATGCATGTTGTACACCAGTTGCCTAAAGTGTGTATTAACTTAGCTACTCTGGGATTTCTGTTTGCAAATACCGTGCCGGGTCGGAGGCTGCTATGTGGTGATACTGGTAACCATTCGTTATTAATTTGACCGCCCTCTTGATCTTTGAAATGTCCTTCATCAAACAGACGCATAATGTCCTCCATCTTGAAACGACACAGTGCTGAAGCCGGTGGGCCCTCACTGCAAATCACACAAATATGACAAAAGGGTCATTGTAAAAATCAGAATAACCTTTTATTATAAGGAGCATCACAGCAAATCGTGAAGGATGAAACTTCTTATTTACACGTTTTATGTCTATCCTGTCATAATATTCTGTTCATAATAGTACGAGATTCCAATTTTCAATACCTTTTTGCATAAAACCCACTAGGTATTCACTGTATATAAGGCCATCATCAATTTAACTGGCTTGTAGGCTGTCTTAAACTTTCAATTAGTCCAAATATCTGGATATATGGACCTATTCCTGATACTTTCACAGCTGCCTGAGGTTAAAACAAAATAAACTTTGTAGATAATGATCATTGGAAACTGGCCTAATCATCACCATTTATCTTTCATATCTTCCGCTCTTCGCCTTCATCACACGGCTGATGATCAAATTCTTGATATAATTATTATTTAATTACACTGTAAAATCGATTTGCACCTCTTGCACATAAAATCCATCACCTTTTTGTCCCGAAAAAACTGTCACATGAGGTGCTTCATATTGAGCATTTGAGGCGCTTCAGGTGCTCAATATTTAGCACATAACCGACACATATTACTGATTTTAATCCATCGCCAATTTGTCCCGAAAAAACTGGCACAGCAAGCACCTGAAGTGCTTCAACTGAAGGATCTGTGTCTTGCTGTGCACCTGAGCTGCAAGAAAGTCAAGATGGACACATCATTTCAAAGTAACAAGATATCTTTATTAAACAAACAGTTAAACAGTTCCAACAGTTCGATGTACACTGTCACTCTCAATATCTAGTAATTATACAACAGGTAATGTGATAAAGGCAGCCCTTTCAGTGCAAATTGTGTGTTTGTTTGGAAGGTTGGCTTGTAAAAAAAAATCGCAAACACAAGTCAAATCAAACCAATCATCTTAAAATTTGTTTCAGATGATTAAAATCACCTTCCAAAGCATCAACTTGATGCTCTACTGTAGCTTTTTCAATTTGTTTTATAATAATTTATCTGATGAAGTAGTTGTTGGTAACAACTTGTTACTACGAAAGCTTCAGCCCATGTACGGATTCCTCTAGTTAGTCTTTACGTGCTACCTTTATTTTCTTCATCAATTTAAAGTGGAAGATAAAAAGGAAACCAGAAAATGATACAATCTAATATAAACCTATAAAATATGTAAGGGTTCGGTCTTAGATTGGACATCTCAATTGTCATTGTATACGCTTGCTTCTTCTGGCATTATAACTAGAGATCTGTATTATAACTAGAGATGGAAGTATCCTTATTGTCCTGTTTTTCATTTTAAGGAGGATATTCTCACTTTTGTAACTTGAATTGATGTATGAGAAGGTTATAGATTTAATAACATCAAATGAACATCAATTAAATACAGTGTTAGGCCCAATGCTATACAAAGCAGTTAACATGCAATCAATTCCATCCGAGTTCCATGACTGGCATACCAAAGCTTGTCAGGTTGAGTGATGTTGGTTTGTTAAGCCCTTTTCACACGACGCCAAAAAAACTCTCAACCATTGAGACATTTTCTCAAGGTTGCGAAATCTTACAAAACGGTTTTACGCTGGCTGCTTTTGCGTCCTTTCACACGGCCCAGTGTAACATTTCGCAAGCCTCCCTTGAGACGGAACGCGGGTAATCGATAGACTATGCATTTTATGAATGTAAACGCTGCTTGTACCAACGTGACGATGAGGGTGAGGTTAAAGCACGTGGTATGCAAAGGCCATGAAACCGGTGTACCACGCATGCGCATTGGAAAGCACTTCGCAAGGGACGTCGTACAAAAGGGGCTGTTCTCTATTCACACGATAGATCTCAAGGGTCCCTTGAGAAATCTTCCGCTAGCGGAAGATTTTGTCGTAGGTCTGGACCTTGGACAAAATCTCTCAAGGATTCACCAGGGACGTCGGTCACTCTCAAGCATTGGTGTCCTTTCACACGATGACACTTTTGTAAGATTTCGCAACCATGAGAGAATTTCTCAATGGTTGAGAGTTTTTTGGGCGTCGTGTGAAAAGGCCTTTAGTCTCCTTCACTGTCGCAATGAGAATCGGTGCCTTGGAAGACGTCACTGGCTTGTCAAATACATTTGACGACTTCTGCATCTTCACAGAGAAAAAAAAATGATATAATGCAATGGTGAGATATTGCAAAGCTTAATATTGCTAAAGAAGAACTTCATGATTTGGGATCTTTATCTGTTTATATCATGCAATACAGTCAGTTTCTGAATACTGAATTTTTTAGTTGTCTTTGGTGGGTGGTTTGCTTAAAATAACTTACCTCAAGTTGATCACTCTTGCTTTAGAGTAGACGTTCTCTTGTTTAGTGGCCACTTCATCTTCAACACTTTCAGCTCATCCTGTTTTCATACAAACAAAATACAATTCTATTCTAAAACATTCATCATTCATTTTTCACAAAAAAATAGGTGGTAATGATGCCATTGAACTTAATAATATGGCTATATTCCTTCCTCCATGGATGGTAGTAGTAGGCCTAGTTAATGCAGTATGAGTACCATGACCATGACCTGTAATTGTAACAAATACAATTGCCCTTTATTGGGTTTCACTGTTCACATCAATATTGTGTAACATTACATGTCTGGTTTGAAGAACTTTAATGTAAGGTTTGTAGGCCTAAGCCTACTTGAACTTTGAAGTGTGTATAATCATGATTATTTATAGGCCTACCGATGCAAGGTACTGTACTTGGCCTGTAACATTACTCAGTAGGCCTTAGCCGTATTGTATTGGCCTAGGCTAGGCCTATTGATTATTCACGATGTTCACTCACAGTAAAACAGGGACTAAACCTAGCCCAAATAGTGACCTGTAAAAGTAACATAAAACGGGATAATGTTCCCTAACGGTACCTTTGAAGTTATCAATGTCCTCATCTACTTCCCCTGCTGCATGGCATCAATTCATTCTTCGTTGTCCATATGATGTAAATCCGTCGTTTTTGTTTTGATTTCACCAATCGACGTTGACATACGCGTGATGCCAATTATGTACAACTTACAAGCTGCAATGGCGTCTCTCTCACACATTACAGTCAGTGTTGTTGTATAGTACGCAATGAAACTTGAAAACCCACAGCGTATAATGAATACGCGTACGGACGTACAGTATGTGTACACAAAACACTCACCCACGACACAAAGTTTACGCGCGAAGATAACGCGTAGATGTGCTGATCTTGGATGTCTGCCAACAAAAGTCATAATTTGGAAACAAGTTCGCTGCGCACAGTACAACTAATAATAACGATACGCACGCCGGACGAGTACGAATCACATTATCTTAAAGTAATTTTAACAGAACACGGGGAATAATAATAATTCACTAATGATCAATAACTTATTGTCAGACCCAACTCGATTGTCGCTAGCGAAAGGGAAAAATCATCGATATTATTATTCGGAAAAATCTATGAGTCTCCAGTAATGATTTCAGACATTACCTTGGAAAAGATCTGATTTTCTTTTGGTTGCTTTATGTTGCATAATGTTTGGGACCAGGCTTGATGAATAATTGCATTTACTTCGGGGTAGTGGTCAAAGTATTAACGACGAGTAAACAAAAAAGTCAAACAACCTCATGCTCATGCACCTGATGCGAAAGGGGCTCACAGATACATTTTATCCCCACTGACGGACGAGGTGCCGGAGTTCCTAGATTTCAGGACAATATTCCAGGGAATAACATTATATTAACGCCTCAGCCGTTTGACGTGATGGAAAATAGATATAACAAGCACTTCAGGAAATCATATATCGTAAGAACCATCACATGAAGCACAAGCCAGCGCAATTTATATTGAATGTTGTTCATTTTTATCGCCTCAAGCGCCTTATGTGAAGAATTTTCAACACCTCTTGCACCTGAAGAGAGACAGATTTTTACAGTGTAACTTAAGGAAAAAATACATATTTGAAGGTTTCCATTTCTACTAACTATGAAATAATTAACAACTTGAGGATATTGAAAATCAAATATACACTTTCATTGTTTTGATATAATTATACAGTCAATATTCCCAGAGTGGGACATAGCCAAATGTGTGAAAGTATAATAATGTACTAAATCTTGGGTGTTACAGAACTGGCTGGCAGTGCAAGAGTCTGATTTTAGTACTGAAGTACATCTCTATCAATTGATTTTTCACTTACAGTGTGTTTGTAAAAACTGCATAAGCCTCATAGTTACGGCCATCCCAGACCACATCCTCTGAAATGATCAATAATTAAATGGTATCGTTTCAAATTATATGGATTTAAATAACACGTCGAGAAGGCAACTTTGCATACAGAAAATTACAGTAACAATAGAGTGCACGTTTTTATTTATTTCTGGTAATGACACCAAGGATTCATCAAAAGCGCCCTATATGCACTGTAGCTCGAAAGCCTGATGAAACATTTTGCGGAAAGATGATAAGAAGAAGATACAGTTTTAAAGGTGGGAGGAAAACCCCAGAGTAATATTCTGGGTAAAACCCACACAATCAGGTAGGGACTGAATACCCAATCCATTTGTGGACCGAGCCGGACTTGAACCCGCCAGGGGTGAAAGGCGAGGAAAGAACCACTACGCAAACCTGACTCCCCGTTTCGGCCCATCCATCTTCGGGATAATTCAATTTTAAACCAGTTAAATACTTAATCTCCAATGGGGACAGGGGTAGATTTTACGAAATCTACGATCGATCGTAACTCGAGTTAGGAAGGTTGACCCATCGCACCCTACGTATTAGGGCTGCTATGCATCATAGGTCCTACGATTGATAGTAAGTTACGATATGTTTGGTGAAATCGACTCCAGGGGTCGATTGCGCCAAAAGCATCAGTAGTGCTGCCCGTCTAACCAGGTAATTCCGCCAATATTTTAAGGCTTCTCGACCAATCAGAGGGCCGGATTTAGCCCCACGTGACCCTAATTAGCATAATTTGAGGAACGGGAATCTACCATTGAGCGTGGGGGTGTTCATTATTGTGAGGGGCAAAATATTCACGGGATCGAGGGGACGCTACCATTTTTTTCTTTTCAAAATATGATTTTTCTTTTGTATGGTAATGTATGCACCGTACTTTTATTGTATTCAGTATTCATACGTCTAATTTGTTATATAATCTGTGTGTTTGTTATTCTTATAGGGATACGGTGACGGTCTTAACTTTCCCCCATTATTTTATAATTATATAGGCCTAAAATGAAATTCATACATACGATACAAAACGATACAGTAGGCCTACGAGAGAAATATGAGAAATAATGATCGTAAATGAAAAGCGAATGTAATTTTACTTGAATTTTTCTTGTGCGGGTAGCGGTGGCGAACACATTATACATGTATTACGAATGGTATAGTCACACCGCTGATCCATTATACGGTTAACCGGTTTACGCTATTACTGTTGCACGTCTCACCCACTGATCTATACACACACTGGATAGGTCGCGGGTGCAGTGATTAGACGGAGAGCCGTGAAGTCACAAGCGGCCATGTTAGGCTATTCAGCTCAATACTCATTGCACTGCATGACTACACAGCACGCAGTGCAGCAATACACGGGTTTACACTTCCAAAAGTGCGCATGCGTGATAGTGCCTCGTTTCGAAGTCGCGATAAAAACCGCAGAAGTGTAAACACGTGTATTGTCTTCGACAATGGACGGGCTTACACTTCGAAAAGTGCGCATGCGTAGAAGTGCCTCGTTTTGAAGTTGCGATAAAATCCAAGATGGCCTCCGAAGTGTAAACCCGTGTATTCTCTGTATACGTCGGCTGCCGCGCATGCCAATGTATTGAATATCCCAACATGGCTGCAAGGATGCTTCACCTGCAGAGCAGCTCCCTGTTTGGTACATTGCACAACATTGCGCAATGGCCGTTCGGACAATGGAAGTTTGTTTACTCCAAAGCGGATAACTGACGTCACAAGGATGAGTCATCACTATTGCCCATTCATGGCGCTGGTCTTGTCCGGACTTGTTACGTTCTCCTCCGTGGCGCTGGTTTTGAAAACATATTTTTATCATTTCTAGATGTATATTCGTCGGGTCCACATCATTTAATCATCGACTCGAAGTTGTTTTTTCTCACTTACTTGAACACGAGCTACGAATAAAACGTCAATTTCAGACAGCAGAACTAAGAGTAGCAGACGACTAAAGCTCCTTCCAAGGTAGGCCTACGTGTTTTAACTTTTTATGAAAATATAATGTAAGTTAGGGCCTAAGTTATGATAGTATCGAATTCTTATTTAACAAAAATTCGTGTTCAGTTCAACATAGGCCTCATATCCCTAATTAAGTTGTGTTAACGAATTATGGTATATGGTTAAACAAATTAAGAGAAAGAGAGTCCCAACTGTATTTTTCTGTAGGCCCTTTAGTTTTGCAACGTCACGGCCCGAGTTTTTGCCAACCAACATGTCTGATATCACAATGTCTTGTCAAAACAGGTATAAAACTTTAACTACAATTTGTATACCAATTGTACTCGACGTTTCATAAACATTGAAAGATATTGTTGGAAACAATACAAAGAATGCCTGGTATGTATTTTGTACAGCTATGTAAAGTTTGCAAAAATATATAATTTGGTCACGCCGCGTTTGGAGAATACGAAATGATTTGCCGAGCATTTGGCCACCCATGCCAACCATGAGCCATTGTTTGTAAATAAAATAAAAGAAATGTTTACACTGCGTATAACACCCGTCATGTCGATCGATCATCCATTTATCGAGAAATATGGGGCATTTGACAATATAATTATGTATGTATACGCGATGAACTGTGTGCACGACTACCGTGCCCATGTTCAGATGGTAAAAAACAAAATGATGTTACATACACTGCAATATTCTATTCTAATTGAAATGAGAATTAACACACACAAAAAGTTACATAATATTATAATATACAATATGCAAGACCAAAGATTAATGACAATTAATGTTGGGCCTATATAATCATATACTACATCCGTATACGAGGGGTCTAAACATATTCAACACCATGGCGTTCATAACTTTTGTATCAATATGACATCAAACTCTCTGTTTTTGTAAGTTTATAAACTGCTTATTGTTCAAGTTGAGTCAATTAAAAAAGCGTGGTTTGAAAAAAAAAAGTTATTCGAATTATACGCAGGATGGAAGGGTCGAATTACTTAATTAAGTCAAATACTATTCACCGGTGCATATAGGCCTAATTTGTTAGAGCATGGAGGAATAGCCAATACATGTAGGCTCTATATAATTAAGGGGGGCTGATTGGGGCCTTTGAAAAGCATTATGATGACAGTGATACAGTGTATTACGTAATGTATTTGTAGTACTAACAAACTCTTTGTTGTGTCTATACCTTGCCGTCAACCCTTCTACCAGTACATGCCAATTCAGTTATTTTCATCATTTTGATGAATAGCATCTCCATAAGCCTTATCAACTAACTCCACGGATGACAAATGAAATACTAAAACAAATACATATGTAAAGATAAACAAACGAAATTTATAGGACTAGTGCAAGAGTGTCAATGGTTTCTCAGACCTTAATATTTCAGAATGATTAGTGCTGAGTAAGGTGCAAACGCTTTGGAAAGTAAATTAAAGAAACATTGTCGTATTATAATGTAGTTACCTGCTTATATCCTATCTTCGTCCGCGGGAACGTTATGCGATTTTACCATAACACCTATAAAATTCACCCGAAGCCCGGAAATAATATTCCATAGCAAGTGGATACACACTTTTAAAAGTTGTACATGCATGTGCAGATATAGAAAGCTTCCATTTAGATATTATAAATCCAATTAACAAAAAAGCATAAAGACGATGACGCAAACGTCTATTTTTAAACCCTTCAAGTTTCTTATTAATGTATCCAGGTCCAAATCAAACATAATGCGTGAAGGGAATGAAAAATAATTGTTTTCACGATTTCAGGTTGTTTGGAGAAAATATCTCACGGTTTACAATCATACAGTAACATTACGCTAGTAGGTTTGTAAAGTCGCCTTTGATAGATGTCACACAATATTCTATCTAACATTAGATCACAGGATACCATCTCATCATGCAGGAAACACATGAGAAGACATCTTTACCAGTATAGTTTCATTATCGGCGTCATAATCTAGATAGAATTGCGCTATATAAATCCTACTATTGTTATTATTACCACCGAAAGACAGTAATGCACACGTATTATTTTGTTTTGAAATTATAACGTCTCAAGAAAAACAAAATTTCGGCAAATAAATTGAACAGAGTCAACCGTTTTTTTTCTGAAGCATCGTGATCGTATAGACGTACAAGAAAGACCCTCTTGCTTTTCAATTTTGTTTTGTTCTGAAGACATTTTTGGGGTCTTTGAATTAATCAGTATTGCATTTTATATGCCAATCCTTTTCATGCGTCAGAACTAATAACTTGTTTATATTCACATATTTTTTATCTTGGGTTCCCTACAAGAACATGCATGAACAGTGCTGTGTTACTGTTACAAAATCATGCTACTTTGAAACTTTTAAACTTATCACTTGCAATGTGTTAACGTATTCTCCATAGAAAAGGTAAAAGAAAAAAAAAAAAAAAAAAAAAAAAAAAAAGGAGAAGTTGCAAACAGACAAACTAATTACAGACTGAACTGCAGCATTTTGCAAATAACATTAAGCACACATCCCCCCACACCCACAATAAATGAGCGGCAACAATAGAATTAGGCCTATTTTCATTCTTGCCAGTTGCTCACAGTAAATTTTTGTTTATCTTTAGTATAATTATCCTGAAGAATATCAAATTTTCAAGATTTGGTATAGTTGTGAGATACCATTTTAATCAGCATGCCGATTTCGATCCCAGTTTTGTTGTTGTAACGTTTCTTAGTTTCTAATCCTTGTCATTTCATATACAATTATATTATATTATATTATATTATATTATATTTTAAAGTACGACGTCCGCAATAGAGTTATACAAACTGTGAAAACTCAAGCTCTGCCTCAGTTTTCTCACATCCGGCATCGTAGTCACATCATTTATTACATCGCATCTAAACCTTCCGTACGTTTTAAGTGTTTCAAACTTTGTAACAATTAATATACGTTGTTATACTGTAGAAACATAATAATCAATTTTTATACGTTTTTACCGATATGTACTTCAGGTAAGCACAACAGGATTGGAGAACAGAAGTAAGTGTCGTTCATCAAGCATCAAGAACTGCACCACTTCAAATACAAAAAAAGGTATCCTTTATACTATTATTGATTGTAAATTGAGTTTGCAGTCCTAAACAGCTCCAGTGGGTTATCCTGAAGATTCTTCTTGATTTTAAATTCACCTCTTTCACGCTTGAAATATCTTCACGTTTTGTGTTTTAACTTAACATTTCCAATCACACTTGTTTTTGTTTTCTGTTTTTGTTTTTTGTTTCTATTTTCTGTTTTCTGTGTTTTGTTTTCTGTTTTCTGTTTTCTATTTTCTGTTTTCAATTTATTTTTTTCTGTTTTCTATTTTCTGTTTTTTGTTTTCAATGTTTTTTTTGTTTTCTAATTTCTGTTTTTGTTTGTTTGTTTTTTTCTATTTCCTGTTTTTTGTTTTCTGTTTTCTGTTTTCTATTTTTCTGTTGTCTGGTTTTTTTTTTTTCTGTTTCCTGTTTTCTGTTTTTTGTTTTTCTGTTTTCTGTTTTCTGTTTTTTGTTTTCTATTTTCTGTTTTCTGTTTTCTTTTTTTGTTTTCTATTTTCTATTTTTTGTTTTCTTTTTTCTCTTTTTCTCGTTTCTGTTTTCTGTTGTTGTTTAGTTAACACTAACTTTTGTTTTAATTATTATTATCAATAACTTTTTAGCCCTATTTCTTTATGTTAACACTAACTTTCTTTTAATTTTTTTTTTATTATCTTTAACTTTTTAGCCCTGTTTCTTTTTGTTAACGCAAACCTTTTTTTTTCTCAAAACACTGGTACATGTAGTAAATTTTACTTGTGTTGATGATGCTCCATTTCATTACATCTGATGAAGTAGTTGTTACTACGAAAGCTTTTGTAGTTTTTCTCATAGTTAGTCTTTAAGTGCTACCCTAATTTTCTGTAAATTTTACTTATACAATATGGATATATTTAGGTCTATTGTACAATGATTTGTTTGCTATGATAAGAATGTTTTTCTTATGTATTTAAGGAACCGATCGATATACATGATCATCACTGCAAAACACGACGTCCGCAATACAATTATACAAGTCGTCAAACTCGCGCAGTTAAATCATTTTACTGTTGGACGGCGTCGGTATCACATCGATATCTTCTGCAGATACATACAGTGCATCATTTTGCTATTTAAGTTTATTTGGTTCAGCGTGTAATCGTCAGAGCGAAGTTCCTTTTCACTCCTCACTGTTTGCACCGCCGTATTCAAGGTTCGCTCTTTTGAAACAACATATCCGACCAGTGTGATGTGAAAATGTATCCTTTCATGTTATACATTAACAGGAAAACTCTCCCATTTATTTATGTATTGATTCGATCTGCAGAGTTCGCATAATATGATTTATAAAATATCAGCAAGCGTGAATTACTTATAACCACATGAGCAAATCAATGTTACTACTGTGAATATTATTTAAGTATAAAAATAGAACAGTGTATATTTGTCTTTAGCCTTAACTCATACATTTTCTTTGGATTCTTTACAGATGTTTTCTTGTTATGTGTTATAAGACCTTCAACACTCGTGGTAACTACAATCGTCACAGAGCCCGCCACGGAGACGCTGACCAACATCAGTGCAGCGAGTGTGGTAGGGTGTTTGCCAGACGAGACAACTACATTCGTCATCTTAGTAGTCAGCATGGTGTACTACCGACTACATGTATACAGAAAGGCTTCGGAGCAGAGAATGAAGATGAACCTACACCAAAACGTCATAAAGCCTCGGCAGATATCCGTGACCTCTATCGCGTCACAAAGGTGAAGGAGAAGGATATGAAAAAATTCAAGACAAAGGGGCTAGAGTATATCGTTAAATTCAATGACGATCTCGACATCCATGACCACTCTGATGTCATAGACACTTTAAATAGGGTGTTCCAGAGTGTAATCGACACAGTAACCGAAGGAGCTCAACCCCAAGATCTGATCCGCATATTGGTCACTTGTCCAGAATTGGACTATCCCATTCAATTACCCTTCATGGCCAAATCCCGTTTAATGGCCGAACGGTTTTTGTCAAGAGTGGAGACCGTGTTGCAGTCTTACGAAGAGTTTACGATAGACGGCACCTTAGAGATCCACGTCACCCACGTTGCCATGCCTGATGGTGGTAAGCATCGTCGCAAAATGTATGTTAACCTGGAGAGGTTTCTCAAAGAAAAACAATGTATCATTCAGATTGTCAACAAAGATGATTTGTGCTGTGCAAGAGCGATCATCACTGCAAAAGCACGACTTGAAAAAGATGAGAAGTGGGAGTCCATACGTAAGGGATGTAGTTTGCAGAAGAAAATGGCTGAGGATCTCCATCACAAGGCGGGGATTCCGTTGGCTAAATGTGGGATTGAGGAAATCCAGGTCTTCCAACAGGTTCTTAGTGGTTACCAGATTGTTGTGGCGTCCAAAGACTACGCCAATGCCATTATCTACAAGGGTCCTTCTGCCGATCAGCAAATTTATCTCTACCATCACGATGGGCATTACGACGTGATCACCAGCATGCCGGCGTTCGTCAACAAAAGTTATTTTTGCCTCCGATGCTTGAAGGGTCACGACCATCCGGAAGACCATAGATGTCAGGGCTCATGTAAACTTTGTTTTCAGCCTCATTGTGAGGAAGGAAACTCCGTATACTGCCATGACTGTAATCGGCACTTTCAAAGCGTTATGTGCTTTGAAAATCACCTCAAGCTTAACACACGTGGCACGTCAGTTTGCAAGACGCACTTTAGATGTCCAAATTGTGATCAGTTTGTCAGCCGTAGACATCACAGAGGCAAGGAACATAGGTGTGGGGAAAGATACTGTAACGTATGCAGAGAGTTTGTTCTCCCTGATCACCTGTGCTACATGCGACCAGTGATAGGAAGCAACGAAAATTCAGTTGACTGCCAGATGACGTACGAAGTGCCGATGCGTGAAGAAACCGGTGAATCTGAAGACGATGGCGACTTCACCAACTATATATTCTTTGACTTTGAGTGCGTCCAAGAATCTGGGGTTCATGAACCCAATTTGTGCATTGCTCATAAAGTTTGCAGTCAATGCGTGAATAAAGAAAACATTGTTCGGTGTCCACGATGTGATCAACGTGAACGACTTTTCTCTGGGCCTACCACTCGCCAAGATTTTTGCAAGTGGCTCTTCAGCGAAGAAAACGAGGGCGCTATCGTTCTCTGTCATAACTTTAAGGGATATGATTCGTACTTTATCCTACAGTACCTCTATGACAATGCGGTGTTACCGGAAGTCATTTTCAATGGAGCCAAGGTAATGAGCATTACAGTACCAGCCACCGACACTAAGTGCATCGACTCCTTCAACTTCTTACCCATGGCTCTCTCCAAACTTCCCGGGGCATTTGGGCTCAAGGAATTAGCCAAAGGATACTTCCCCCATTTCTTCAACACATGGAATAATCAGAACTGTGTCTTGCCTCATCTACCCGAGATGCACTACTACAATCCAGACTCCATGAAGGCTTCAGACAGAGAAAGATTCGTCCAATGGTACCAAGATCACCGCAACGACACCTTTGACTTTCAGAAAGAGATCGTCAAGTACTGCCGGTCTGATGTGGACATCCTACGCCGGTGCTGTCTGAGCTTTAGATCTCTCTTCATGAATATGACGGCTGGAGAGGCGACCCCGGGAATTGATCCATTCAAACAGTGTATCACCATTGCCTCCGCCTGTAACTTGGTGTACCGCACCAAGTACCTCGACCCTGACACCGTTGCCATTATTCCACCACAGGGCTATGCCTCTAATGATCGTCAATCAGTCAAGGCTCTCCAATGGTTGAAATGGATGGCTCATCATACAGGCCAATACATTCAACATGCGGCAAATCAAGGTGAGAAACACATCGGTAACTACAAAGCTGATGGTTATTGCGAGCTGGACGGGGTGAAGACCGTGCTAGAATTTCACGGTTGTCTCCATCACGGCCATACTTGTATGGCTCGGGATACCAAGCACCCCCTTAATGGTCTCACTATGGAAGACCTGTATCAAAAGACCATGGACAAACGCCGGTACATCGAAAATGAGGGGTATAACTACGTGGAAAAATGGGAATGCGAGTTTGAAGCCGAGCTAAAACTTTACTCTGAAATGAACTCATTTGTTTCTTCGTTGGAGATTCTCACGCCGCTTGTTCCCCGTGATGCGTTCTGTGGAGGTCGCACTAACGCCACCCGACTTCGTTACGAGGCGAAGCCGGGAGAGAAAATCAAATATGTAGACTTCACATCGCTGTATCCCTACATCAATAAGTACGGAAGGTATCCAATAGGACACCCCACTATCATCACTGAGAATTTCAAAGACGTCAGTGAGTACGAAGGACTGGTGAAATGTAAAGTTCTTCCACCGAGAGGGTTGTACCACCCGGTACTTCCATACAAGGCATCTGCACGTCTGATGTTCCCACTGTGTGCCAAATGTGCCCTTTCCTTGCAGTTGTCTCCATGTGACCACAGTGAGGACGAGCGCGCATTAATTGGCACATGGGTGACTATGGAGTTGCAGAAAGCGCTGGAGAAAGGCTACCGACTGGAGACAATTTACGAAGTTTGGCACTTTGATGAGGTCGCCGTCTACGATCCAGACACGAAGGAGGGAGGGCTGTTTGCGGCTTACGTGAACGCCTTCCTGAAACTCAAGCAAGAGGCGAGTGACTGGCCATCTTGGTGTAAGACAGATGATCTCAAACGGCAGTACATTCAGCAGTACCTTGACAGAGAGGGCATCCAGCTTGAATGGGACGAGATCAAGAAAAATCCGGGACTGAGGGCTATAGCAAAGCTCATGCTCAATAGGTTAGCGAAGCTAAATACATGCACAGTATTTTCATGTTTTGGCATTTTATTTCTGACAGTATGTTGCACAACAGATACTACAGATTGCGATGTTTTAAATTTCCTTTTCTTATGTTTTTCATGTAGCTTCTGGGGTAAGTTTGGACAGCGTCCCAACATGACCAAGACTTCGTACTTGAAGGACCCAGCCGAATACTTTGAGATGATGACGCGTGATGACATTGAAATACACAGCGCAAACTTTGTCAACGAGGAGATGGTCGAGGTCCAGTGGCAAACACACCGATGAGTTTGTAGAAGCCTCGGGGAGGACCAACGTGATCCTGGCTGCATACACAACGTGTCAAGCAAGACTAAAATTGTACGAACTCTTAGATAAACTGGATCGTAGGGTGCTCTACTATGACACTGATAGTGTGATCTACATTAGCCGTGACGGTCAATGGGAGCCTGAGATTGGTGATTACTTAGGAGAGCTTACCAATGAATTAGATGAAGATAATCACATCGTTTCATTCGTATCGGGCGGACCCAAAAATTATGCATATCAGCTGGCTAAATCAGACAAGGGTGGTTACCTGACTCAATGCAAGGTTCGAGGCATTACACTTAACTATAGAAATCAATTCCATGTTAACTTTGACTCTATGTCTCATATGGTGCGTAAAGAGGGTCCAAGTAAAGTTCAGGTGAGCGATCCCTTCAAAATATCGAGAAACAAGAAAACAATGAAAATTGAAACTAAAGAAGAGAAGAAATTTTATCAGGTGGTTTATACCAAACGGGTAAGATTGGAGAATTTGGATACTGTTCCCTATGGGTACTAATTTAGTTAATTGCTGAATACGGTATTATCACAGTATAACGGTTCTTTCCTTCACTTGGCGATATGTCTTATGGCGATCTTTCATCTCCAAAGAATATGAATGAATATTAATGTTCACTGCAGGTACACATGTAAATAGGGACGAATAATTGTAAAATTATTTTGATGATCATACGAATTACTTGTAAAACCAATTGGTTGAACAGGATAGTACACTGGATTGTGTAGTTGATTGTGAACATGGTATCAAATTTAAAACTTTGACTTTAAATGTACTGCTTACACATTATGTAATTCCTAATTTTCTATAGATTACTACGATCTACTATTGAAATGTAAATAATTATAACACGGATGATTCTTTTAAATTTGCTGTGAAGTTTGATTGAAATCAATCTGATTCAGTGACATTCCTTTGAAAACTTGTGATTGTAAAACACTGAAACACGTACCCAATTCGTCTTACGGAAAAAGTCATTGTACATGAAAACAAATATGTAGGCCTACCAGAAACCTAACTCCAAATTTAAATATTATTCAGGGCAATTCTATATTGATGATACGAGACTGATATCCATTTGCATTATACTTAACCACTCATTTCATATATTTATTGTCGTTAGTATAGCATAATCGTCTCGAATAAAGAGAAACATTGTAAATTTTTTTGGTAACAGTCCCTTAATTATCTTTGTTATAATTTCTGCATGACGAGATATTAGATGTTAGCAATTAATAAAAGAAACACAAAACTGAATTGATTGTTCATTCTTGCGTGTTTGTACATGTGTACTGAGTCCTCATTGTTCTCTGAACGTCTTACAAGCTTTCATTCACATACATGTATACTAATTGCGCACGCTTACATGAAGTCTCGATGTCAGCTCTGGCCATCGAATCACGATTTTCTTTTTAAAGCAGGCGAGTCATAATTATAATCAGTCATATTTATTTTTTACCTCTCCCTGTAATTGGCAATTACTTTGTTGTTTGATGAGATGAATAAATAAATAAAAATAAAATAAATAATCACCTCTTGACCACGTTTGTTTGGGACAAATGAAAGATGATCATCAACAATAGGAAAGAGCAATCCATATAGGAACAAAACAAACATAATTATTGGCAGCTCTTTGGGAAACAAATTATTTTAGACATTGTACCCTAAAATAACTATAAGACATTTCCAAGAAGAAATAATTAAGACGATTGCAGCCCACAACAACAAAACAGTGGAAGCAACTACATGTATCTGAATTTTTATCAAGTGAGGGATACATGTACTACAAAACCACTTCTTACACGTGTATAAGGCCCGGTTCAGACGTCGTGCTTATGCCGCGTCGAATACAATTCAATTCGGCGCGACTTAAGCACGGTGTAAGCACGGCAGTGGTTTCAGACATCGAACTTAATACAAACGTGTTGCCGAACTCAATGCATCTAAAATGGCGGGCCAGGAAAACAAACAGCACTTCTTTGTATTTTCAACTAACGCACGAACAAGAAGAATGCTGCTCCAACAGGCACTATAGTAACATTAAATAATACATGTAGTTGAATAATTGAATGTACTCAGTGGCTTCATTTTCTGATAGCTCAGTGTGCAAATCTTTGGGATGTAGAGCAGTAAATACGCCCAAATCAGTCCGCGGAGCTCATTAATTGTTTCCATGCCCCAGAATCTTTTATTTCAAAGCATTTGGTGAGCCCTATGTGGGAACTGGGAAGCCTTGTAGAAATGGATGGAACTTAGTCACCATGAATTTGGACTTTTAAATTTGAGATGTCAAGTTGGATGAAATCAGCCCCTAAATTCGCTCTTATTTTACAATGTAGTGGAGGAGTGCTATCTTTTAGTCTCTCTCAGGTAAATTTGACCGTTTTACGGGTATTTTAATTTCTTTGCGTGGACTTTTCAGCCACGTTAACCTATAAAAAAAAATTGAGAAGAAAATGAAAATTGAAGAATTCAGCTTTATTTTGCTGTATCGCGTCGGTTGATTGCATTAGAAACTTGATCTTTTTCAAAGATGCAACTTTGCGTGGTAGCCTATAGGAAATGATTTACTTGTCTGCACGCCATTTTGTTTCGAGAAATATACTTGTTTGTTTGTTTGCTTTTTATCATTTCTTTTCTCGCACACATTGCGAGCATGCGCATTCCTAAATATGACTAATATTCAGGACCAACTGCGAATTGACATTTTATTCGACACGGCACGACGTCTGAAACCGCGCCGTGCTACTGTCGTGCTAAATGACATA
Organism: Astropecten irregularis; assembly: GCA_963971285.1. Lineage (NCBI taxonomy): Eukaryota > Metazoa > Echinodermata > Asteroidea > Paxillosida > Astropectinidae > Astropecten > Astropecten irregularis. The sequence goes on along the minus strand of OZ020249.1, from coordinate 11,012,172 downwards.
AGCACGGCAGACCCTGTCGAGCTTAAAGTTTCTGCCGTGCCGAATTCAACTTGCCGAGCTAATTGGTTTCAGACGTCGTGCTTATGCCGTGCCTAATACAAAAATCCAAGTTGATTTGTATTCGACACGGCATAAGCACGACGTCTGAACCGGGCCTTACAATGTTTAAATTAATAGCCCCAGCAACAAGTCAATATATATTTGATAGCGGGTTTGGTTCATTCAATCTATTCGAATCAATCCATTTGACTCTTAGCATTTCAAGTCTGCACAGCCTAAACATGCATATAACTGCTTGCAGCTGTACATGTATTGTACGTATCCCTATACTGTATCGTTTTGTATCGTATGTATGAATTTCATTTAGGCCTATATAATTATAAAATAATGGGGGAAAGTTAAGACCGTCACCGTATCCCTATAAGAATAACAAACACACAGATTATATAACAAATTAGACGTATGAATACTGAATACAATAAAAGTACGGTGCATACATTACCATACAAAAGAAAAATCATATTTTGAAAAGAAAAAATGGTATCGTCCCCTCGATCCCGTGAATATTTTGCCCCTCACAATAATGAACACCCCCACGCTCAATGGTAGATTCCCGTTCCTCAAATTATGCTAATTAGGGTCACGTGGGGCTAAATCCGGCCCTCTGATTGGTCGAGAAGCCTTGAAATATTGGCGGAATTACCTGGTTAGACGGGCAGCACTACTAGCATCGTAACTTATACTATCAATCGTAGGACTTATGATGTATTGCCGCCCCACGAAAGAAGTCGTAGGATACGGTGGGTTATCCTTCGTAACCCCGAGATTCGATCGATCGTAAGGCTTCGTGAAATCGACAATAATTAACGCAATACGGGCTTTATGCCAATTTACCAGCATAAACAAAATAGAAGCTTCATCAAACAATTGAATATTTTGATGAATGTTATCCTTCGTGGATCTATGTTAATAGTGAAAGTGTAATGGTTTTTTTTAGTCATGATTACTCACGAATATCATCAAAGTAAAATGGAATCCACTCATCTGGAATGGAGCAGTTGAGACGGGCTTTGATGAATGTTACAAACTTCTCGGTATTAACTTGGCCTCCCGGGTCATTCTGTAAGCAAATGGTATATTTAAAGGTTTTCTGTAATCAAATTTGGGAAAGGGGTGAAAGTGCTTTAAAATGATTGCTTAACACATACGGTAATCAATGAAATTTATATTTTTATGCAAGTGCTTAATTATGACCAAAAATGTATAAATCAGTACATGTGTGCCCCCCCCCCCCCCACAAATCCCCCTTGGAACCGATCCACACATGCACCAAAAGCGTGTGACGTCACACACACAGCTAGTATAGGCTCGCACCACAGTATACTGCGTGGCTTTCTGCATGTGACGTAAGCAATTGTTTTCGTCGCGAAAAGCGGGGTGCTAAATTATGGGTTTAAAATACCTCCCTTTTCTATAGGCCTATACAATATTTTTCATCACAAACAATAATAATAGACAGGTTGAGTTTTATAACAATACAGATGTATTTAACTTCATATCAGTTTTGATAACAGTAAACCTTTAAACAGTTGATAAGAACTTTCATATCCCAAACATTGGAGATTCTGCTCAATCCACAATAATTTTTCAAGAAAGTTCATTCTGTAATCGGACCGGTGATTTTTCACTTGACTGAAGTGTAGTCCATATACCTTTCAACACAAATAAAAACTGCAAACAGCTCCTCAACTGGGGTGATTACCTGAAATAATGTCTTTATAATTCTTAGAATATGTTAGGAGGGCCTGGTGTTTACTTCGATCCTAGCAGAATCTTTTAAAGGTAGTATCATACTTTGGTTTTTGTCAAAGAAGTACAGATTCATGGGCAACAATATCAAGACAGATACAGTCACAGTCATCTGTGAAAATTTCAGTCCCATACGGTGCCCACTTTTTGAGAAAACAGTGAAAAACAGCCACAGTATTTCTTTAAGTCTTTTCTCTTTTATTGTTGATCTTTTAAAAGACTCACCTTACACACACGACCAATCCGTGAGTACTCTTTCATCCCGTGGTTAGAATATTCCGACGCAGTTTCACGATAGAAGATAAATATGTAGACATTGCCATCACTGTGAGTATACTCGAAGGGTTTGCCCACAAACGTTGCATCTGTTGGGTTTGTAAGTATTATAAACTGCACTGTTGTCAGTCGGACAGATGATGGAATGTGTTATACAACAGGCAAAATAATTAAGCTACACATGAAAAAGCTAACTATTTAAAGGTTTTCTGTAATCAAAACTGGGAAAGGGGTGAAAATGCTTTAGAATTATTGCTTAATACATTATTAATGTCTATATAAATTTATATGTTTATGTAAGTCCTTGATTTTGACCAAAGAGTTACCAAATCAGTACATGTATGCCCCGTCCCCCAAAAAGCCCCCATTGGAACCGATCCAATCAACAATAGCGTGTGACGTCACCTACACAACTAGTATAGGCTCACACCACAGTATACTGCGTGGCGTTTTGCATGTGATGTAAGCAAGGTTTTTCGTCGCGAAAAGTGGAGTGCTAAATTATGGGTCTAACATACCTCCTTTCTCTATATACAATATCTTGTAGCACAAACAATGATATACAGGTTGAGTTTTATAACAATACATATATGTATTCACATGAGTTTTCATTACAGTAAACATTTAAGGCGTCATCCAGGCATGTATGTTTCAATCAGTTGAGCCGGATCAAATAGGCCTAGGCCTGTTGGCGGCAATCCCCGTTTTTTTCCTGATTCTGATTTGCAATCTGATGAAGTAACAAACTGTACATTACCTTTGATGAACCTTCCTCCTGTAGTTACAGTGTCAAGGCGCAGAGTGATGGGATCATTTGAGCTTAGATTGCCAATATGAAACAGCTGAAATGTGTTTGACGAATCACTGCCAGCATACAGAACATCATCGTCTGGTTGAAATTAAAAAACAAAGACTAATTGTCAGTTTTCACCCATAAGTAACTATACCCCAAGTCGCCCAGAATGAGAGTGGTTAACAAAGATCGGCATGCTTTATCATGTAGACTTGATTATCGGTCCCCTCAGTGGTCAATTCGGTCGATTCCAAATAGTGCGCCACCAAGAGTTTGCAACGTACTGGCCAATCACAATGCGCGGAATCTGTCTACCCATTCAAAGTCCAATTGTGATTGGCCAATACGTTGCAAACTCTTGGTGGCGCATTATTTTGGAATTGCCCGAATTGTGGAGCGTGGACGAACGGCAATCATCGACTATTACAAGAACTTCATCTAAAATTTGAATGAATTAACGAATGTTAATTATTTTGTAGTCTTGTTACTTTCGCTGTGACGTTTTATCGTTCTGAAACCCCTCTCAAATCCTTCTTTTCTTTTCATTAATCTTCTTAAAGGAGGCAGAAGTTCCTTCAAAGCATACGTTTTACCTTCCTTTTTAATAATTCAAACCACATTTGAAACGGCATCTGCAGTCTGTAATATACTTCTTTAAAATGGCTGATCTTTGAATTACTTACTGAAAATGGCCACAGCGGGATAACTCTGTCTATCTTGAGGACCAGGATACCAATAATATCTACTCGCAGTTTGGCCGGCCAATGGATTACAATAGCTGAGGTTGGTTGGGCACTGCAATAAAGAGACGAAAGAATGGTTATGTTTTATAAATTGAGATTGAGATTGGGATTGGGATTTGGATTGGGTTTGGGATTGGGATTGGGATTGGGATTGGGGTTGGGATTGGGATTGGGATTGGAATTGGGATTGGGATTGGGATTGGGATTGGGATTGGGATTGAGATTGTGATTGTGATTGTGATTGGGATTGGGATTGGGATTGGGATTGGCATTGGCATTGGCATTGGCATTGGCATTGGCATTGGCATTGGCATTGGGATGGTAATTGGGATTGGGAGTGGGATTGGGATTGGGATTGGGGTTGGGATTGGGATTGGGATTGGGATTGGGATTGGGATTGAGATTGAGATTTGGATTGGGATTGGGATACATTAACATTAACATTAACATTATAAATTGGGTGGTGTTGAACCAATTTAATTTGTCAAAGCAAACATGTTGTGTCCAACAACACAACCAAATACACTGCCTGCAAATGCGCAAGCGTCCATTCGGAAGAGGGCATTGGTCGTTCGTGACTTGTCTTTAAGATGCAAGTTAAGGCCGTATCCCAATCTGGCTGCGACTGCAAATAACACACAAGTCTATGGAAATGGCTGCAGCCACTGGCTAGTGGCTGCCATAGGTACATGCGTAATTTGCAGCCGCAGCCAGATAATTGGGACACGGCCTTAAATTGAATCGTCTTTATAGTTTTGTAGCTAATAAATTTGATTTTGTTTATATACCAGGGCTCTACTTCCGTTCGTTTGTTCTCTCTTTTAAAATTGACCATCTTTGTAAATAATCATCAAATAATAATCACAGGTGAAACCGACTAAGTCATTAAAAAGTAAACAATGAAAAATAACTGGAGCGGGATTCGAACCTGCGCTCTTACCAACTGAGCAATCCAGCCCTATGTTGGTGATATCCCTAATAGTTGACGTTTAGTCCGGAGGTCGTCGGTTCCAATCCCGCTCCATTCATTTTTTTTCTTGTGGTGGGTAAAATGGAGCCAGTGAAGCCTCAGCACTAACTCACACAAAACTCGTTCTCATGTTCATACTATACGTTCACGTTATTTTATAAAAACGTACCCTGTAGCAAAGGTTGCTGAATGCATTGGTACCACATACTAACAGATCTCCAGAAATTGTGACTTCTGCAACACGGATGAAGTTCCAACAGACAATCTATACGATTTCAAGGAAAAGCCATGAATATTTCAATCAGTCGTGTTCAATTATTCCGCGAATACTAACAAACAAGAAAGCATGTTGTTGTTGTTGTTGTTGCTGGTGTTGTTCTTGTTGCCGCTGCTGCTGCTGCTGATGTTGTTGTAGTTGTTGTTAATGGTGTTGTTGCTGCTGCTGCTGGTGTTGTTGTTGTTGTTGTTGTTGTTGCTGCTGCTGCTGTTGTTTTGTTTTTGTTTTTTTTGTTCTTGTTGTTGCTGCTGCTGTTGCTGTTTAACACTTCCATTTCCAACAGTTATTTACACATTTTGTTTTCACAATGATGGTATAACATTTGCAGATACATCACAAAATGAGCTGATAAAACTATGAAAACACTAACCTCATTGTTGAATGGGTTTCGCAAAGCGCAACTTACAGGGAGTACAGGCTCATCTGTTTCCAGAACTATCTGTAATTGTTTCAGGAAATAATTTTGAAAAAGCATCTCAAAACTCGGGAAAAGACCAGATTCTTATGTATGGTGGTCGATAAAGGACATGCACATTTGGGTCATGTTCTGTGAGGTCGCGATTTTGCTTGTATTCGTCATGGTTTTGTTTTAGTAGTGTCAACCTTGGCTGGAGCGGGATTCGAACCTGCAACCACGGTTTAAGGGAAGAGATGATGATCATATTGATTTAAATACGACAAAGTTATATATACCGTTTATCTGGTTTGTACAATTGGTAATGCTGCGTTTATCTGAAATGATTCGGCGCCACCAAGAGTTTGCAACGCGTTGGCCAATCACAAAAAAGGCACGGACTTTGCCGACCCAGAATGCGAATCTGGAAAGGGTCGACAGATTCCGCGCATTGTGGCTGACCAACGCGTTGCACACTTTTGGTGGCGCACTATGTGGTATAGCCAAAGACGTCATATAAAAAATTCTGGACTTGCAACGCTTTTGTATCGAGTGAAGCCACAAGCGGCCATTTTACCGTGCCAGATACATAACTATTGTTGCCAGAACTAACGATGGTGAGCGCGCCTTTGTATTACCTTTGTATTCGGCCCTCCAAGATGGATATACTTGTAGTTTCAGGGATGTGGGTTTATATTGAGTATTGCGAGTTTATTTATATGACGTCCATGGGAATGAGCCCATAATCTTATTATATAATGATTTGCAAACCTCGGAGTCAATAACGTCATTATTCACGACAGACAATTTCAAAAGAGTCTCGTTTCCACCGATGTACACATCAGCACCGATCTTACTGAGTATCAAATAGGATGGGAGACCAGGCTTACAAGTCTGGAAACCAACGCCTAGATCTGCAAAAAATAGTCAACAAGCATACACTCAGCCATTATTGTTGGCATTTCTATACTCATATAAAAATCAAAGTAAACTTCTGTGGGTAAAGTAATGACACTGATTTTCTTCGGGGTAGTGTGAATGTCCATTCACTGGCCAAAGGTCAAACTGTAGCCTACAGACTACAATATGTGTCTGCCGCCCTCAGTCTGTTGGGAATTCGGCGATTAATACATGAAATAGGACTTAGGCTCAGGCTCCAGCTCTGACATAATGCACCTGAGAATATAGGTTGTGGTATTTCAATTAAGCTGAAGCTCTGTTTTCCTTTTCAAACCAGAGAATCTACTTCAGAACCGCAGCCAAAAGCCTCTATTTTGATACCACTTATTTCAGAATGGATTTACGAAATGGAGCCTGAGACGGAGCCTGAGGATCCGTTTCGTAAACGCCCATAGCGTCTTTTCGAAATGAGGCTTGAGGCCAGACTTGGGATTTAGTTTGTTACCGCCATTTTGTGACCTAAATGAAATGAAGAGCTTGAGATACATTACGAAGCTGGAGCATTTCTTTAACTTCGTCATTTGGCCCAATTCTCAAATCGAATATTTTCATTGGCGGTTTGTTTTATTGGGCGAGCCATTCATATGCTAAGCATTTTTTTGTGTGCTAAGCATCTCTATGAAATTGGGCCCTGAAGCTGTAGGGTAAGCGGACCCAAAGTCACCAGTCACTGCCATGCGCATGTCAGTCTGTTCAACGCTTCGGGTGATGATACTAATCAACTTCCTGTCTAGTTCATTTGCTTACCTTCTATTTGTATCTTCTCCCAGTTTCTATGCAGTTTCATTGAGGCAACATGGCCGGGAAGACCGAAGACAACACACAGGGCTGTCAGTAGGCCCAACTGCAGCAGGCAGACAGGCATCCTAAACGTGATGTACAGAATAATTTGGCATCATGAATGTACAATTTGAATAATAATCACCGTCCTGTCCCCACGATGCATGCATGTCATCTGATGTTATTGAAGTCTAGTTTCTGCCGAGCCGTGACAGAATGTCTTAGGTTTTACGTGCACGATGATGGTTGGCACGGACCACCGCCTATCAGAGCACTCTGTGGCCCTTTACGAAACGACGGATTGGACTTCGAATCCGTACCCCCAAAACCTCTCTTTTGATATCTGGCACTTCTGGATGTGAGAAATGGAGACGAAGCCGGAGCCGGAGCCCAAGCCGTCGAGGTTTCGTAAACGCCCTATGTTTCTGCGTGTAATATAGGCTACATGATTGTGATGATGTGATTTCGAACACAAAGACAGATGTTTCGCCTGCCCTTCCCAACCAAGTCACCGACCTCAATTAATTTTATAGGGTATGTTAGTATGACACAGCGGAGGGGTCATGGAAATGGAAACAGCTTGAAATTGTTGTGAAGAAGACAATAACATTCGTCAATCAGCACTAACAAAGCCTTTTATTTTCTAAACGTTTTACTGGTTGGTTTATAAAAGCGACAAATACTTGCCTGTGTATACAACCTAATAGGACGTTAAAGGTATAATATATTATCATTGGTTAAGGTCACCGAACAGCACTCACACTTTGTCTGATCAAAGATGTACATGAAATAATAAACCTGTGAAAATTTGAGCTCAATCGGATTGGCCCTATCTGAGTTGGGTCTGTCCACACTAATGGGGACTTTTAGTGTGACATTAAGAGGGAACCAGGGACATAAGTTGATACATCAAGTAATTTGCCATGTTTTCTCTTTCACTACATCCCACATTCTTGTAAGAACTTGGCCAGCCAAAAAGCTTGATAAATTCCTTAGCATTGGAGATATTACAGGGGATCATCTTCAAGATATTATGTTTGTAACATGGACAGACATTTCATCATAAAGTGATGGGAATTAGTAGTGAAATGAATTAATTATCCCTAGTTTTGTTTCTACAGCAGAGCTATCCATTGAGGGATTGCCACTGGCCAATCATAGTATATAACCATTGGTATTTTAGCAACTGGAGGGTCTACACCTTCAAGATATTATGTTTGTAACATGGACAGAAATTTGTCACAAAATTTCTGTCCATGTTACAAACATTGTTTAAGACGCATCCTAATTTCTTAAATATGAAATAGGTTGCTTTAATTTTGAGTGATGACAAGTTAACATTGGACAAGTAATATATATGGAACAAGTCTGCATTAATTATAACAAGAAAAATACTTATATAACACAAGAATGTCTGTCCATGTTATGAACATAATCGTTCATTTCATCTTCAAGATGACCTTGTAATTTCCTACATATCCAGCGAATCAGCCTATTTATTTTCAGTACAACCACGAATGACTACAGGAATATTTAGGAAACAAAAATTAGCAAAAAACCTGATCTTAAATCCACTTCCCACGTTACACCCCAAAAGTTATCTTTTATACACAAAAGGTACCATTAGGGTGGACAGACCCACTTACGAGAAAATAGCAAAACCCGACTCAATTTTTCTTATAAAACATAAAGAATGGTTTTGATCAATAACCCGAGATCAAAACTGTTTCCGGTTTTTTGCTTTACTCGTTTCTGGATCCCCTACACCATTTCGGGCGGAAATATTCTAACAGTACATGTATGTGTTTTTACCAGCAACATCTTCATATCCCGAAAGTTATACGTAAATCTGTAAACAGGCTGTTTGGGTATGTTACCAATAGTGTACTGTACCTTTAAAATTATCTGCTTTCAACATATGCACACTTGCTGTGTAATTACATTTAGCCATTTTTGTGTACCTACATCTTGCTTGTGATTTGCGAATAATAAATCGACTCATACTTTGGTTTTTGTCAAAGAAATGCAGATTCATGGACAAAAATATCAAGAAAGACCCAATAACGGTCTTCTGTGAAATTTCCAGTCCCATGCATATAATAAGTGCCCACTTTTTGAGAAACAGCGGAAACGCTGAAATCTATTATTTTTTTTCTTCAAATCTAATCAAAGATTAAATTTACCCCGAGATCAAAACTGTTGTTCATCTTTGGTTGCAAAAAAACACACAACACTTCAGGCAGAAACAAAATTAACGTATCACCATCTGTGTACTCAGTAAGTCATAGGTAAATCTGTGCAGATTTCTGTTATTGTGTGATAAATATTCAGTTCTCTTTCACTGAAGCAACATTATTTCACCAACCAGTCCGTGATCGTGTTTTTATGAAATGAAAACACTCAATTGTTCACCATTAATTATTCCCTATGAAAAAATACAGCGGATAACGAAGAAAAATAATCTCATTTTTAAGCAGTTCGCGTGGCCATATAGTAAAGCATCAATTGATATGGCTAATATCTTGTGTATAAGAAAAAATAACACAATACACTGTGTAAAAAAATGGCAGCCACATTAAGAATTAATATTTACACAATCCCGCAGACCCCATCCCGTCATGTAGGAATCATGTTTGTTCCTAAACAAAGTCATGTTGTGGCTATATGTTTCACCTTTGCCCCTTTCTTTGTATTTCGACGAGGCAAAAAGGTAAGAAACTCATTGATGCCCTGAAGCAACGTGCCGCACTGTTGATTTCGGATGAGGAAATGGATGTTATTTTTTGGTGCACTGCGTTTCAATGACAATGGCGTTTTTAAGACCGAATATCTACTTAGTTAAAAGGTATAATACATGATAGGTAAAAGTCACTGAACAGCACTCACACTTTGTCTGATCCAGCATGCACATGAAATAAAGAACCTGTGGAGATTTGAGCTCAATTGGACATCTGAGTCATGAGAAAATAGCGACAATACGATTCAATGTTTCGTATAAAATAGAATGGTTTTTACCATGATGATCTTAGGGCCTACCCCGATTTCAGAACTGTATTCGGTCTTTGTGATTCACTACTTTCTGGATAAATACAGCATTTCAGGCGGAAATAATTTAACAGTATGTTTCTACCAGTAACCTGAAAGTTATCTGTGAACATTTCTGTTTGCATGGGTATGTTACCAATCATGTACTAAGCCTTTAAGGGATAGACACATCTTAAAGTTCATTGCAAGTTCAAACACTAAAGAATATTTTTCTATACTTAAACTGCTTCAAACTGCTCATCAGCCAAAAAGAATTAGCTGAAATATATATCCTGTACTGTACCTTTAATACTCTCAATTATATTGAATATCAGAATTGTATTTACAAGCAAGGTATACAAATTATACAGATATTTCAGTGTGTTCTCCTATAAATGAGCAAAAATAACAAAACACATAATTATACCAATAAAATCCCCATATGCAACTGATAGGAAATATTAGGCAAACCTTGGTCTGCATAAAGAAATTCTAGACACTAGAGAGACAAAACGTGTTTTATACTCATCAAAATATTATAACATGATTATGGTTTTGCCATAATTAAAGGATTTGCAAAGATGTGCGTTTTGGCTGAATTTGGAACCTCAAACAGAAGTGAAGGTTTTAAACTTCCTTACAGACGTTGTTTCAAGTTCCTTTTTACTCTTTGTTCATCTGGATAGCTGAAATACAAAGCAGAAATAATCTTGCCCCCTCCGAATCGTTCACGGTTACACCACGCTTTCGAAATGCTGCTAAATCATTTGGGAGTACGATCTTTTTAAGAGACACTAAATCTTGATTTCCTTGAAAAACCCATCATCTGATGAACCAAGACTTTCCATGGTGACTGTTTGCACTGTTTACGAAATTAATGTTGAGTCCATTTTCTGTCCCAAACTCAATAATAATTTTCAGTGGAGGCCTTGCAAATCCAGGGGCCAATTTCATAAAACTGTTAAAGGGAGGGTACAGAATTGGTAAGACAAAAAACACTTCATAATCACAGATTCACATAAAACTTACACAGTATAATGGTGATGATAGGAGAAAACATCCCATGAAATGTTTTTGTCTGAAATGCCATATTCGTTGAGAAATAAATGAAACTATTTTCCGATTGGAATAAATCGCTTCGAAGCGTTTTATTCATTCGTTGAAATGTGTATAACGGGTTTTCACTATTTTCTCGTGACCCAGATGGCTGATTGACCTCAAACTTCTACAGGTTTGTCAGTTAAGGTATATGATGGATTACATAATGTACTTTCACTGTCAGCAACGGTTTTGTCGCAAAAACCAGTTCTGTACCATCCCTTTAAGCACAAACATTTGCTTAGCAAAAATGTACTCGCCCAATAAAAACAAACCACCATTGAAAATTCCATTTTGATATTCATGGTCAGCGAACAACAGCCAAAGAACAATCACAAGTGATACAGAACACATGGACATTTTGGTTGTTAACCCTGTTTTTATTAAGACAGATGTCATGCTTAGCAAATTGTTGTGCTAAAACAGTTTTAAGAAATTGGTCCCTGTATATGCTGCCTTTAAAGGCACGAGAGTCAGTAGAGTCGATGGGACCGTATGGGATAGGACCGTAGTGTTGGCCTATAAACTACTGTATGGTAAATTTACCCATTACTCCTGTGCCGGGGAAAAGGTGATCATTTTCTAGTAGGCCTATGTCCTACAACAATCCGATTTACGGTAATAAAAACAAGTGTTCAAGAATCGAAATTAACGAAAGAGTTTACCTGTTAAGATGGGATCGTAAGCTACGTCAGAATGCGTCTAATAAGCGGCAAATCCACACTATACAGCTTGTAAAAGTTGTCAACACCACACACTTTCATCACCGTAATGGACCGCGCATGCGTATTTAAGTTGCTAGCGCACCGTGTAGTTGGCCTATATACTGATATATAATTATGTACATGTGCTTGGGAATAATCGAATGTTAATTATGCAGTAAGCCAAATATCTTCTATTTTCTACTTGTAATTACGTTTTATGTCACCAAAGACATTAAAGGTAATATCATACTTTGTTTTTTGTCAAAGAAATACAGATTCATGGGCAAAAATATCAAAAAAGACACAGTCACAGTCATCTGTGTGAAAATTTCAGTCCCATATAATGGTGCCCACTTTTTGAGAAAACAGTGAAAAACGGCCACAGTATTTCTTAAGTCTTTTCTCTTTTATTTTTCAATCATCAAATGACCACAAGGGAAACTGACTGAATTTAATGTCATTGAAAAGTGATCAAAGAAAAATTTACTTTTATTTTTGATCTATAAAAGATCAAAAATAATTTTGGTCACTGGTTTTACTCTTTTCTGGACAAATACAGCATTTCAGGCAGAAAAAAATGTAACGGTATGTTTTTACCATCACCATCTTTATTCTCTGTAAGTTATAGGTAAATCTGTGAATATTTCTGTTTCGGTATGCTACCAAAGTATGAGTACCTTTAAGTCAAGGTTTACAAAGTATATTTTGTCTATGTTCATGAAAACGTTACTATAAGTTGCTTAAGTGTACTTAGGGTAATTTATTTATACTCTTTTCACACTGATAAAATAGGTAAACAGGTCATTTAATGAAATTTATTTATCTCCCTTTCATTAAATCTCACCAATTCAAACAATTAAAGTCTGGCATGCATTATTTCATTCACTTGATTTTACTTTTTGTTTTACAAAGCTCACCCCAATTTGTGGACACAGTACCAAACTTAACCTTGATAAACGTAAACAAAATAAAATTAATAAAACAATACTGGTATATTGATGAAGCTTAATGATTCAAAGGGAAAAACAATTCTTCCAAAAATAAATTAAAAAGCCATAGGCCCTATCCTCTTTGAGTGATCCCCAAATGTACTGTTCTCAGGTTGCAGCATTGCTGCGTGTATCGAAGAAATGATCCTTGGGACATGGCGGTGTGTGCATGGTTTCATGGCTTCTGACTGCCAAACAAAAAAAGATAATATTCAGGAGGTCGCCGGTTCGAATGCAGCTCCAGTCAATTTTTATTTGTTCGCTTTCCAATGACTTTAATTTCAGTCAGTTTCCCTTCTGGTTATTTGATGATTATTAAAAAAAAATTTCAAATGAGTTAGGAGAGCCTGACATTTCAATCCTAGTGGCATGATCTTTTTCTTAAATAATATCAATTAACTTCAAAATGTGTCTCTGCAACAAAATATTAGCAGGGCTGTAGTAAAGTCAGTAGGCCTATACAACTTCTGTATTATAAAACAAGAATCAGGAATAGAAATGAAAAATGGCGGGAAAATCCATGAAAAGAATACTAAACAGAACATTTACTTCATCTTTTTCAAATCATCCAAACATGGCAAATGTTGTGTACTTGTGTTATTGCCATTAATTAGCTTTCAAAATATAAATGTAATGATATGTTATTTATTGGAAGCCATCTTTTATTTAGCACAATATTATTCTTTGCAGATAACTTTCTAATTAACATCACAAGAACTGTTACAACAATCCCTTGCTCAATTTGCCAGCACTGATTTTAGCCAATAATCACAAAATATCACAATTAGCAATTTTTTTTATCACAATGACAGATGGTTGTATGTATCCAAATTATCCATGCATAAATGGATTGTTACATAACTAACGTAAGCAAAGATACATCACATTATGGATTCTTGATATTTAATAGTCAAAAACTAACAATTGTAACGCTTTGTATACTTCTTCTGAGCAACTGTCAATCAGTTCTTGTGTATGGAGCAACCACGTCGACACTAACAAAATCACTACAAAAAGCTCTGGAAAGTGGCTTAATATACCACAATGTTAAGAGCAGCTCTAAACATTTAAAAATCAACATTTGAGCTAGACTGTGCATCTGAATCACAAGAAAATAAGGAAAACCCTACTCAATTTTAAACATAAAGAATGGTTTTGATCTTACCACAAATCAAAACTGTTTTCGGTCTTTGTTTGTCTAATTTCTTGATAAATACACCATTTCAGGCAGAAATATTTTAAAGGTATGTTTCTAACAGCACCGTCTTCATACCCTGAAAGTTAAACATGTACATAAATCTGTGAACATTTATGTTTGGGTATTCCACCAATCCTGTACTGTACATGTACCTTTAACTGCAGGTTGCACGTGCCAACATAAATTTGTGACTTCTCCACCCTTGAAACTTTGATAATAAATGAACTTTGCTGGCTTCCCAAAGATTTCATAGGAAACTCTATTTCTAAGTATATTTCAGGACTACTTGTGTAACAGCCGAATATTTCAGTCACCTAATGCACAAATCGAACAGCTCTGTTTATCCAACATGTCCAATAAATGCTATTTCCGCGGCCAAGTTGCCTTTTTGTGTGGCATGTCCCTTAGATTTTATAGAACACATCATTATCCCTATAAATTATAGTTATGAGGATCACAAAAGCAAATTTGTAACATGAATAACCTCTCAAGAGTTATATCTACATTGCCTGCAAAGCTGACAGGATTCCTTCCAATATCCAAATTCTATTCCTGATGAGAGGGAAATAACTGAACACTTTTGCTCAACGAGATGCCATTTTTTATAATATGTAAGTAACATACAAAGGTACACAGACTCATCTTGGTTGTAAGTTGTGCAATGATAATAATTACAAATTATGGGGTATTAGGGAGACATATTAGCGTCTAAAGGTGGACATTAGGGAGACATCGGGACTTAGGAAGACTTTTCGATGTCTCCCTAAGGTACCAGCTACCTTTTAAAGACATATTTTTGGTGTCCATATTTTAATAGTAGACAGAGAATGCGCTCAATATGAACATATGTGAATTTCAAGTTAATTGGTTTAGATGATGTTTAGAAATAGGTAAGTTAAGTTTGTGCACGACCCTATGGGAAAGTCTCCCTAAGGTCCCATCTTCGGTCATTGTTATTAATTACTCAAACTATTACTGTTGTCAGCGATTGTTTCAATGTAACGATATTGCGATTGTCATCTCCGAACACTTCAGAAGACATTAAAGAATGGAAACTCTGCCTTTTCAGGCTGCAGAAGATCGGCCAAGAAGCAGGCCGTGCCAGCCAACCCCTCGTACAAGCTGTAAGGTTTATCTGGCACCCGTGCTTCTTTCAGGAACGCTTCCTCCTCAAGGAAGGCGGCGAATTGCATGGCCCTGTGGAGATACTTGGGGTCTCCCGTTAGCCGATACATGAGAAGGAAGACATAGCCGCTACCGGCGACGCCGTGGCATATTCCTGGACCTTTCCTGAGAAGGCCCTTGGTCCAGGTCACCTCGGCACACTGCTGACAGGCACGCAGATAAGCCTCATCCTTCCAGGTCAGGTAAGCCTTCGCAAACAGGTACACGACTCCTGCGACAATTTCGGCAAAAAAATAGTTGGTTATACATCGATTTTGGAAAGTGTTCATCTAAATTCTCCATCACAAATAACCTTCAGGGCAGAATCATTGGGCTTGAAGAGGAAGCCAGCTGTTTTCAAGCATAGGAGACTTCCTAAAGAGAAACTGGAATGTCTCCTGACTCTCCTCACAAACTGAACGTCACGCCAAAGCAATTATCAAGGTACGAGGCATTTGCTTCGTATTGCTTTCATGAGGTTCCTACCTTATGAATTTGACAAACTTACTTTTCTGTTTTTGTAAATATTCCTTTTAACATGAGTATTTATGTAATGTTATGTATTGTCTGAAAATGTTCATCCTTAAATGTGTCTAAGTTCCTAGAAACTGCTACAGTATAATCTTCCATGTTCAAATTGTGCTGCTGCTGCGGTCATCGTCTTCATCATCATTGTCATCACCCTTGTCATTGCCATTGTTCTTGTCGTGGTCATCGTTGTCGTCATCATTGTAGTCATCTGTATCTCTGTCATCATCATCATCATCATCCCCATCGTAGTCAGCGTTTCCATCGTCATTGTCGTCATCGTTGTCATTATTGCTGTCATCTTTATCACGGTCATTGTAGTCATTGTCACTGTAGTCAGCGTTATCCCCGTCATCACCGTTATCCCCATTGTTGACTGTCATAGTCATCATTGTCATAGTCATCCCCCTCTTTGTTATTTTGGTCATCATTGTCATTGTTGTCATCTTCATCACTGTCATCATTATCGCAGTCATCGCTGTCGTCGTCATTATTAATATTATAATTCCATACAGCAAACCTTTACCTGGGGCTCCGTGACACCAGTGCAGTAATTCGTGCTCTGCTGGTCTGGTCCGATGCCCGCATTCATCCAGGGCTGTTGGGACGTTACCACCGTGGTCTGTCAGACATTTCACCAAGAAGTCCACAGAAGCTCTGATGTCCTTCTCTGCAGACGGGTCTGACTTGATGAAGTCCGGAAAGCCCAGGAGAACTTGCAGGATGCCTGAGAGTCCGTGAGCAGCCCCTGTAAAAGAGACGTCAAGCAAACAAACATTTTGAAAGGATCAACCAAATGTTGATGAAACCGTCATGAATATGAATGTGATCAGTGTTATAGCTAGCCCATTTTGAGTGCCGGCTAAATTTACTTATTGTGAAGCGTAGCAAGCAGAGCTCTCGACCCTCATGGCCAGGGTCCAGGAGATAATACATGATGCATGTACAAATATACGTATACAAATAAAGGCTTGCATTGATAAGAACTGCATAAAAAAGAGCAGTGCTTTTTGAGTGCACATAAACAAATCATGCGCTAGCCCAGGTGGGATTCGAACCCACGACCTCCTGCTTACTAGTGCAGATGCCATACCACCAGAACACCATTCAAGCTAGTCCCACATGTGAATCTTTGTCTGTCATGTCTGTTGTCAGTTAACTTACTAACTATGCATGCATGTAAAGGCACAACATACCCAGATACTCAGTTCCATAGTATGCATACATCAGAGGCGATGGGGAGTTATGACGTTTGGAGTAAGTACGTCCTGATTCAACCACAACCTTACACAAGGAATTGATAGCATCTGCACTCAGGACCTACAAGTAGATTTCAGAATCAGAATCAGAACAAAAAACAAGATTATAGAGAAGGTTTGCTGTACATGTGTGTAGCACAACTGATGTGATACATGTAAGTACATGTACAGTATCCTATTTTGCAACCAAGTATGGTTCTGAAAAGCAATGATGAGCTATGAACAGAATGCTTGGTTCTTCATCAGAATGAAAGAAATAATATTATTTGGTATTATACAGGACAAAGTGGATTCTTATTAGACTTAGAATGGAAGCTTCAAGGATGAAGGCAGTACACTCACTCTCACGCCCCCCCCCCCCCCCCTCTACAGTAAACAATGCATTTCTCAGAAGGATTTGAAGCTTTGCATGGTGGAAGTAACGGAATAAGGAAGGTTTGCGGAGACACCATGTATAATCTCTTTTATCATGTTTATAGATGTGTCCTTCTGAAAAGAACCGGTGAGAAGTTCAATCTCGATGTTCTGGCCAGTGTACTCTGGCCATCATCCTCAGGAGAGTGTTTCCCGGGTTGTTGCAACCATCCAGCAGTCAACCAGGAGTTTACCGTATGCCTAGCGAATGCAGACAAGTTTACACATTGGGGAAACCGGCCGCAACCTTTCCACCAGGATCCACGAACACCGAGCGCTTGCCGGAGGGGCGACTACGACAAGTCAGCTATCGTTAAACACGCTCACGAGTTGGATCACCTCATCAACTGGGACAAGGCTGAGCTGATGACACCCATCAAGAACTGGCTTCCCCGACGGAACAAGAAGGCCATCAAAATCTTCAAGCATGACACAATCCCCCAGGATGTGGGCTTCAAACTCAGCGACATCTGCCGCCCACTCCTGAAGACCAAACCACATCTGAAGTAGAGTCCTCTGATCTATACCCGAACCCCCCATAGCTACATCAGTCTCCAGGGCCTCATCACACCCATCTTGGCTAGGGTGAGTAGGGTCCCCTATACCAGAATCATCTTCCCGCCAACCACAGCTGAGTGCACACACTGACACATCCAGAATCTCAATTCCACGCTCCATTGCACCTGGAATCCCTTATAACTCACAGACTTCTCGTTTCACGGCACACACTCTCCTGACATGCCCGAGGACGACCGAGTACACTGGCCGGAATGTGGCTATCGAACTTCTCACCGGTTCTTTTCAGAACCACACCTCTATAAAAGAGCATGGTGTCTCCGCAAACCTTTATTCCAATGCATTCCTCATTTTGTACATGCACACTGTCTGAATGTACACTTCCAGCCCATCAGCGAAAGGGTCCGCAAAATTTAACGAACAAAAATTATTCTAGTCCATCAGTGATTACCTGTCTGCCGAGCTTTTGAGTTAAAAACTGAACTCCGCACAGGTATCCAGCCCGTCCTACCAGCAGCTCATCAGATCCACACGATCCAAGGAAATTCTCCGGTGCACAGACTTGGGCAAAGCCTGCATAGCTGCGAGAACGTAGATTATTGCAATAACAATTATTTAGCACCAGTTGGGACAATTACTCCTACAAATACAACAAATGCTTAAGAATTAACACAGCTAATAACAAAAGTTTAACAAAAATTATGGAAGCGATCTAAAAACAAGCTGCATGCACCTTTCAAGTAACTGAGCAGCTTTGTGGTGATGGTCTTCAGACTGTGAAGCTGCAGTATGATGATACAGCACTCCAACAGCATGCACCCGCACGTCCCACACAGAAACGACGGCCCACTAGTCTCTTTCCTGGCTCTCTTCTCGTATTCAATGGCCGTGTCTACGTAAACATGGCACAGGCCAGACAGACGAAGGGCCTCTTTCTTAAACTGGCCGGTCATGGAGACATGCCACAGGGCGTAAGCAATCCCAGCAGACCCAATGTACAGGCCACCATCGCAATTCTGCAGGTTACGAGCCTTGACGTTCAGCACGATGGTCTCTATGATGTCTAGCACGCGCTGTCGAAGATGGGCTTTGGGGATTTCCTTGGACACACCGGGTGGGTAATCAGCCAAACGATTCTCAAAGTACCTCATCTTTCTCCTGATACATTAACAAAAACAAGAGGTAGGTCTAGGTAAAACAATTGACAATTTAAAGGTAGGGCCTACAACTACTAGGAGGGGGCCGAGTTGGCGGCATATACTATGTTAAGAGACCAAAACAGAAATGTTCACAGATTTACGTTAACTTGGGTATGAAAATGGTGGTGGCAGAAACATACCGTTAAAATGTTTCCGCCTGATTCTTGATGTATTTATCCAGAAATTAGTAAAACAACGACCGAGAATCTTTTTGATCTTTTAGTTTTAAAAATAAAACTGATCAAAAATATTAAAAGAGAAAAGACTTAAGAAATACTGTCAGGTGACTGTGGCCATTTTTCACCGTTTTCTCAAAAAGTGGGCACCGCATGGGACTGACATTTTCACAGATGATTGTTACTGTATTTGTCTTGATATTTTTGACCATGAATCTGTATTTCTTTAACAAAAACCAAAGTATGATATGTTTACCTTTTAAGCAAAATGTAAACAGTGCGATCGAGGTTCCAGCCAAAATAAGAATGAACCTGTAAAATTGGAAGTGCGCCCTCTCGTGAAAGAAACAGCTCACATAGCGCGGATCTTCAAAATGGCCGACCATAAAAACATTCGTCTGCAGGAAAAAGGTAGGTTGGATCTGCATGTTTTGGGCGGATTTCAAAGCATCAGTGCTGTGTTCCATATACCATTTTGGGAGCTACGTTGGGAGGGAAATAATCATAACCATTTCAACAATTCCTTTCGTAAATGAAGTGATCAGTGCAGGACAGTTTTGTCAGTGAATGAGTGATTGAAACTTTCATTCACTGACACTGTGACAGTGACACTGACTTTTGTCTTTGAAATCTGCATAGCCATGCATAGGGCAACAGGTCAACTCGCCTGCTAGCCGACTCGCCTCTTACCGACTCGCCCCTTACCAACTCGCCCCCTTGCCAATTCGCCTCCTGACCGACTCGCTCCTTACCAACTCTCCTCGTAGCCGACATGGCCGACTCGCCCCCTGACTGACTTTTGTGTTTTTGTCATTACATGTAGGCCTAGGCCTACATAGGATCACTATCACAGTATCACTATCAGTATCAGCCTCAGGAGTCAGGACGATGTTTGTGTTTTTGTTATTCTTTGAGATATAGGCTTAATAACTGCTTTTTTGTTTTATTCTATGATGTTTTTTTCTTGAATAATTTTTTTATCGTTTTGTTTTGAAATGTCTTGCTTTATTAAAATTTAAGTTATTTATTGTTGACATTTTTTGTAGACTTTTTGTTTATTAGGGCCTACTGTATTTTGATATATTGTTTCAACTGTTGTTGCTGACTTGTTTTTCTTGCTTTTAAGTTGCAGTTTTGAAGTTTTGATGTTTTTGGTTCTGCGAAGGAAATATTAAATTACTTGAACAGCAATCGAACAGGGAGTTTGTGTGTCATGTGTGTGGACTTGTGATGTTTTTCGTACTTAATTTACGTAAATTAGGGGGCGAGTTGGCCAGGAGGCGAGTCGGGGAGGGGGCGAGTCGGGGAGGAGGCGAGTTGGTAAGGGGCGAGTCGGTCAGGGGGCGGGTTCAGTTGGCAAGGGGGCAAGTTGGTAAGGGGCGAGTCTTAACCTGTCTTCACTCAAAGAGGATTTGGCTTTTTAATTAATGTAATCATCAAATAACCACAAGGGAAACTGACTGAATGTAGTCAGTTTCCCTTTTCAATTTTTCTTTGTTCTCTTTTCAGTACCTATGGTATTCTAATTATAGTAGATTTAAGTATTACGCCTATTTATTTGTATTTTTGTGTTTGTTTATTGGCCGGTTGTTTGTATGTTATTTTGTTTCTTTGATTATTTGTTTTCTTGTTGAATAGTAATAATAATAATAATTTGGGAGGCTAATCATCCTTACTCGCAGCTGGGGTGCTGAATTGCGAAGGATGCTACTTCAACGTGATCGAGAGTAGCAGGCTTTCATGGGCGCCCTTGGCTGCCAGCCACATCAACCCATTGTGATCACAGAGTACAGCCTGAGATCAAAAGTATTTTATTTTTGTGGAGGGAGGAAAACCGGAGAACCCGGAGAAAAAACCTTGTAGCATATATAGGAGAGAACCAACGCACAACTCTTGTCACATATGACCCAGGCTGGATTCGAACCCACATTGGTGAGAGGCGAGTGCCTAACGCATTTGCCACCTATGCCCCCAAGTTTGTTTGTTTGTTTTTATAGATTGACCTTACCTAGATTTATGTTTTCATGATGCCTGCAATTCTGGCATTCTCTTCTGATGATTATCAAATAAACAGATCTATAGGCCTACATGAGTAAAATATGAGTAAAATCTTAGAGACTTGGACTTAAACTAATTGATACTTTTGCAATTTAAATGGATGATTTCCACTGTTACATAGTGTACATGTGGATACTACATACCTAGGCACATGAACATGAACTGTACATGTACGTAATACACTCAAAGTTGGTCAAAAACAATCACAATACTTTTCAAAGGTTTGATTTACACAAATTACTTGTTTTTACCGGTGGTCATGATTTCAGTCGTTTCAGTGATTCATGAAATGTATGTCATAAAAGGGACACATTAATTAGTTTGATTTCCACAAAGTGGGTGGGGCACCGCAGACAAGAATGGCCAAGAAAACTTCAATGGCCGTCCGTCCGCCCTCCATCTTCACAAACAATCATTGTTTAGAGAGGAAGCTGCCAATAGCACTTTAATCTTTAGTGGAAGTCAGTGATTATGTTTAACCGTGTAATACAATGTAGATACAGGCAACTGCCGACTGGCTTGTCTTTAGTGGCTACATTTATACATGATGTATACAGTACACTGCATTGATGTCTACACTCTACCTGTATTCACAGCGTGGTCTTCGTACCCATTTAGTTCAGCATGCAGATTGCAATACACTGATCCAATAGGCCATGCCCCTTGACAAATTGACCAAATGATCACAACGTGTTATTTAAAGGTATCATACTTTGGTTTTCGTCAAAGAAATTTATACAGATTCATGAGCGAAAATATCAAAGTATACAATAACCATGATAACAGTCATCTGTGATAATTCCAGTCCCATATGGTGGCCACTTTTTGAGAAAACAGTGAAAGACGGCCACAGTATTTCTTAAATCTTTTCTCTTTTATTTTTGATCTTTAAAACTGTTTTTCGGTCTTTGTTAAATTTGTACTAATTTCTGGATAAATACAGCATTTCAGGTTGAAATATTTTAACGGTATGTTTCTACCAGCACCATCTTTACAATGTCATACCCAGTGAACACTGGTGAAAGGGGATTTATTACTAAAACAACTCAAGTAATACATGTAGTGTCCTTTATGTTTGTTCCAAACATTATTTGGGCGAACAATCTTTGGAAAATTTTTGATTTTCTTGAAAAACGCAGCATCTGATGAACCAAGATTTCCCATGGTGACTGATTGCACTGTTATCGAAATGTTGAGTCCATTTTCTGTCTCAAACTCAATATTTAGCTGTTTCGCATGCAGCGAGACAGCTTTTGTTTTTCTTATTTTTTTTTTCTTATTTTTTTTTTGGGTTTTCCGCGCAAGCGAAAACCCTTTCTTTTTGTTCTGTTTTTTCTTTTTTCTTCTTCTTCCATTTTTATTTCCCATAGACTTTACACAGGGGCATTCTACACGCCACTTTGGTCCCTTTTAAACAAATAATCTTAACCAAACTTGGTCTTAAGGAAGTCCATATAGAGTAGTTGTATGCCGAAACTTTTCGCCATCATGACGTCATCAGTTGTCATGTGACCAGCGATTTGAATTTAATAATCAAAATCTTTAAAAATCAACAAAAAATCAACGGTTTGAGATATTAAGTTGATTCTTTCACCAAAAGTGATTGTTAGGCAGGGTCTTTCTTTGTGACAAATTACTTGACCTCTGTGACCTCTACTTCCGGTCAAACAGGAAGTAGCTCCTCATTTAAAAGTGGTAAGAGCTAGGATCATGATTCTTTCACCAAATGTGAATGTTAGGCAAGTTCTTTCATTGTGACACATTACTTGACCTCTGTGACCTCTACTTCCGGTCAAACAGGAAGTAGCTCCTCATTTAAAAGTGATAAGAGCTATGATTATGATTCTTTCACCAAAAGACAATATTAGGCAAGGTATTTCATTTGTGACACATTGCTTGACCTCTGTGTCCTCTACTTCCAGTCAAACAGGAAGTAGCTCCTCATTTAAAAGTGGTAAGAGCTTTGATCATGATTCTTTCACCAAAAGTCAATGTTTGGCAAGGTATTTCTTTGTGACACATAACTTGACCTCTGTGACCTCTACTTCCGGTCAAACAGGAAGTAGCTCCTCATTTAAAAGTGGTTAGAGCTATGATCATAATTATTTTACCAAAAGGCAAATAATGTTAGGGAAATTCGTTTTTAGTGACAAAATTCTTATTGATAAGTAATTTATATCATATGCGGAAAAGCCTTATGTGCTGTTTTCAACAGCCATAAACTCTAGTTTTTTATTTTTTTTATTCCACTTTTTTCCCATAGACATAACACAGGGATTTTCTACAAGTCACTTCTACCATTATGCGAATTCCGATCAACTTCATACTTGGCACATAGTTAGATCACCACCCCGAATAGTGTCCCGCGTAAGTACGTCATCGTGACGTCATCACGTGCACAATTACGTCATCATAAAAGTGCAAATTTTAAGGCTCTTTATCTCAGGAAAGGCAAGTCCGATGCCGCTCAAACTTGGTATGTAAGTATATGTGGACGTGTTATCTAGACACAAATTACAGTCACGTGTTGATGACGTCATCATGTGATTTTATACGAATTATTCAATTTTTGGACCTTTTCTTTATATCTCATGAACGACAAATCGTATTTTCAAAATTCTTTCGGTATTAATGTTTGTTAGTTATAGGCATATGCCACAATTTACCAAAAAGGTGTGACGTCATGATGACATCATCAAAAAGCCGATTTTCATATTCACATATAAGGGAATATCCGATGGCGTTGAAACTTGGTGGGTAGGTAGGAAATGGTACTACTATCCAAAATGTGAAGTGACGTCACGATGACGTCATCGGCTGATTTTTTATCGATTTTTGAATATTAAATTTTGCCATTTTTTCCCAGAAACACATATAAGCGAATATCCGATCGTAATGAAACTTGGTGGGTAGGTAGGAAATATTATTTATCCCTAGTGCGAAGTGACGTCACGATGACGTCATCAACTGATTTTTGATTTTTTTAAATAATTAATTTAACCATTTAGAGTCAAACATAACACAAAACGCGTGCTTTGGAACTTTTTGGACCGCTGATATGGCTATCCATAGTAGTGGGCCAATTGTGTACACGTAAACGTAGCACGATAACCTAGAAAATCAGTCATTTTGCTGTTTCCGCCGCCAAAAAGCACAACCATACATACTATGCGCGCTGGCCTATAGTAGACTCTGCCATTTCTGTGTTTTTCATGGCCGTGTGTATGTACATCTATCTGTATACGTGTACTGTTGGATGAGTGACGACGCTTCTGGTAGTTGTTTAGGACAATTAATACACCGCTGATAAACTATTTCTCTGTCCTGGGTCAATTTTATATATATTATATATATTTTCTAAAACATGACGCGAAACAGCTCAGTGTTTGTTAACTACAAACACAGGTCTAGTTTTCTTTGGAAGCCTTGCAAATATGCTCCCTTTAAAGGTGTTTGAGATAAAAGGGTTTATGGTTGTAAAGACTCAAGTTCAAGTCCAGGTAGGCCCAATGTCAAATGACAGGTAAGTTGATAAAAATGAAAAAAAAAAAAACCTCTATCTTAAAATTGGAAGGAAATCCCAACTGCTGTAATTATAAATCTGTGATGACTCACCAACGACCCTGGTGGGATTTGAACCTGAGCCAACTGGGTGGCAGGATGAGGTAATGGTTCCTGAACCTCCAGTCTGAGGTTATTATTATCTTTGTAAACCACCGACGTCCAAGGGACTCTGAGAGAGGAACCGGAAATTTGACAGGTTTTTAGAGAAGAGACAAAATGGCCTGCAATCCCGAAACTCTGTCTAGAACATGTACATGTATACATGTATAGAAGTTCGAAAACTGGGCTAAACAGTTGATCCCCAACTTCATTGTGAAATAATCCCATAGACATACAGCATGTATATTAATTGATGACTGTAACTAGACGCGGTTCTAGAACCAATATTTTGGGGGGCTAGAAGAGCCCACATTTTATTTATTTTTTTTGGGGGGGGGGGCTGCCAGTCCAACATATTTGGGGGGCTAAACCCTTCACACGTGACGTCATCTTCTAATATTTGCTTTCGCTGTCTTAATACATATAGTAATTGGTAATTGTCGGTAATAACTGAAATTGTGGAAAGACCCAGTTACATGTATTTCCCAATTACCAGCATTTTTTGTTTTTCAATTGGGGGGGGGTGGGGGGGTGCTAGACACAATTTTTTTTTGGGGGGGGACGGGGCTACTGGGATATAGGCATTATATACAGAATAAACTTGAATACTAAATACTCAATATTGCAGATGAAATCAGAATGGTCCTTCCTTCGCCATCATTATCTGTTGCAAATTGAGGAATTATTTCCATGGATTTTGGTTCACATTCCGTCCTGAAAAATGGTGATTGCCAGTTGACCTGATTATCACTTGAGAAATTGCATTTATAATGAGAATGAGCAATGTTTTTAAAGTACTCCGGTGATTATGTACAAGTGACAAATGTGTGACACATACTGTAGACAGCATGCACTTCACTTCTACCTCCTGCTAACATGCCCATGAAGAAGATAATAAAGATATCCTGTTGCAGAGTAAACTCATTAAATTCAGTAGTCAAATGCTTATTAGGCCTACCACTCATTATTCATAAAAAGGAAATCGGCTGCAAAACTGGCCACCCCTATTCCAACATTTTGGATCGCTCTGTTCACCTAGTCCTTTGCCGGTGGTCGAGCCATATCGTGACGATGACTAAAGTGTGCCCTACTTTTGCTATTCCAGAAAGTTTTATAATTGCCTTCCTGGAACATAGGCCTATGCGCGTGGTCAGATGCTACGGAGAAAGGCCCATACAGTGTTGTGCCGCATATATATTGAACGTGCCGCATGTAGTTTTCATGCAACAGCTCTCAGTCGTCTGTGATTTACATACATGTATTGAAAGTTTCCCACACATTGTTGAATTATCATCATGCCGGTGAATGAACTTTGACCTCATTTGCATAATTGTACATGAATGGTGTTTGCGAGTGTGTTAAGTGATATATTCAGTTATGGAGACGGTTGGGAGTTTTATGTTTTTTGATGCGATTAGCCATCAGAAATCGGTGGAGCTTTTTGATCAGGACGGTCGAATAGAAGGTAGGATAATTGCATGTATAGAATCTTTTATCGTGATATATCGTTATCTGACAAGTCTTAGAATCGTTTATCATGTGTGTAGCCAACCAAGGACCAACAATTGATTGCAGTGTTGGACATGTTGGAGTATGATACTCGAGTACAACTCGAGTACAGACAAATACTCGGCCCGCACTCGCTTAAAAGTACTCAAAAATAAAATGTACTTGGCCCGTACTCGATAAAAAGTACTTGAAAATAAATGTGCTTGGCCCGTACTCGATTCCATGTACTCAAATTTTGGGAGTAATTGACCATTTAGTGCAAATTTCATTTCCGTTACAATTTCACGGTTGATAATTTTGCCGATTTCCCATGAGTATAAGTATCGTCGGGAGTTTAGTATCAAATGGAGTAAGCAGCACAGTGTCATTTGCAAGGTTTGAAAAACATTAATTTCTGAGAAGAGTGGCACAACATGATCAACATCCAATTATAAAAAAAATCTTTGTGGATTTGTTTGCACTGTGCGTTGGTATTGCACTCGGACGCGGACTTGGACTTTAGTACTCGGACTCGGCCCGGTACTCGACTTTGAATGTACTCAGACTCGATACTTAGGACTATAGACTCGGCAGCAATGTTCCCGGACTCGGCCCAGTACTCAGACATTGAAGTACTCAGATCGAGTACTCTGATCTGAGGACTCTACTCCAACACTGCTTGGTCTTAGGGCTTCGTGAAATCCAAACCTAAATGTTGCTGCACCACATACATATGAACTGTTGGCAAAGTAACCGTCAAATCCTACGTGTGCCACAATTTTGTTCTTTCACTTTCAGAGAACATGGTGATCGTTGATCTGTCGGAGCGTGGCTTGAAGAGACTAGACAGAGTCAGGCAGACTACAGAAGATGCAGCCCCAGATTCCTGTACTACCCTCATCCTAGACAAGAATGCTATCTCCAAAATTGAGCACTTGGAAGAATACCACACTCTACAGCAGGTGAGGATGCCATAGAATAGATTGATCCGAATATTCAAGGTATAATACATGATTGGTAAAGGTCACAGAACAGCAGTCACACTTTAGGCCTTTTCACATTACGCTGAAAAAAACTCAACCATTGAGAAATTTTCTCATGGCTGCGAAATCTTACAAAACGGTTTCATGCTGGCCGCTTTTGCGTCCAAGCCTCCCTTGAGATGGAATGAGGGTAATCGATAAAGTATGCATTTTATTAATGTAAAACGCTGCTAGTACCATCACGATGCTGAGGTTGCCGCGCGTAAAGCTCGCTGGAGTGCGCACGGTCTGCAAAAACCATGTGGCACATACTGTACATGACATAGAAAACACAATTGCATCATGCGCATTCCAAAGTACTTCGCAAGGGTCCCTTAAGAAATGTTGTCGTAGGTCTGGACCATGGTCAAAATCTGTCAAGGATTCACCAGGGACGTCGGTCACTCTCAAGCATTGGTGTCCTTTCGATCATACGATTACACTTTTGTAAGATTTTGCAACCGTGAGAGAATTTCTCAATGGTTGAGAGTTTTTTTAGCGTCAGCATCTAGCATGTAGGCCTACATGAAATAACGAGCTTGTGAAAATTTGACCTCAACCGTGCTGAGCAGCTTCATGAAATTGGCCGCTGAACAAAGGGGACAGAGTTTTTGGACGTGAACTTTTGAAGATGGCGTCCTGTATCGAGTCCCCATTAGAATGAATGACACAATGTGCTACATGTACATGTAGTTATCATGTCAATCATGTCAATTGTTTGTTGGTCATTGTGTAGCTGTCCATTGCTAGCAACCGTCTAGTGCGCATGAATGGAGTGTCTAAGATGACCACACTTCGGGTTCTCAATCTGCCAAATAACAGCATTCAATCCATCGAGGGACTGAGAGAACTAGTGAACCTGGAATGGTTGAACCTGTCTGGCAACAGTATCAAGGTGAGTACGTACAGTCCTTGCTGAAAACTAAAACTTGAATCTTAAGAAGGAAAGTTTTTGATGTCTCACAGTGTTGGCTGAAAGGTAGACTTTTAGACTTTATTCATTCATTTATTATTTGGGGGGCATAGGTGGCAAAGTGCGTTAGGCACTTGCCTCTCACCAATGTGGCCCGGGTTCGAATCCGGCCTGGGTCATATGTGAGTAGAGTTGTACGTTTGGTTCTCTCCTATGCTTGGACGGTTTTTCTCCGGGTTCTCCGGTTTTCCTCCCTCCACAAAAACCAAACACTTTCGATCTTAAGCTGTGATTCGTAATCATATATGGGTTGATGTGGCTGGCTGCCAAAGGGCGCCCATGAATGCCTGCTACTCGGTCATTTGTAGCACCATCCTTCATAATTCATATTGTAATTGCTGGGAACTTCTGGAAAATAGTGTGTGATTCACTGAGCAGGTAAACCCAGGGTAAACAAGAAATAACTAAATAAATAAATTCATCAGCTTGATATTCCATACAGCGACCTTCGGAATACTAATCGGTGCTCTACAAACTGAGCTATCCAGCCCTGTGTTGGCAGTGTCCCACTCCCAAACAGTCAATTAACTTTGTTCGTTTGGTAATCAGAAGGTATGAAACCACTCACACACCGCTATATCCTAAAGGCTGGTTTATACTCGCTGCGTTTACGCACGCGCAGTGCACAGTGCGGATGTCGCATTCGATGTTCATACTCTTTCAAGATATGAATTCCGATACGCAGCGATAGTCTGCATTCGAATTCGGAAACGCGCAAACGGTAAAGTGCATACTTTAAAAAATGTGTGATGCGCAGTTGAATCCTACTCAGGTTCTTGAATTCACTGATTCACAATGAAGGAAGTATAGACGAGATTATTCTTTTGTCATTATTGTGGATCACACACCGTCGAAATTAGGCATGATCTGAAAGAAATTGCCTGCCGATTTTGCCCGCCTGCCATCTTGAAAGATTCTACTGCGTGTACGCATCCGGCGAATGTTGAAATATTTCAACTTGTCCGAATTCGAATCAAATTGGTGCGCACGAACTTGTTTTCAATTCCAAATACTTCGCACAAAGACGCGCACTTTCAGTACGCAGTGCGCGTTCTTACACGCAGAGCAGACAATTCGAAATGGAACGATGCACTGTGTACGCAGTGAATACGCAGCGAGTATGAATCGGCCTTAAGTCTCATTTTAGATATTCACAGCATTATCAATGCTGCAACCTGAAAAACAGTACATGGGGGATCATTCAAAGAGGATGCAACTTGGTCTCCCTATAGATGAGGAATAGAGCAGGCTAGTCAAAACGTTGAGACCTTAATTGCGAGAAGTGCGAACGATATAGAAGTGCGAAGTACGAACGATTATTACATGGTGTTTCCGCAAACCGATCCTTATTGTCACCATGCAAAGCCTCACATCTTTCTTTTTAGGATGCAACTTTTTAATCAATATATTTGCCAAATAACCATAAAGGGAAACTGACTCAATTTTAAGTCATAATTGAAAAGGATACAGCATTTGACTGGAGTGGGATTCAAAACAGCGTGCTGGTATTCTAACGACTGACCTATCCAGCCCTTACATGTACGTGTCCCTAATAACAGGAATTGCTTTGATTTTTTTCAGGCTATCGACCACATCAAAAGCAACATGAAGATCAAACACTTGGATCTATCCGATAACAGCATAGCATCGGTCACTGATATCTCCACGCTGGTCAATCTGAAGGTAAGTCTTGTACCCAGAGCCCAGGGGTGTCATTTATACCTCGATAAAGCTTAGACTGGTTCCCATTCCCTTTGTTGTCCCCCAGGCCTAATATCACAGAATCCGATTTAGACTCGAATCCGATTTAGACGATTCGATTTAGACTGGTTCCTGTCCCATCGAGACCCATTGTCATTCACACATCAGGAAACAACGGAGGGAACAGGAACCAGTCTATTGCTCATCTTATATGCGCACAAAAAGTTGTAAGCATCATCTCTATGAATACAAAATCTTTTTGTTCATGCGCAGAGCTGACCAATTCATACAGAGCCTTAGGGCGTTTAAGAAACGGCACATTAGGCTCAGGCTTAGGCTTCAGCTCTGTCATCGATATACTGAATATATTGGTTGTGGTTTTTCATTGGAGCTGAAGCTCTGTTTTCCTTTTCAAACCAGAGAATCTACTTCAGAACCGCAGCGAAAAGCCTCTATTTTGATAAACGTTATTTCAGTATTGATTCATGAAATTCATGAAATTGAACCGGAGCCTTAGCCTCCGTTTCGTAAACGCCCTATGTTTACCGCGAGCTACCAGTCTCTATTTTAATATTGCGACGGGAACCAGACTACGAACCAGACTACAGCTGTATACACGTACATTGTACATTATGCAGACCACACGTGTCTATGGTACAGTAGTTGGTGCAGTCCGGAGCGAGCTAAATTGGACACAGTCCAGCGTATAGGGTTTATCAAGGGATATGATTATTTCCTGTTAATTATCTGACTGGTCATAGCAGTTCATTGGGAAGGTTACCGGTCAGTACTGCGCAGGTTACCAGCTATTTTCCCTAGCCCATGTACATACATGTACCACAGGTATATATTTAGTTCTAGGATTGGGGACTCATTTATAGTGCATTTAATGTACTTCACTCATGCTTAGTCATGATATATTCTTGGATACATATGCACTGAACGCATGTCTAGCACAATAGGTTGAATACATGTATGTCTCCACAGGGAAATTCCTATGTGTACAATAGGGGCCTGTTTGTTTCAACGTACAAGATCACTGATTCTACTGATCTGGGGGCCGATTTCATAAAACGTACGAGGCGTCGCAGAGTTAAGATGCATCCGTTCTCTATGGACTCATCGCATCTATACGAGTGACACGTCACAAATCGGGTTGCGACGCGTCGCAGAGCTTTAAATGAAATCGGCCACGGATCCCATTTTAGCGTACCCTGCATAGGACGTGGATCCGCAAATCTGGGATCCTGTGCATTAAACAAACAAGGCCCTACATGTAGGTCTCTACAAGGTTTGTAAAACACAAAACTGATTTTTGGAATGAACTCAAAATGGAGGAATTTCTAAGGTATAATTATCCGTCGCAAAGATAAGTATTATTAGTGACGTCCACAGGAGATTCCAACCCATGAAAGTGATTCTGGTTCAAATGGGAGTGATTTCAATTCTGCTCTTCGGAGAGTTTTCATTAGGACACAAGAACAAAGCCATGTCTCCACAAGGATACAAATTCTTGTGTATGACTCTTGATGAACTGAAACATACATGTAGTTGGGGGAGAGCGCCAAACTCTTTTTCAAAATTTAAACAAAAATGGCGGCGGACATGGCGGAAGGAGTCGAACCTTACCTTTCCGCCATGTAACCCAAAGATCGTTCCTCCGGTTTTCAGTTCAGTTGAACCAATGATGTAATTGAACCAGAACCAAAGTCTTCAAAACGCTGAACCAATGTTGATGCAAAACACTGGTACAGTGTTCCAAAGGTCGCTGGTTCGATTCCCGCTCTAGTCAATTTTTCTGTGTTCACCTTTCAATAACTTAAAAATCATGTCACTTTCCCTTGTGGTTATTTGACAAAAACATGTTCACGGTTCGGGTCGGCAAAACACCCCCCCTGGTACATGTAGGTGCAGTGATGCCCTAGTTAGTTCAAACTCAGAGCTGCTTCTACACGTTGTAAGTGTGAAAGGAGAAATTGACCTGAACACTGAACAACTGTTGCATGTCTGAGCTTTACACAAAAACTAATATCCACACACACTCCCTCAAAACAGATTTTCAGCCCCCTAAAAACAAGGAAAAAAAGGAAGAAAAACTGAGCTTAGAATAAACAGGAAATTAACGATAACTGCAACATGTTACGGACGGGACTATATAAAGGCCGATAGGAAAAACACATCAATACATGTACGTATTGATTATTGAAAGTGAACTGATAGGATACATGATGAGACAAATAGGCACCGTGCTGTCTTCTTGTGCGAGGGCTAAATACAAAGATAAAGTGTAGATCTTCTAGTTTACAACACACTCACATTATAGATATTCTGTGTCAAAACAAATGTACTTTATGTATGTACATGTACATGCAGGCCTACATCATGTACACTGTATGAATCAAATGTGCATGGGATTATACATTAATGGTCATGGTCATCGAACAGCACTCACACTTTGCCTGATCCAATATGTCATGTAGGCCCATATGTGCATGAAATAATCGAAACAGGAGAAAATAGTGGAAAAAAAACAGCTCAATTTTTCTTATAAAGAATGTTTTTGGTCTTACCCCAAGGTCAACACTGTTTCGGTCTTTGACTGTGGTAATTTCTCCTGAAAGTTAAGCCTACATCATGTACATTGTATCAAACATTGTCAAATGTTGTGACTCTGTCATGTCTGTGCTGTAAGTTATCCTATTACCAGATTACTGTAATATGTATTAAGCTGGAATATTGTACCTCTTGTACCAGAAGAACAAAAATCAATTGGGTAGATATAGGCCTATCCCAATTAAAAGTGAAAACAAGTTTTCTTAAAAAAAAAAAAAAGAGGCTTTCTTTTCATTTTTAATTGAAAATGGGGCTGTAAAATTAATCTCTCGATCACTGAAAAATTATATTTCAGATTTATAAGCAAAGAAAAACTATTGTCAAAGACAGTGTGTTATTTATAGCAAGACTATGCTCCCGAAATAAAATATCTTACAACACCTACACTATGAGTCACTCATTATCCTTCAGGCTGTCCTGAACCAAATCCAACAGGCTTCACTTTAGCTCTTATCAGCGCTCCAGAAAAAAACAAAGTATACCAGCTGGCCTTGGTATAGTATGGTACCCCCTCCCAGCCTGGGACAAAGACCAGACTGTTCTTTCAATAACATGCCTAGTAATTGGCAGTCTTAAAGGTATTTTCTAGGGCCAATGATTTTCCGCACAAACGGAAAACGTATGGAATTCACGGAATCTGCTCCTTGAAACAGAATTCCATTTTCAAAACAACTAAGTAAATTCACCAATTAAATTCACAAAATGCAACATTTATGTGAACTGATTGCTATACATTTCCTAGGCTAACTGAATCATGGTGTGGTCTTGCAATAGTTGACTGTTTTTTTATGACAAAACACAGTCTGAAAAGTTAGTCTTCACTGTGCAAAAGTTACGACACTTTTCCAGTGGCATACAGTGCCCAAACAGTCAGTGAAAGTCAGTATGTGATTTACTGCATGTTACATACAACTTTTTGGAACTGAATAGCACGAAACAGATTTGTTCAGTCTGAAACCGAATTTTTCAGCCTTAAACTGGAAATCAGTGGCCCTAACTATCATACTTTGGTAGCATACTGGAACAGAAATCTCCTCAGACTTACTTCTTTACAGTGTATAAAGATCGAGTGGAGCGGGATTCGAACCGGCAACCTCCTGAATACCGTACAGACCAATTGAGCCATCCAGCCCTACGTTGATGGTGTCCCAAATAATATTGAAAAGTGAACAGAGAAAAATTGACTGGAGTGAGATTCGAACCGGCGACCTCCTGAATACCGTACATGCGCTCTACCAACTGAGCCATTCAGCCCTACATTTGTGGACTGGTGACACCAATAGTTTATCATCTTTGTTCGTTTGGCAGTCAGATGCCATGAAACAACGCACACACCGCCATACCCCAATGCCCAAGGATCATTTCACCGATAAGCGCAGCAATGCTGCAACCTGGGAACGGTACATGGGAGATCACTCAAAGAGGATACGGTGGGCGTTTTACTCTGTTTTCTAAAAGATTTGGCACCGTACGTATGGTGTATGGGACTGGAAATTTCACAGATGATTGTTAACTGTATCTTTCTTGATATTTTTGCCCATGAATCTGCAAATTTCTTTGACAAAAACAAAAGTATGAAATCGCCTTTAACCACGTTAACCCACGAAATAACAAGCAGGCATGAGGACATCAGCTGGTGTGTGTTAATGCATTGTACCTGTGGTATATATCAATGACTCCATGCATAGAGCAGGTTCCTTGCTCTGTGCATTCATGCACGGTCTCCTGTAATCAGATTAACGTTTTCAGGATGAAATGAAATATGAACCAGTTTTGCATGGCACAGTCATGCTGTGTGAATCCTTCAGGGGACAATTTCATAGAGCTGCTTAGCACAGTAAATTGCTTAGCACAAAAATATAGCTTGCCCAATAAAACAAACCACCACTGAAAATTCAATAAATTTATATTCATGGTCATCATGCAGTGAACAACAGTAAAAAAACAATTGCAAGTGATACAACGTCAACAGCTCTGGGTCTGTCCACACTATAATGGGGACTATTAGTGTGACATTTCTTAAATTATCAAATAGGGTGCTTAAATTTTGAGTGATGTCAAGTTATCATTGAACAAGTATGGAACAAGACTGCATTAATTATAACAAGAAAAATACTTATATATGAACATAATCGTTCATTTCATCTTAAAGATGACCTTGTAATTTCCTACATATCCACTGAATCAGCCTATTTATTTTCAGTACAACCACAATTGAATACAGGAATATTTAGGAAACAAAAATTAGCAAAAAACCTGATCTTAAATCCACCTCCCACGTTACACCCCAAAAGTTATCTTTTGCTCACAAAAGGTACCATTAGTGTGGACAGACCCCTCTATACACGGGATTACACTTCGAAAAGTGCGCATGCGTGATAGTGCCTCGTTTTGAAGTTGCGATCAAAACCGCCGAAGTGTAAACCCGTGTATTGTCTTCGATAATGGACAGGTTTACACTTCGAAAAGTGCGCATGCGTGGAAGTGCCTCGTTTTGAAGTTGCGATCAAAATCTGAGATGGCCGCCAAGGTGTAAACCTGTGTATTGGCCCTAGGCAGTTGATAATTGCACATGCAAGGTGTGTGTAGTCTTGAGCAGGGTCTGGTTTCGTTTGGTGCTTGTGGTTGGGTATCTTGTGAGCGGATGGGACTTGGAGGATGTCACGTAGCATCTTATGCCTCCCTGCATCTGTGCATGTCCTCCTTTTCCTTCCTGGACTACCACCCTTCCCCAACCCCACCCTCGTCCCCCAGCTACATTCAGGGTCCCTGGTCCACGGCTCTGATGCTGATAACCGCAGAATTTTGCAGGATCTTATGATTCTCATTCTATGCTTTAAATACAGAGCTACATGTATTTATTATTATTATTAGAC
The DNA here is from genome assembly GCA_963971285.1 of Astropecten irregularis. Classification (NCBI taxonomy): domain Eukaryota; kingdom Metazoa; phylum Echinodermata; class Asteroidea; order Paxillosida; family Astropectinidae; genus Astropecten; species Astropecten irregularis. The sequence continues at coordinate 10,976,507 of OZ020249.1, read as the reverse complement.
AAAATTTATATAGTGCCCTAATCCAAAAGGCTCTAACCCCCGTTTCAGACATGCGTTCTAGCATCGCGCCGAACCAATTAAAAGGCAAGATTTGAATTAAGTACATAGAAAGTTTGACGTCTCAAACAATTAGGAGCGACCAGGCGCGCCTGATGCCGAAAGATCGACGGTCTGTGTCGTTCAAACGACGCTAGAGCGACATCGTTTCAGACGTCGCTCTAGTCATGAGCCGAACTCAATGCAAATGTATGTAAATGTGTGCAAATAAGCAGTGAACTGCAATGAAATCCCACAATGCATACATACAAAACTTTTTGGCATGGAAATCGTCTGCCGGTCGTACATCACTGGGTGTATTTTTCAATAGATCTTTGCCAAGGCAGGCTATACAAAAACAACAAAATTAATTATTTTGAAGGCAAAGTCAAGGATGGGGTAGGCCTTATAGTAAAAAACAAAAATGCTTAATGTCAATTTCCTCCTCGCAACAACCAAGTCGACAACGTACAGTCTGAATCGTAAACAACACCGCCCAAAAAGTCTTCTACGGAGCTGTTGCTATGGCCCCAAGTTGTCCGTTTGTTTGTAGGCCCAGTTTTAGGGCTACTCCAATGTATTAAGTTCGCCTGTCTGAAACCAAAATCTAGATTGGGTCAACCTAGGGTCGCTCCTTATCTATTTAGTTCGGCGGAACCCTGGCACGCCTGTCTGAAACGGGGGTTAGGCACTTCACAATGATTAATTATACAATGAACAGGTAATAAGTTTAAAAAATTTAATAATGATAATAAGTTGAAATACAGATAAAAGAGTGATCCATATCAAAAATAAAAAGATGCTCTGACGTAAAAGTAAAATTAAGTTTAAAAGAAAAAAAAAAATCTAAAATACAGATTAAAGGTGGGTTTATATTAAATGTACGATTACTTAAAATATTTGGTAAAAAAGTATGGTTTTAGTGATTTCAGGAAGATGGCAATGGATTATGTGCTCAAAAGGCCCGGGCCTGGCCTGGCTTTTCAATGGCTGGGCCCAACCGGGCTTTTCAAAGGTTGGGCCTGACTACATGTACATGACTAGGCTTTTCAATGCCTAGTCTGGGCCCGATTTGCATGACTAGGCTTTTTAATGGCTGGGCCTGGCTAGGCTTTGTAAAGGCTGGGCCTGGCTAGGCTTTTCAAAGGCTGGGCCTGGCTGGGCTTTTCAAAGCCTTGGCCTGGCTAGGCTTTTCTAAGGCTGGGCCTGACCAGTATTTTAAGTTTCTCTTCCTACATTGTAAATCATGTTCGTTATTTTATTTCCTTGTCTGTAGACTCTTCTACTCCATGGCAACATACTGACATCACTGAGGAGTGTACCGGCCTACTTCCCAACATCCATTGAAATCCTTTCCCTGGCAGAAAATGAAATTCCCGACCTGACTGAGGTAAATATCGTTATATCATACCACATACATGTACATGTACATATAATATCCCTCACGACAACTGTTGCCTGAAAAGAGGCGAGCTTGGACCAATTTCATAGAGATGCTTAGCACAAAAAATTGCTTCTAAGCACAAAAATGGCTTGCCCAATAAAACAAACCACCATTGAAAATTTGATTTGATATTCATGGTTAGCGAACAACTGCCAAAGAACAATCACAAGTGATACACAACACATGGAAATTTGGTTGTGATTCCTGTTACAGAAATGTCATGCTTAGCGATTTTTTTGTGCTAAGCAGCTCTATGAAATTGGCCCCTGGTAATAATGCAATTGAATGCACTCCATTAATCAGTTTGCCTCTTTCAATCAGTCATTGGGCCGTGGCAGCACGTTGCCGCATCTACCTTCAAGCGGTACTCCTTCGATCTCCTGATAGCCCTCCTCCAGGCAGCCATGTGATGACCCATCCCCTTCCCAGCAAAATAACGATCTATCTGACGCAACCACTTGTCATTTTTCTGTACAAGTTATAAACTGCTGTAAACTGCTCGTCAGCTAAAATAATGAGTCCCTGAAATATATGAAATGTGTGGAGTTATGAGGGCCTGACGTTTCGATCCTTGTATGATCTTTATCGAAGGCTAAATGACAAGAGAACAATATTATGAATATGCAAGTATTAAAAGATCAGGTTGGCGTAGCGGTTCTTTCCTCCCCATTCACCTGTGGCGGACCGGGTTCAAGTCCAGCTCAGTTCACAAGTGGATTGGGTATTCAGTCCCTACCTGATTCTGTGGGTTTTACCCAGAATATTACTCTGGGGTTTTCCTCCCACCTCTAAAACTGTATATTCTTCTCATCATCTTTCCATAAAAGGTTTCATCGGGCTTTCGAGCTACAGTGCCTAGGGCACTTTTGAGGAATCCTTGGTGTCATTACCAGAAATAAATAATAATAATAATAATAATAATCTTTACTTCTTGTCCTTTTGTCATTTTAACCTTCGATAAAGATAAAAATGTCAGTCCAACCGAACTCCAAATATTTTTTTTTATGATAATGTGACGAGCCCTTTCATTGACAGCTGACTATAGCGTACACTGCATAATGCAATAATGGGTGTAATTGAACTAGTATAATTTGACGGAAATGCCAGTTATCCTGTGTGAGACTTTATAATGAGTTGAGTCAGACTTAATTTCATTCACACCACGCAGATTCTTAAAGTCAGGGGTCATTCTAAGATACTACATGGGCTTGCTAATTTAGGATACTGTATAACTGCGACTGCATGCAAAGCAGTTAGAAGATTATTAGAGACCTGTGTTATAATCTTAAAGTTTGGAAAGGTCAGTTACTTTGACATGGGTTGGACTTGTGTGCAGCCCTTAATTTTTTTTATGTGAAATTTAAGCTTTAAAGGTACATATAAAATACATGATTAGTAAAGGCTACAGGACATCACTCATACTTTGTCTGATTAAACATGTACATGAAATAATCAACCTTTGAAAATTTGAGCTCAATTGGACATCTGAGTCACGAGAAAATAGCGAAAACCCGACTCAATTTTTCTTATAAAACATGAAGAATGATTTTGATCTTACCCCGAGATCAAAACTGTTTTCGGTCTTTGTTTTACTAATTTCTGGATAAATACAGCATTTCAAACAGAAATATTTAACAGTATGTTTCTACCACCATCATCTTCATACCCTGTAAGTTATTCATAAAAACATTTCTGTTTTGGTTTCTTACCAAAGTATGATATTACCTTTAATGCTTTCGCGTAACAATTGCAATTTTGTTTTTCGCTGTTTCCTATTTATTCCAACATGTCCAATGATCAAATGAGCTGCAAATTTCACAGGTTTGTTTTTATTCCATGACAAATCAAATTATGAACAGACCCCAGCTGTTTTGTCAACCCAAAGTATGATACTGCACATGCACCTTTAAAGGTTACTTCATACTTTTTTGTCATAAATTCAAATTCATGGACAAAATATCAACATTCATGATCAAGAAAGATACAGAAACAGTCATCTGTGAAATATCCAGTCCCATACGGCACATACAGTGCCAACTTTTTGAGAAAACAGTGAACAAATGCTCATGGATAGTTTATATCGCCCCGAGATATAAACTGTCTTTGGTCTTATTAAATGGTTGTACTCTTCTCTGGAAAAATACATCATTTCAGGTAGATAAAATTTAACATTTGGTACATGTTTTTACCATCACCATATTTATACCCTGTAAGTTCTCGTGGCTATACATGTACATGTAGGTACATGTAAATCTGTGAAGATTTCTGGTTTGTTATGCTACCAAAGTATGATAGTACCGTATTAATCCCATGCTGTTTTCATCTTAGAGCATTTTTCAGCAGCTGCAGCACATTTCTGGAACACTATTCCAGAGAACATCAAGCAAGCTGGTACTATTGAACAATTTACAACACACATGGTTTAAGGCACTCCTTAAAACACATAGATTCTTTAATTGAATTTTTGGTTTATTTTGGTATTTTGACTGTGTTTATGTGAATTCTTCTATGTCCATGTTTGTTCTTTTTTTTTTTCTCCTTTCTTACAAGCGCCAAGAGACATCTTTGAATGTGTTTTGCGCTATATAAAAGTGGTTTATTGTTATTATTATTTGGAATAAAGCGATTTTTTTCAACTCTCTTCTCAACAGGTTTCCTATCTTTCTTGTTTGACGAGGCTGCAACAACTCTCCATCATGAATAATCCATGCGTTATCATGGCAACGTCATCACTAGATCTGTATCCTTTTCAGTTCAAGAATTAAATTAAAAAGGAAGGAGGGAACTGAACTTGGGAAGGGCGGAGTTGGAGGGAAGAGTGGGAGGGAAGGAAGCTGTTGCTTAGTGACAGGAGAGGTCATCTACATGTACAGTATGTGCAGTTCAAGTTCTGTACATGTACAGGGTGTCCCAAAAAAATGCAACACTTTGTGTCTAGAACTATTATATGAAAATTAAAAATGTTTTTCACTTCAAGATTTAAATATGTGATACAGCAATGTCTTGGCTATCACCATGTAGAATTTGAGCAAAATTGGACTGAAATTGAGGTAAAAACTAAGACTGACTTACCCAACCTCAAAACCCGATTTTCATCTTTCTTTCAATACACATTTAATATGTGTGTATTGACCACTTATTTTTGAACACTACAAATTTGTTTTTAAAGAGTACTCCTTCAATTGGTCATATTTTTGCCAATTTCTGCCCGGTTTTGCTTGAATTCTACATGGTGATAGCCAAGACATGGTTGTATCATATTAATGAATCTTGAAGTGATAAACAGTTTAATTTTAACATTATGGTTCCCAACAAAGTGTTGCATTTATTTTTTTGGGGACACCCTATATAGGGTATGGGTCTATTCCTATACATTAATTTACATGTACTCCAAAACACCACTAGATCTATTAAGATTCATTGACAAATCTTTCCTGTCTATTAATGTATTTGTTATTTGACTCTTAAAGGTATATAATACATGATTAGTAAAGGTCACAGAACAGCACTCATACTTTGTCTTACCTGTCTAACTTTGTCTAACAAGGCCAAACAAAAAAATAGCTGTGTTTCCTATTACATTTGAAAAAAAATAGGGTGCGGGTTGGTTAATGCCTTTTTTTTTTCAATTTTTTTTTTGCCCCCCAAAACAGGGCGGGCAGGTGGTTTGTATTTTTTCACACGCACTACTGGTGTTGGCACAATAATTTTTATTAAAACCATATTTTGCCTTGATATCATAGCATGGCTTAACTCTCTTTTTATTTAAACTTGTAAGAGAATACAACAGTCACAGACTCATAGTATTGTTGTTGGGATCAGAGGGATGTATTTTTGACGGAATTGACAAATTTTATACACACACAAAAATATATTAAAATAAGAAGAAGACAATAAAAAAAAACTATTAGGGTCTACATGTAGGATTCGGCTGCATTCTTCTTCTTCATACTTTTGTTTTCCAATAAAAAGGCTAGGTTCAGCACAGCTATTTTTTTTGTTTGGACATTTTGAGTACATTTTGAGTACATTTTGAGCAATGTGTCTGCTGCCCTCTATCCGCGATTCAGTGATTAATACGCAACGTAAAAAAAAAAAAACGTCACATGTTAGTCAAGACGATAGCCAGAGGCCGTGGATCAATGACTTAATGTTATACACCCATGCAAACTTAGATGCTGTTCTTTAACAGCCAAATTTTCAAAAAGTTTGAGCACTGAAGGACTGTCAAAGTCTAGCTAAGAGGAACAAGAGAAACATCATCTAAGATGGCCGCTGTACAACAGGTCTATATACATGTACACTACTTGAAAACATACGAACACCAATTTGAACACACACAGACATTTTCCCTAAAGCTTCAAGGTTGACGATAAACAACCTGCCCGTGTTTTTCAGTGTTTGTATCAGTGTGACGTGTCTGTAATCCTAGTTTGCCTTTTTGACTTGTCTTTTTTTTTGTTAGTCCTTTTTTTTGGTCATGAACCCCGGAAACAGCTGTAATTAATGAGTTTCCTTGACATTTCCTTCCCGAACACCAGGTGCTTCGACTACAGACCGTACATCGTGAACTGGTGCCTGAGCTTGCATATATTGGACGGCTACGCTATCACGCAGAAAGAAAGGTACATGTACATGGGCGTTGATCTGACTAGTTCTTGCATGGAAGCTTAGCTCCATTTGCTAATTAAACCTGTCCTTGGCAATGTTCATAATGATGATGTTGTTGCATGCATAATGTGACCGACACCCCTTCATTTCTGGTCACAGATCATCCTTAAAGGTTCTATCATACTTTGGTAGCATACCGAAACAAAAATATTCTTTGACAAAAACCAAAGTATGATATTACCTTTAAAAGGATCCTAGTACATGTAACTCTTAGTTTCCTGTTTCCGAACGCCGACTGTTAAATGAATGTTTGATCGTGTATCAGCACTTTCAGTCCTGTGAATGGTGTTCGGATCGTGTCTTGGGAAAAGTACATGAATTGGGTGTGTGTTTATTCAGGTCTTGATCGGTGTGCAGATTGGGCTAGGTGTTCAGGGGCATGGTACTCTGGGCTTAGACCTCAGCTTTCCTGATCTGTGATTTGAAGGTTATGGGTTAAACCGTTGCCTCTGGTCTTCGATCTTAAAGGTAATATCATACTTTGGTTTTTATCAAAGAAATACAGATTCATGGGCAAAAATATCAAGACAGATACAGTAACAGTCATCTGTGAAAATTTCAGTCTCATACGTTGCCCACTTTTTGAGAAAACAGTGAAAAACGGCCACAGTATTTCTTATGTCTTTTCTCTTTTATTTTTGATCTTTTAAAAGATCAAAACGATTTTCGGTCGTTGTTTTACTAATTTCTTGATAAATACACCATTTCAGGCGGACAAATTTTAACGGTATGTTTGTACCAGGTCTATCTTTATACCCTGTAAGTTATAGGTAAATCTGTGAACATCTGTTTTGGTATGCTACCAAAGTATGATACTACCTTTAAACTTGGCCATAAGAGTAGTAGCAAGAGGAAAACTGTAGACAGGAGTCAAGTAAATGTCACTGCCTTCAAGTGGTGCTGTATCAATACGGACTCGCTGGGTTGTGTGAGTAAATAATAGGAAATTGAACTGGGAAGAGCTGGGCTGCCGTAGAGGAAGACGGACAGGGTACCCCGCCTAAGGCTCTTGTTGATGTAGGTCCTCAACCATAGGGGCATGGTCTTGATTTGTCTGTCCTTGGGTCGGGTCGATTTTTATAAATTTATCGTAACTTACTATCAATCGTAGGACTTATGATGTATTGCAGTACTGCGTACATGTAGGATAAGCCACCTATGATGGGTTATCCTTCGTAAGTTACAATTGATCGTAGGGCTTCATGAAATCGACCCCTTACCACGTTAGTATCTGGGTTCATTTGTGTAGTTATACATGAATATCTTGATGTAGACTGGCATGTCTCTAACCACAGCAATTGTCATTGCTTTTGCTTCGTCTTTGCCTGGGATCTTATATGTGGTGCTTTTTATATTGCATGAAGAAAAAGAATAGTAATGATAACAATAATAACTGAGTATGGGTATATTAAGGCATATAGAGTTAATTGAAAAACTAGAGTTGCGTGCTCTGAATTCAACATAAGTGTTGTCGGCACTCCGGCATGGACACGCAGTCGCCATTTTAGTGGGGTGACTGAGCAGCCGCAGTAGAGTTTAAATACCCCTTTATAAGTAGGAATGACGGGGTTGTCCTCTAGCCTTTTCGTCCATACACTGTAGTTGGAGTTTGGTTTCTGATGCATGCTATGCAGAGACACAATGTATAAAGATCATGGACCAAAGTCATATACATGTATTTCCCGTTTTTTAGATTTATTGGAAATAGAGCTCCGCACTTTTGACGTCACATTCAGATGTTCGGACAAACAAGTCACATGTTGCCCCATTAACTTACATGTAAATGTTGTGATGTTTGTCTGAACATCCTGGTAACTATATAGCTGTTGATATACATGTAAAGGGCGTATTCTATAAATAGCTCGAGCACGGAGCCCTATTAGGGAACAGTTGGGAAAAGAATATGATTCTGTAGTGTTTTTCTGATGTTATTTTGACCTTCAAGTTTCATATGTGATATCCTGACTGGGTTATGAATAGATACCAAATCTTTGTCAATGTTTGGTGAAAGCTATTTGCTGTGACATTCTGGCATTGGGTTTGCTGAATTCTTTCCTGTTTGTCTTGGAAATCACGTCGGATGGAGATAATTTTAACAGGCAGGAGGGATTTGTCTGTTCCATGGTAAACATCCTGCCGCTCGGAAAAAGAAAACAACATCACTCAGAGAAATTGCTGTTGATGTTGGGGTCAATAAATTAGTGAGAGCATGCACCGTGGCAGTATGTTGCCGCATCTACCTTCGAGTGGTACTCCTTCGGTCTTGTGATGGCCATCCCCAGGCAGCCACGTGACCCATCCCCATCCCAGCAAAATAATGATCCTTCTGACGCAACCACATGTCATGCGGACGCCCTACTGGGTGATTCCTACCAGTAGGTTCTCTCAAAGAGTGCTTAAGTAGATCATACAAAAATACCTCCTATTTGTGTTTCCTCTACAGGGTTTCCCCTTAACTTTTTTTTCATTCATTGGCCATCCGGACCAGTAATGTAGACTTTTCACTAGCCCGCCAGCATTTTCACTGGTCCACTCCACACCCTCGCCCCATTTATAAGGTAATTTTTCCTTTCTCATACAGATATCCAAGCTAAATTGTGTGCTTAGTTCAAATAAAGAAGAGTGACAGGGGGAAGTTTGAAGCTAATTTGTAAATCAACTGAGAGGATGTTTACAATGTTTGCCTCAAAAACATAGGATGCTGGTCTGACATTCTTTGATGAAGGTTGATTCTAAAACACAGCACAGTATACTGTTAAAACAATCTGACATCATTTCCTTGTCGACCTCTTCACCACTCTCACTCCGATTATATTTAATATGGTCAGCAAAAATAAGTAAACCTCGAAATGTAAACGCGGAGACATGTTTTTAAAGCATGGTGCCGATTCTGCATTTTGCTTCACTAGACAGTCGGGCCACCCAACTGACAGGTTTGACTAGTCCGCCACGGTTTTTACTAGAATTTGTCTAGCGGACCAGTGTTAAGGTCTAAATGTGAGTTTGTCATGTACCGTCACGGAGGTATAGGTACATGTATCAGCAACAGGTGGAAGTCTTGAGGGCTTATCTGGCAAGAGTGCAGCCCGCATTTCATTCACGATGACAAATAATGTTTTAGATACATGTAAAGCTGATAGAGTCAAAACTCCATGTATCAAAGCAAGCCAATGTATTAATACATTGTATAATGCAATATGCAATGGTGCTAAAAATAGAAGCTTAAAATGATGATGTCATCGTAGTGATGGAATCTCAGACATGTGTCATAATACTCCTAGGCAATTTTAAACACATTTGTCCGACATTTGGTTGTTTTAATCCAAAGTGACGTCATTAGTATGGAACGCTTTTAGCCAATCTTAATTTAGAAGTATTAAAGGTAGTATCATACTTTCGTAGCGTATACCGAAACAGAAATCTTTACTGATTTACCTATAACTTACATGGTATAAAGATGGTGATGGTAGAAACATACCGCTAAACTTTTTCTGCCTTGAATGCTGTATTTATCCAGAAAAGATTAAAACCAGTCACCAAAATTATTTTTGATCTTTTAAAGATGGCCTCGGTGGCCTAGCAGGTATGGCGTCTGCACTAGTAAGCAGGCGGTTGTGGGTTCGAATCCCACCTGAACCACAGAGCCAGTACATGATTTTTTGTCATGTGCGCTCAAAAGGCACTTAGTGAAGTGCTTATTTACATGAACGTGGTCGAAGGGCAATACATTATTTGCATTAAATAATTTCTTGTCGTGATATATACATGTAATTGTTGATATTTTGTTTCTCTTTTTCAGTCTAAAAGGAGAGTGGTTGTACAGCCAGGGCAAAGGTCGTTGGTTTCATCCCGGTCAACACGCTCATCTTATCGAATATCTGAGCCACACTTGCCCACTCACAAACGAAACTGAGGTAAGAATCTATACAGATGCAGGGCTGGAAATAAGGTTTGGTGAGGGCAAGGCCAATTTTCCATTGCAAGGGGCACTTCCATTGGAAAATTATAATGACTATGGAAACATTGAAGAGGGCACTAAGGCCAAGAACAAGGGCAACGAAGGCCATGGCCTCCGTGGCCTCCATTTATTTCCAGTCTTGCAGATGTGGACCATGTTCCCATACCAGAATTTGTATCCTTGTGGAGACATGGTTTTGTTCTCGTGTACTAATGAACACTCTCCGAAGAGCAGAATTGAAATCGCTCCCATTTGAACCAGAATCACTTTCCTGGGTTGAAATGGCTAGTGAACGTTCTCTTTATGGCGAGATGGATCTGATGAAGTAGTTGTTGCTACGAAAGCTCATGCACATTTTAAACTCTAGTTAGTCAATATAGTGCTACTTGTATTCTTCTATTTTATATTGTTATCTGACTGACATGGCTACCCATCATTATATGGCAGATAAGTATACCTTGCGTGCGCATGTACGTTTTTGCTTGGCCATTGCTATGGTTGGTGTGGCCTACTGGATCGGTGTATTGCTGCCTTGCCGTGGACTAGGTACCCCGTCCAGCCTTAATTTTGATATAAAGAGGCCACCAGCCTTGCGTCAGTATAAGGGACTAGTTTCTGTGTGCATCCATGGGTATAGACATGGGGCGTTTACGAAACGGAGGCTTACATGGCTTAGGCTCAGGCTCAGGCTCCAGCTCTGACATCCATCCATATTCTGAAAATATAGGTTGTGGTTTTTCGTTGAAGCTGAAGCTCTGTTTTCCTTTTCAAACCAGAGAATCAACTTCAGAACTGCAGCCAAAAGTCTCTATTTTGATACCAGTTATTTCAGAATGGATTCACGAAATGGAGCTGGAGCCTGAGATGGAGCCTGAGCCTCTGTTTCGTAAACGTTTATAGACTGTGCACAGTCTTGCTATGGACTATACAGGGTGTCCAAAAAAAAAGTGCAACACTTGTGTCTAGAACAATTATATGAACATTAAACTGTTTATAACTTCAAGGTTCAGCTATGTGACAAAGCCATGTCTTGGCTATCACCATGAAGAATTTTAGCAAAATTTGATTAAAATAGAGTGAAAAAACTAAGACTGAATTACCCAACCTCGAAGCCCGATTTTCATCTTTCTTTCATACACATTATGTGTGTTTTGACCACTATACACGTTATCCTTGCAAATGTGTATTTAAGGAGTACTCTTTCAAGTGGTCATATTTTCGTTAATTTCAGCCCAAATATGCTCAAATTCTACATGGTGATAGCCAAGACATGGTCGTATCACATATCTGAATCTTGATGTTATAAACAGTTAAATGTTAACATAATGGGTCCCGACACAGTGTTGCATTTTTTGGGGGACACCCTGTACATATAGGTTCCATTTCCACTGTAATTTTTTTTTTAAAGGTTGTATCATACATTGGTTTTTGTCAAAGAAATACAGATTCATACAGATTGATCTTTTAAAAGATCAAAAAGATTTTCAGTCGTTGTTTTACTATTTTCTTGATAAATACACAATTTCAGGCGGAAAAATTTTAACAGTATGTTTCTACCAACACCATCTTCATACCCTGAAAGTTATACGTAAATCTGTTAAAAGTTTCTTACCAAAGTATGATACAACCTTTAATGAAGATACAGTGTGTATGCTCAGTCAAGTTTCAGTGTGAGGGACTGCTTAATTTCTTTATAGCATAAGGGTGGAGGCATTAATCACTGCCTTGCTGCATATACTAGGTAACCATTCCGATCCTGTCCTATTTTTAATATGAAGAGACCGTCAGTCTTGTTTCATTGTGACAGACTGGTTTCTCCACATCCAAGGGATGAAGGCATTAATTGCTGCTTGGGTGTGGATTAGAGCCCCTTCCTGTTCTATTTATGAACAGCTTAAAGGTATAGGGGCCAATTTCTGCTAAGCACAACAATTTGCTTAGCACAAAAATGTCTTGCCCAAAAAACAAACCACCGTTAAAAATTTCATTTGTCCCTTTCATGTCAGGCTAAAACTTAAAAAAAGAAAAACAATACACATTTTGAAAAATACACATTTTTTTAATCGAGGTCAAAGGTCAAATTTTAACGTATGTACTTTTTTTGTCATACATGAAAAAACTTTGGTTTTATGTTACAATATGAAGGCCATTATACAAGCTTTAGAATGATGTAAAATTTATCTCTGTAGGTTCTTTACTTCTTGAGATATGGCTGTTTGAATGTGACAGATTGTGCTACCGGTAATTAGTCAAAAGTTTGTTAACCCGTATCTCAAAAAGTAATGGACCAAATTACATAAAATATTGGTTCTTGGGGTTTCTCAGGGAGTCAAACTAGCATACTAAGTTTCATTGAAATCTGTGTCGGTCGGGTTCCAAAGCGTGTTGAATTGACATCCAGTACATAAACTGGGCTCATGCAGGCCCATAACCTGTCAGATTCAACACAGACATCTGATGACATTTCACATCACTCGGCCAGTGTTGCAGTTCTCCATTAAGTGATTGCACTTTAAAGCATTCCTATATCTCCCTCTGACCTTTCCAAAATGATGGAAGCTCCCAAAAGTGTGTACTTTCAATGATTGCGTTGTCAATAATGAGTCTTCAGAATCGGCCGCAACACGCGTGCTTGTCACGCTGATAAAAACCCCCTCCAAAGAACTGCCTTGAAAAGCACTGTTGGTAATTCAATTAAGCCTTCGTCTGAATCTCCGGGATACAAAAATAGCAACCTCGTATAGAGACCAACGTCGATGTAGTATGAAATGCATGAAATATAGCTTGAAACTTAATCCCTTATAAAAAACTTAATCCTTTCTAATCACCTTTAATCAGATGCTGCTACGGCACATCGCTGCCATCTCTTATTCATAAGGACATGGCTCTTTTGCCCCCTCCCTCCTCCCCCGTTTGGATATTGCCCCCCCCCCCCCCCCCCCCCCCCCCTTAAAGGGAGAATATAGGATTTGCAAGGCCTCAAAAAAAATTATTGAGTTTGAGACAGAAAATGGACTCAATAGTTCGTAAACAGTGCAAACAGTCACCATGGGAAATCTTGGTTCATCAGATGCTGGGTTTTTCAAGGAAATCAAGATTTAGTGTCTTTTTCCAAAGATCGTTTGTCCGAACAATTTTTGGAACAAGCATAAAGGACACCCTCACTTGAATTGTTTGAGTTATCCCCTTTCACTTAAGGTATGAAGATGGTGCTGGTAGAAACAGACCGTTAAAATATTTCCACCTGAAATGCTGTATTTATCCAAAAATTAGTCAAACAAAGACCGAAAACAGTTTTGATCTCGGGGTAAGATCAAAACCATTCTTCATGTTTTCTAAAAAAAAAATTGAGTCGGGTTTTCTCGTGACTCAGATATCGGATTGAGCTCAAATTTTCACACGTTTATTATTTCATGTTCATGTTTGATCAGACAAAGTATGAGCGCTGTCCTGCGACCTTTACCAATCATGTATTGTACCTTTAAGGGTCTCCTTAACTCGGGACAGTGTATTATCATTAACGTGCAGCCAGCCTCCCTCGCTTCGTGCCGTCACTACATCCGTTCCCCAGGATTCATCAGTCATCAGTGATTAAGTAACGTGGCACAGACCTTGGGCCGCGCTTCCTGCTCCTCAAGCTAGGCCTTCTAATCTCTCGTGGCGCGATCTTGTGACAGTGAATACGGCCCGACTTATCCTCCAAGCCCAGCATCTGCATTTTTTTACGCACATTCTTCCCATTTCATATCCAACTCTAGTATCGTATCCACTTCAGGGTTTGTAATTGTGTTATTCTTTATGGAAATGGAGTCAGTTCTTGCCAAACCCTCTAGGGTGTTGATCATGCTTCCGTAACTTTTTCCCAGCTTCTTGTCGTAAAGCGTGACGAGTAATAATTGGAAAGGCATCTGTAACCCTGGAAACGATGTGCCAGCAGACAGGCTAATGCACTTTTAATGATATCTCGTCAAATTGGAATTAAATAGGAAATTTTGGAAACTCAATTTTTCTTATGAAACATAAAGAATGGTTTTGATCTTACCCCGAGATCAAAACTGTTTTCGGTCTTTGTTGGACTAATTTCTGGATAAATGCACTATTTCACAACATGTTTCAGGCAGAAATATTTTTAAAGTACATGTACATGTATGTTTCTACCAGCACCATCTTCATACATGTACTCTGAAAGTTATACATAAATCTGTGAATGTTTCTGTTTGGGTATAATAATAATAATAATAATTCAGAATTTATTCCGCGCACACATCTGTCCAAGACACTCGTGGCGCATATATTATGTTACCTATCCTGTATTGTATATTTAAGCAGCTTCTGTACTCTCATCTTCAAAACAGAAAGAGACCAACTTATTCCATCTTGACCTTTCCAACTTTGTGGCGCCATCATGTATGCGTATTTTAATCAAAATTGGGAAAAAGGTGAAAGTGCCTTAAAATTATTGCTTAATACATAATTAATGACTATATAAATTTATATGTTAATGTAAGTGCTTACTTTTGACCAAAACGTTACAAAATCAGTACATGTATGCAATGTCCCCCCAAAAAAAGTCCTCATTGGAACCGATCCATGCAACAAAAGAAAGCGACGTCAAATACAGAACTACAGTGTAGTATAGGGTCGCCACACAGTATACTGCGTGGCGTTCTGCATGTGACGTACTTAAGCAAGGTTTTTCGTCGCGAAAAGCGGGGTGCCAAATTATGGGCCTAAAATACCTCCGTTTTCTATGTACAATATTTTGTTAGCACAAACAATGATAGACAGGTTGTGTTTTATAACAAGTACAGATGTGTTTAACTTCATATGTGTTTTGACTACAGTATTCAATTAAGCACAGCTAATTACTTGAATTAAGGGTTTTCAATATGGCTGATGCTGTGTACACAAAACTGACACAAACTGACACATTGTTCTCTGTATTGTTAAATATAGCAATCTATTTCTACATTGTACATTATCAGTAGGCCTATGCATAATAAAAGATGGAAACAACCCTGTAACTTGTCTTTATGGTCTTAGCAAGTCAGGATGCTCATTGCTGGTCAGGATACCTATAAATACATGAAGGGTGGTACCCCACTCTGTACTAAATTAAGCTTCATTTGAGGGTAAATTACCCGTACGTGTCACCTACATGTATGCACACATGAGGCAGGGGAAATTTGTACCAGATTCAAACATGTTTAATGCAGCAATTAAGCATTATAGATTTTTATTGTAGAAACCATCCAAAACTTTTGCACGTACATGTAGACCTGTGTGAAATACACCGATCCGACGGCGCGACCATGGAGGAAACACACGCCATTACTGCAGTGTCCCCACACTGTATTTTGTCCGGCAACCAAAGTATTTACGTCCGCCACACCCTATATTGAAGGATGTACAGTACGTCCCCTAATCTTGGGATGTACACCCTGCAATTAAAGAGTGCGGCGGAGCGTAAATTTTATAGAAGAGTTGTGTAGCCGGTATGGCATCTGCATTAGTATAGTATTAGTAAGCAGGAGGTCGTGGGTTCGAATCCCACTTGAGCCAGCGCATTTTTCATGTGCACCCAAACATGCCTAGAAGCACTGAGTATGCAGTGCTCATCCACGTCGGTGAAGGGCAAGCCTAATTTGCATATTATCTATATCTCCCGACCAAAATCATTAATATTCATGAATATTTCACCATATTTTTGTATCTCACATAAATGCAAACTGAAGGAGAGTCAGTAGAGTTCCAATTCAATTCAAATAGCCGTTATTTCATACTCAAGACAGTAGAGCAAGTCTTGATTTACATGTAACAGAGGCCACGGAGCCCATGGCTTTTGTTGCCCTGGTCCTTGGCCTTGGTGCCCCCTTCAAACGTTTCCATTTTCCAATACTGTTCAGTCCACCAGTGGAAGTGCCCCCTTGCAATGGAAAAGTGGCCTTGCCTCTTCCAGAACCAAATTCAAGACCTGTAGAGAACACATTCATGCATTAGGGAATAATACAGGTATAGGTGGTGATATCCACTATGTAGGATGGTATGGAAAATGGTGTGAGGTTATATACATACTAAGTATTAAAGCCAGGGTTTGTAGGAAACAGCCTGAAACATTTTACATGTAATATGGACTGACAGGACAGAACAAAATAATCACAAACATTTTCTGTGTGCATTTTGTCAGCTTCAGTGCAAAGAAGATGAGAAGTTGATCAAAGTGCTGAAGCAGCAGCGACTGCACCAGAAGCAGCTGCAGCAAGATCCCGTCCTGCCGCACCGGCCCTTCCCACAGGCTCACCACACCTCACCAGCAGCGGCGACCCACCACGCACCTGCAGCTGCCCAACACACACCTGCAGCAGCCCACCACAAGGCCTCACCATCTCCCAGGACCACCCCACCATCCGCAAAGCAGTCCCCATCGTGGAGTTCCACCAAACCCTCCAAGCACACCCCGAAGCAGTCGGCATCACCTGTGAGTAGCATCCCTCCATCGGTTTCCCCACCTCACCACGAGGTCCAAGATGCGACGGAGCCTGGAAAAGTCGGCAAAGCTGCGTGGGGTGGAAGCCAGATCCAACTGAACGTCAAACCAGCCTCTACAGAACGGGAAAACATGCTAGATTTGGTGCTGCAGGATCTAGAAGGTACATGTACGTATACAAGTCCAATAGGGCTCCGCGCTCGTGACGTCACATTCAGAAGTTCGAGCAAGCAAGTCGCATGTTGCCCCATTAACTTGTACACGTAAACGTTGTGATGATTGACCGAACATCCGGATAACTACAGCTGTTGATGTAAAAGGCGTATTCTATAAAATAGCTCGAGCGCGAAGCCTTATTGGACCTGCCCTCAATAAGGGGCTACCTAGTCTTGGTTTACGACTATGTTATTACTCAAAGTCTCGAACGTACGAACCGATAACCCGCACTGACCCACACACACGTACTTACATGTACGTAAAGGCCTCTCTGAAACATAGTCTTGGGAATCCTGTAAAGGGCTGTGAGTTGCCTGCCACCTTGTTATGTACATGTAGCATGTTACGTCGTCTCCATGATACACTGTTGAATATGTATGATTACCTGCACTGGTCAGCTGGTCTGCACACACGGACATGTACTTGTATGTCTATAGACTGCGCCTGATTCAAAAGTAACGCATGCGCAGTGTGTTTTCCCCTGTTTGCGTGGGGAGATTTTACTGGATACCCAAGACTATGTTCTAGAGAGATTTTTACGTACATGTATGTGCGTGCGGGTCAGTGCGGGTAATCGGTTTGTACGTTCGAGTAATAGTCGTGAATCAAGATTTTGGGCTGCCATGATTACAAGCTTTTCTGCACACTCAAAGATCAGCGTCACCCCAGCATGCAGATGCTATTAAAGCAATGCAGTTTTATAGCAAATGATTTCCCATCCTATGTTCAAAGAAGGTCCCATACGTGTTGTTTGCACAAATGAAACGCACCGTAGGGTATGGTATACAAAACGAACAATTTCCTGTTGGAAAGCTATGTTGGTTGTTTCATGTTAGCTCACTGTACACTTTCACATTTGATCCTAGGGTCACCCTTGAGATTAGTCTACCCTAGGGTTATCAATCTCTTCCCTGGTCTGGAGCTGGGGCAAGTTTACCCAGGGACGAGAGCAAACTCTGGGGTGACATACATGTAGGACATTTACGAAACGGAGGCTTAGGCTCAGGCTTCAGCTCTGACATCCATGTGCTGAAAATATAGGTTGTGGTTTTTCACTGAAGCTGAAGCTCTGTTTCCTTTTCAAACTAGAGAATCTACATGTACTTGGGAACCTGAGACGGAGCCTGTGACAGAGCCAGAGCCTCCGTTTTCGTAAACTCCCCTAGAGTGAAACAAATCTTGAGTGGGATATGTTTTTACTCCCATGTTACCTGGAGTCTTCCTGGAGATTTTGTCCGGTTGGGAAAGCTGTCACCAATATGGAAATGAACAGGGATGTAAGAATTCTGGAAATTTCTGGATTTCCGGAAGTGCCGTTATTTTAAACCATTTTCCAACTCTCTTCACCAGTTCAAATCCAAACTCAAATCATACTTATTTCCAACCTAGGTTTAAACATGTACTAGGTTATTGGCATGTGTCAATTCCTTCTTTTCCACTTTTTCTGGAGTGGCTTTTTTCGAAGCGCATTGTTGTAACCTTTGGAAAAATGCGCTATATGAATATTATTATTATTACTTGTATTGTTGGTCTTACTTTAACTTACACAGATGAGGAGACTATGAGTAACACAAGCCAGCTTGTCTCTGAGTCCATGTACCTACCCATTGCTGATGAGCAATCACCTAGCAAGATATCTGACAGACCCTCTACAGCTCCACCTCACACCATTCCCTCCAGAGATATTGACCCAGTAGTGAGTGACACCAAGTCCCAGCGGTCTGCAACAGCCCTGTCCGATGAGCCGCGAGATGCCGCACATGCCGGCGGCATCAGCAAGTACGAGGCGTACGACAGCAGACCCATGAAGCCACTGAGCAAGGAGAAGCTCGTCACCAACAAAGCTGTGGTTCACGTCACGCCGAGCCCCAAGCTGACCCGTAAGCCCCGAGCCACCCAGGGCAGACAGTCCAATCCCGGTACTCCGACGCCGGGCACCCCGACTCCCGGCACCCCCACGCGCCACCGCTCGCCCACCCGTCACGACTCGCCCAGCAGGGACACCAAGAAGGAGGACTCCTTCAGCAGCGCAGAGCTGAAGCGGATCAAGGAGATTGCCAACAGCAGGCGGATGGGCAAGACGCCCGTATCATCGGCCTCCTCTCCCGTCACCAAGCAGACAAAGAAAAGAGACCGGCGGGGAGTGACCATTGAGAGAGTCGACAGGAATAGTCCCAAGCTAGACACTCATCAAGCCAAGCACCATGAAGTGGGTGCTGTCTCCCATCAGCATAAGGAGCCCACCAGAGTTCAGCACCCAAAGGGTAAACCAACAAGGAAGAGGTGAGAATCCCAGGCTTTGACCTTTAAAGAGGATGTTCAACACTCAACAAACCTAGCTTTATTTGTTAGAACTAGAATCCTTATAACTTGACATGAGAAAAAAAATATTTATCTCACACTGAACACAGAAAGAGAGTCTTTTTGGATGATTTTCTCTCAACATGCTCAACTTGCAGGCTCCCACAAATTCAGATTCTCTAAATTTCGTCAATGGGGGCAGCAGACAAATCTATATGATTTTGTGACGTCAGATATGGGAGCCTTTTGTTCAAAAGAAAAGGTTTTCATATCTGACGTCACAAGATTACACATATCATATCGGGTTACTGATTGCCAAAAAAAACCCAGGGTTAACAGTTAACCTATAACGTGCGACATACGTGACATATGCGATACATCTTCTTCAATGTTATCGTCGCTTTTTATGATGTTATAAAAATCCCAGCACTAGTCACGTCCTTCTCTATAATGTTTGAATTTTTGCGATGCGACACTCACGCAACAGGCAGTAGATGAAAACAAATCGCAATGGAAAAGCAAGTTATGATGAGTTTGGTGAAATCGATCCCTGGTCTTACCATCAGTGATTGTAATCGCAGCCAACTACTCAAAACACTGTTTTCTTTGTCGCCATCTAGTCACGAGAATGAAGTGAAAGCAGCCATTAAGATCCAGTCATTCTGGAGAGGTCATCGAGCCAGACGACGTGACCCTGTCATCATGGACACTCAGAATGCCATCAGGGTGCAGAGAGTGGACGACCACATCAAATTCCTCAATAATGAACTGGACAGGTAGCACAGAGTAACTGGTCAATTTGTGATACATTATCAGTTGGTGATACACTATCGGTCAATTTGTGATACATTATCAGTTGGTGATACACTAACGGTCAATATGTGATACATTATCGGTTGGTGATTCAGTATCGGTCAATTTGTGATACATTATCAGTTGGTGATACACTATCGGTCAATTTGTGATACATTATCGGTTGGTGATACACTATCAGTCAATATGTGATACATTATCGGTTGGTGATTCAGTATCGGTCAATTTGTGATACATTATCGATTGGTGATACACTATTGGTCAATTTGTGATACATTATCGGTTGGTGATACACTATCTGTCAATTTGTGATACATTATCGGTTGGTGATACACTGTCGGTCAATTTGTGATACATTATCGGTTAGTCCGTTGATAACTGCATCATCTGGGCCGAATTTCAGGGAATTTGTTACCGTTAGCAAAAATAATTCGCTTACGTTAGCAGACCATTTTTGCTTACGGTTTAATAGCGTATTTCATGGGAAAGCTGTCTTTCTCGCTACACTATTAGTGTGAATGCACATGACAGCGCGTTAGCAGAAAATAGCCACGGTTGCCCTAGAAATTCTTCGCTGACCGGAAGTCTTACCTACGGAATCCATGAAATAAATTTCACGCTTAGCAGAGTCTGTAAGCACACAAATTTGGCACAGGTGTAATAAGCCCATTTCCTGACTTAAGGTTTCCCTTTGGTCTGTTTTTCTTGATCATGAAGGACCAGGCAGCTATATGAACAGGAGAAGCAACTGAGAACACTCCAGATGGAGGCCTTGAAGCTCCTGTGGTCCCAGGTAAGCATTAAGGGTTCAAATTCATGGACCCTTTACAGGAAAGCCCGGCCAGAAAAAAGCTCAGATGAGAAATGCTATATGAGAGCTTAGCTCTAGGCAACTGGTTTTGAGTGCATCTTAACCCAATCAGTGGGAGCATGCATCATGGCAGCGTGCTGCCGCATATATCTTCGAGTGGTACTCCTTCGGTCTTCTGATAGCCATCCCCCAGGCAGCCACATGACCCATCCCAATATCGCAGCAAAATAAAGATCCATCTGACTCAACCACGTGTCATGTGGATGCCTTACCAGGCGAGTCCTATCAGTAGGTTCTCTCATAGAGAGGATTCGCCTGGCAGGATCACTCACACGGAATATAGCCACATGACCGTACAGTCGCATCTGACGCTCACGTATCATACAGATAGGTCTCATCTGACTCTCCTTGAGTAACCTTTCGTTAGACACACGGTCTAACCAGCGGTACCCAAGGATCCTCCTCAGAGACCAAGTACCGAAGACATTGAGTCGTCTCCCCAGGCCCCAAGTCAAAGTCCATGTCTCACAACCGTAGAGTAAGACAGACAAGACCAGCGGCCGATTTCACTAACGTTTTGCGATCATCGCTAAAGCCTAAATCCATCACTATACGGAAAATCGATCGCTAATTTGCGTAGCAATTTTCCGTTTAGCGATGGATTTGGGCTTAAACGATGATCGCAAAGCGTTAGTGAAATTGGTCCGACCAGCGGTACCCAAGGATCCTCCTCAGAGACCCAGTACCCAGACCCATCTTAATGCTGTGATATAAAACATTTTTGGGACATGCCTCGTAGGTCAAGACCCTGCATGACTGGAAGCATGACATGGAGATGAGCAACGAGGCATATACCGGTAGGAAGAAGACCAAGAGTGTGGCCACCTCACCGCTCTACACCCAGAATGGCAATGGAGAGATGGAGTTTGTATTCCCTGAGCCCAAGGCCAATCCCAATGAGAACAACCAGGAAGGACTACAGCAACAGGTTTCCATTTCATTCATGAATACCATAATTATAATAATTATGATAATAAACGAGGATGGGTACTTAGGGAGACATTCCCATACCATCGTGCACAAAACTCTACTCCTATTTCTTAACATCCTCCAAACCAATGAACTTGAAATTGACACATGTTCATATTGAGAGCATTCTGTGTCTTCTATTAAAATATGAACTTTAAAGGAAATATTATAAACTTTGGTTTTTGTCAAAGAAATACAGATTCATGGTCAAAAATATCAACATGAGATCAAGGAAGGTACAGTAACAGTCATCTGTGTAAATTTCAGTTCCATACGTTGCCCACTTTTTTCGGGAAAACAGTGAAAAACTGCCATAGTATTTCCTAAGTCTTTTTTCATTTATTTTTTAAAAAGATTAAAGATCATTTTGGTCACTGGTGTTAGTCTTTTCTGGATACAGCATTTCAGGCAGAAATATTTTAACGGTATGTTTCTACCATCACCATCTTTACACCCTGAGTTAGGCCCCTATAGGTAAATCTGTGAAGATTACTGTTTCGGTATGCTGCCAAAGTATTGTACTACCTTATCAAGATAAATGTCTTTAAACGGTATCTAGTGTCACTGAAGTATAAAGAACTAGAACAATTGTAACGTGTGGTAGCGTACAGCGCGTAGTGTCACAACCGCACACACATTTGAAGCCAATTTGTTTAGCACTATTCATTGTGCTGGATAGCTTAGTTGGTTTAGCGTTGGTACGGTATTCTGGGCGTAACTGGTTCGAATCCCGCTCCCGTCAAGTGATTTTTTTCATGAACACAGCTTAACAAATCTTAAATTGATTGGTTGTTTTTTCAACAGGTGAAGAAGTTACAGGAATCAATGGATGCTATTGTTAGTCTCATAGCAGCAGGTGGACTAACAGAGTCTCAGGCTAATGAACAAGCGTCTCAGTCACCATCTCAACTACGCAACATCAAGAGACCACCAGTATGTTCATGTAGTCTTATTAGTACTCTTAGACCTACCATAAGGCGTTTACCAAACGGAGGCTCTGTCTCAGGCTCCGGCTCCAGCTCCGGCTCCATTTCGTGAATCCATTCTGAAATACATGTAACTGATATCAAAATAGAGGCTTTTGTCTGTGGTTCCAAAGTAGATTCTCAACTACGTAACATCCAGAGACATCCAGTATGTTCAGGCAGTCTAATAGTACTCCTAAGCCCTTTTCACACTGCAGAGCCAATCCCCCCGAAATAAATCCCTGGGAA
Source organism: Astropecten irregularis (assembly GCA_963971285.1). Taxonomy (NCBI): domain Eukaryota; kingdom Metazoa; phylum Echinodermata; class Asteroidea; order Paxillosida; family Astropectinidae; genus Astropecten; species Astropecten irregularis. The sequence continues at coordinate 10,953,527 of OZ020249.1, read as the reverse complement.
ATTCCTGGGGAATATTTACCCAACCAGCGCCCCAGCAACCATTCACACTAGACCCATGGAAACTCCCGGGGACACTATTTCACTAGTTGCTTTTCCCCTGCTTTAACCCTACTCCCAAGCAGGGGTTAAAATTCCCTGGGGAATAGAATTTTTGTGCTTATGGGCACTGCTATGCATGTAATCTCTACTTCATGGAATCCGTAAGCAAGACTTTCGGTGAGGGAAGAATTTCTAGGGTAACCATGATTATTTTCTGCTATCGCGTTGTCATATATGCATTCTGCACAAAGTCCTTGCTTACCGTTACCAAAAAGAAAACTCTCCCGTGAAACACACTAACCGTAACTAAAAAAAGTCTGCTACCGTACGCGAAGAACTTTGATGAAATAGAGCCCTGGTATCAAAATAAAGGCTTTTGGCTGTGGTTCTGAAGTACATTCTCTGGTTTAAAAAGGAAAACAGAGCTTCAGCTTCAATGTAATACTACTACCTATATATTCAGCATATGGATCACAGAGCCGGAGCCTGAGCCTGAGCCTCCTTTTCGTAAACGTCCATAGGTTGGGTTTCATCATGAATTTGCTACTTTGATGTCAATGGGTTCTTGTTTCGTTCTCACTGGCCTCATTATCAGTCACTGGTCAAATAGAAGTCATCTGGCCTGGTCGCGTGTGCAGGGAGCTCGGCGTAAACAATTCAATGAACAGATTTCCTTCAAATTCAGATTGAGTGATTTTTGTAAGACAAACTACTGTAAATCTCTCTTTTTTAAAAACAAATGTGGGAACTATCTGTTCTGTTTGTCTGTCTTTGAACAGAGCCTAGCAGCCGCCCAAGAAGCCTCTTCTACATTGAAGCCAAGCAAGCCACAGAACCTACGTGCAACCCTTCGCTCCGATACAAGCCTCTCCCTGAGCTGGGATCCCTCTACTCTCCACGAGGAAGAAACGGCATCGGAGAAAAACAGCACAGGCTTCCCGTCGGTCTGCGGCTACCGGCTACACGTCTATAAGGAAGAGCGCCCTCTAGAGTCCATTGAAGTGCCAACTACTCAAGCGATACTGGGTGGACTGCTTCCGGGTTCATACAGGTCAGTGCATATATAATAATAATAATAATTTGGGAGGCTAATCATCCTTACTAGCAGCTGGGGGTACTGAATTATGAAGGATGCGGCTACAACATGATCCAGTTGACAGCAGCACCTACAACAGCCCGCACACTTCAACCCATACATGTATATGATCACTGAGCACAGCCTGAGATTGAAAGTGTTAGATTTTTGTGGAGGGAGGAAAACCGGAGAACCCGGAGAAAAACCTTTGTAGCATAGGAGAGAACCAACGCACAACTCTACTCACATATGACCCAAGCCGGGATCGAACCCGGGCCACATTGGTGAGACGCGAGTGCCTAACGCACTTGCCACCTATGCCCCCTATGCAGTAACAATGGCAATCTGACAACAGTTTTTTAATCGAGCCAAGTTACTCAGATGAATACAGTCCTGATTCTTAGCAGGTTTTTCTGATTTTGTGAATCCTTCCAAACAGCTAGACCGCCAAACTTGGCGGTCTAGTGGTAGGACATCTGCACTAGTAAGCAGGAGATTGTAGGTTCAAATCCCACCTGAGTCAGCACATGATTTGTTTTTCATGTGCAGGCATGCAACTTTTCCTCGGATCGGCTGATTTCTTCTTCTTTCACTCTTATGCCATTGAAAAGTGATAAACACTACAAAGTGTGGTAAAGATTGGAATTTCCTTTTTTTTTTTGATAAGGCAAAGGTGCATGCCTGCATGTGCACTCGAAAGCACTGAGTACATCTAATGTATGTAATACATCTACATGTATATTTTGCATAATTTTATGCCACTCAATATGATTACACAAGTTGTAACACCATTTCTTCTCAGTTCACACATGTGTATAAACTGAGAAATGTTTATGAAATTGCCATATGATTGCACGGCATTATATGTGCTGCAAATTAATGTAATAAATTGTGCCGGCTTAATCTGTTGCTGTCCATCTGATTCCATTTGGTTTGAATTGTTTTTGGTTGAACAGATTCACTGTGCGCGCCTTCACAACGACCACAGAGTCTCTTGACTCTGAGCCTGTTTGTGCCGTTATTCCAACGATCAACAAGTACGCTGAGCAGGGTCAGAACTTCCAGGCAGTAGGACAGACGAGTCTATCAAGAATGCCTCCTGATGCAGAGGATGCCAAGGGAGATTCAGATAGTGGAGGGATAGATGACACCGCTCTGCCGAAGCTAGAGGCAGATAGCGGGAATGATGAGAGAGGAAATGTCCTGGATGATAGCCACCACTCCAGCTTGCCGCCTTCTCCCGAACCACCCCTCATCCAGACTGTCGTCAACGATGCTGCCATCCAGAACGTGGCTGCTTACACCGTGGCTCGCGAGATGAGCCTGACGATTGTTGAACAGGCCATCAAGCTGGCTCTTGGCGGCATCGGATCAGCTGGCGATGGGTCTGTCGGTGCTGACCTCCCCAGAGATGACCCCAATGGAGATAGCTCCTCAGGAGGAGGTGGTCATGGAGGACCTGGAGGACAAGGGAACAGTCATCCAGCTTCCAAGAGTCCCACCAGCCAAGGTACATCTCAGGAAAGCAGCACAACCTCTTCTCTCCAGCACACCACCCTTCAGGACGACCTTCAATCAAAGGAAGTTCCCTCGCTGGGTAACCCCAAAACTGTTTCGAACGAAGTTGTCTTCGATTTTGATGTTCCATCAACTAAAACAACAGCCCAACAGGATTCCAAGCACTTGAAGAAAGACAGTGTAGAAGATGATGATGATGATGAAGTGTTTTCATTTCCAACAAACCAAGGTGGGATAGATCTTGGGTCCATTCCAAGAGTTGCATCTTGTCTTCCACCCAAGGTGACTCCACAGGAGAAGGCAAGAACAGAGGACGAGTCCAATGGAGAGAAAGAATGTCCTGCCTCAAAGGATGCCCTGTACCTACCCGTGTTCCACATTGATGGTCCCAAGGAGATTATTTCTGCTGAGAATTCAGCTTTTTCAACTGCCTGTGGTGTCCTCTCCGAAAAGAGACGTGCAACTGACCCTTCAAAGTCCCCGAGAAGCCGGTCTTCTTGGTGCTCTAAAATGAAGACAAGCAAGTCCATGGATAACCCTTTCCGAGGAGCCCGCGAGGTGATGAAAAATCTCTTGATCCGAGAAACTGGAAGCCGGAGCCCCTCGCCCAAGAGAGCGTGCAAGCAGCGCTCACAGTCCCACACATGTACCAAGGACCTCAAATCGCAAGAGCAGAAGCCCAAGACGAGCAAACTTGCCATCAACTTCTCACCAGGGCTCTCTAAGCAAGTTCCTCAGCCGCAGTTCCCCGAGGTGACCGATGACCGCCCAAAGAGCAGCGAGCTGGAGGCTTTGAATCTGGAACTGTCTTTCTTTCAGTTGGGGAAGAATATCTACGCGACGGATTCAGGTCCTGTTGGCCTCAACGAGGTATCAAGGATAATGAGTGGGATGAATGATGCAGATCAGAGAGACACTGCTCCTTTGAATGGTTTCAACGACCCTCCTGCTCTCGTAGGCCGTGAATCCCCAGCAGAGATACAGGATTCCAGCACTGACTCGGGTCTTGTAGTCTCCCTAAATAGCACGGAACAGAGCCACTCAGACACCTCAGATGCCCAACCTTGCCCTCCAACAATCTCAAGCGATCCCGACAACGAATCACCTCCCGTCAGGAAGTTCGTCAAACACGGATCGGCGTCCAAGAAGAACATCTCCCCGAGTACCGCCAAACAGGTCAAAGAGGCTCTCAATCCTGACCAGTCCCCGGAAACCGCAAGAGCCAGCCAGAGGAGTCCCACCAGCCTTGCCTCACCGAGCAAGAGCAGACTGCCGAGGATGTTCTGTGGGATTCCCGAGCCAAGAGCACGATCGGCCTCTCCATCCACCAAGGCAGTGTCTCCAAAGAAGAAGACATCGCATTTCTTCAGCAGTGGGAAGACCAAGACAGAGAAGGTTAGTCAGTCATTACCAAAGATAGTATAGCTCCATAGATCTTTGGTCATTACCCAATCTTACCATCCTTGATATGCCCATTTATGTTTGAAAAGGGAAGGTCTGTTTTTGATTATTATTAAAATTTGGAAAAAGTTGCGTGACATATCGCGAACTTTGGACAACTGAGCTGCGCAATTACGACTAAATCATTGTGACAAAGTCACCTGTGTAAATAGGCCTTAAGATTAATATTGGCTATGACGCATCTTACCCAAGATCAGTCTTTCATTCTGTCAAACGAACTTGACATTACAAATGCAACGGCTGTACCATATTCTACTGATTCAATTTGAATCAATACATGCAACTGCCGTAGTCTTATGTGGGCCGCATGAAGTAAAGATGTTTGATTGGGTTGCAGGCAAAAACTTGTCTTAAAGTAAAATAATCTGAGCATATTTTGTAATGAACAACTTTATTACATGTGTGACGGGCTCCAATTCCTCGGAAGAATAGTTTGCTTTAGTGGCCTACTGATTTTCGGCACTTAGGGCAATCCTCAGAGCATCATAATCTCAGGGAAATACGTGGGTCACTTTTTTTGTCGTGCGACAAAATCACTTTCAATGTGATTTCACAAAGTTGCGCGACAAGTCGCTTTACTTTGTCAAAAGTAAAAACGTGCGACGTTTTTTAGCTATAAAGTCGCGTATGTGTAAATTTATAGGCCTTTACAGCCGGTGGAATGAACACAAACAAACTAACAAACAAACTTGTGAAGCGCTTTGAATTGTTCTCCCATCACCGTTTTGTTTTAATTCATTGCCGTTCCTTCACATTAATATATACAATAGCTCAGCACACTCATGCGTGACAATGACAATATCAATTGAATACATGTACATTTAATATTTATACAACTTTAAAGCAGCCCAATACTACATACACTGTACACCATGCTGCGTCTATATTATAGGATATCATTAGATTTTAATTTACTGTACAATTTTTTTTCAAAATAAGTTTACAATTTCAAAATAGATTTTTTTTTTTTTTCGATTTTTTTTTTTCATTTTCTCATAACATTAATTTGGTTTTAATCTGTCAAATTATTGAACGCTTAGGGATGGGAGGACCTGACACGTTTCAATCCTATAGCAGGATCTTTATCGAAGGCAAATGTGTCACATTGCCTTCGATCAGTCGATCGAAACGCGTCAGGCCCTCCTACAGAGACCGAACTCAAAGCATTTTATAAATTTCAGGTCATTATTTTGGCTGATGAGCAGTTTGCAGCAGTTTATTACTTGTATTGAAATTATAGAACAGATACATGTAGGCCTACATAATGTGTGTATTTTTTTCTAATGGCGATCTTAATGTATGTACATGTAGGCCTTTAGGATATTATGGTCACTTTGTTCTGGATGGTTGTCAGAGTTTGTGCGTAACTTTGTGCGTAACATGTGATTTTTGTACCCATGAAGGCCTTGTGCTATAACCTTTTTTCCTTGCTAGCCCACCGGTCCAGCTTACTTCTGATTTTACTAGCCAGTTAAGATTTTTTAACTAGTCCATAATGTATATAGCCTATGTTGATAGGTTCTTATTTTTTTTACAAGCCCATTGGGCAACCAAGGATCAAGTGAGTCTAGCTATCCCAGAGCAGTTTTTGTTTGACATTGTACCGGCCGGGATAGTACAATTTTGAGCCCTGCCAGGCATTTAATCTTTATCCAGCTGGGTCAGCATTTGATGATTTATTTAACACTCCTGAAGCATCCAACCTGCGATTAAGGACATGACAGGGCACTTTTTTACTTTTTTCACAGGTCTGCTCTTCATAGATGGAGGCAGCCATAGCTGGGACCGTAAATCAGGGGCTAGTTGATAAGTCAGACTCGATTCAGCAAATTTCAGACTCTCATAAGCCCCGTTCGGACGGGACTATTTTTGGGTGAAACTCACCAATACAATGGTTACTTTTTGTTAATGGGGATCTGGTCAATTCATCTTTCCAAATTTGTCTCAAAGTCAAAATCTTACTTTTCAGTCAGTGAAAAAACACAACATTTATGTTGTAACTTGTGCATTTTCTGTGATTTTCAAAATTGTGTGTGCTGGTCCGCAACATGGTTTTTCATCTCAGTGCCGGTCCCGAAGGCTGAGTGCCGGCTGTTGCCGACCGGTGCTGACTGGCGTGGCTAGAACACTGGATACAACCTGGGTATAATCCGAAGTGTTTTTTGACTCTCAGTATTTCAGTCAGTACAGTATGTTGCAATACGTACTGCGCAGTTCATTCAGTGTATTCAGAGTTGACACTCATAGGAGGTTAAAAACTTGTCTTGCTCAAGACAAATTGCGGCTACGTGATTTCTGCTCAAAGACTTAAACCGTGGATCTGGTGTCACGGATGACTGCATGATATACAATGATGACAGTCGATGCTTTTCAGCTGGCCATCGGGCCTGTAGTGTTAATTGTTACACCTCATCAGGTCTAATGTCTTGCACGTTGCCTCATCAGGATGCCAGTGATTGCTTTAGGCTTCCAGTTTCAAATAATCCTCAGCCCTGACAAGTTATTGAGGGTGTTAAGATGGATTTAAAGGTAGTATCATACTCTGGTAAGAAACTAAAACAGAAATGTTCACAGATTTACGTATAACTTTCAGGGTATGAAGATGGTGCTGGTAGAAACCTACTGTTAAAATGTTTCCGCCTGAAATGGTGTATTTATCCAGAAATTAGTAAAACAATGACCGAAAATCTTTTTGATCTTTTAAAAGATCAAAAATAAAAGAGAAAAGACTTAAGAAATACTGTGGCCGTTTTTCACGATTTTCTCAAAAAAGGAACACCGTATGGGACTGGTATGGGATTTTCACAGGTGACTGTGACTGTATCTTCCTTGATATTTTTGCCCATGAATCTGTACTTCTTTGACAAAAACTTAAGTACATGTATGATACTACCTTTAAATAAAAGTTGCAGATGAAGAAATGCAAAATTGCCTTGCAGCATTGTGTTTCTTATCCCAGGCAAGAAATTTCAACATATGCCATGGCCATTGTTGTCTGTGTTAAGGGATGCATCCATAAATTCATCATTAGTGCCTAAATTCAATAGAACAATTGAAATCAGCTCTAAAGACCTAGTTACATGTACATGTACATGTACACATGTATGTATTTTAAGGTATAATACATGATTGGTAAAGGTCCCAGAACAGCACTCGCACTTTGTCTGATCCAACATGTGCATGAAATGAAAATTTCAGCTCAATCGGAGTCCCCTTTCACTCAAGGTATGAAGATGGTGCTGGTAGAAACATACCATTAAAATATTTACACCTGAAATGCTGCATTTATCCGGAAATTATTCAAACAAAGACCGAAAATAGTTTTGATCTCGGGGTAAGTTCAAAACCATTTTTCATGTTTTATAAGAAAAATCGAGTCCGATTTTCGCTATTTCCTCGTGACTCAGATGTCCAATTGAACTCAAATTTTCACAGGTTTATTATTTCTTGTACATGTTTGATCAGATGAAGTATGAGTGCTGTCCTGTGACCTTTACCAATCATGTATTGTACCTTTAAATTGTTATTTTTATTAGAAGACTAAATTAGCCTTTGAGCATGTTGAGAAAGATCCTGCTGGGATCAAAACCCATCAGGCCCTCCTAACTCCAAGCATTCTATAAATTTTGGGTCATTGTTTTGGCTAAAAGTTCAGAGTTTAAGTTTATAACTTGTATTTTTATTAGGATATTGAATTGTCTGGTACGTTTCTACGCTAAAATGGGATCCGGGTCAGCAAGATCACGGATATCGGGGTTCGTTCGCAAGGGGTTCGTTCGTCTTAATAGATTCCATGAAATTTAGGTTTAAGGCGGGTATGTTAGCTCTACATGTAAATCTCTTCACAAGTACGGTACGTAAATGAAATAAAACCTGTTTGCAAGCGTAATCTCATTATAAGTGCAGTCAAGTCAAATGACTTGTTTCTTCGCCTCCTCAATTGTGAGCTACATTGTGCATGTTGAATGAGTGGGTCGACCCCTAAAGGAGCAATGTGAGATGCATGTTAATTGACACGTGTGTCACTGCCTGACGTGTCCTGTTCATGCACACGCATGCTGATTGAATCAGTCTGATCATCGGTGATAATGGTGTCAATGCTTTGGGCTATTGTGTGCCCATCATCTTTAGTTAATGGTTTATTTATACACGCCTCTTCTTCTCATTAGTTGTGCTTTTCTTGTGCAGTTGTTCGCACCATCACACTCTTTATAATGTAGCTCAAGGCCTTTTTCACACTGCATATACAGCCTACGCATAAACCTCGTCACCACACCTTTATTCTAATGTGTTAAGACAAAACCTAAAGGTTCTATCATACTTTGGTTACATACTGAAACAGAAATCTTCACAAATTTACCTATAACTTACAGGGTATAAAGATGGTGATCATGGTAGAAACATGTACATCATGAGGTTACTCTCTCAATGCAAAAGAGTGAAAAGCCACTCTTTGAAGAGCCATAATTAAGGACAATTTTTTATCGAGTTGTCTTCCACTCTTTTACATGTTTGCATCGTTTTGAGTGATTTTTCACTCTGGCCCAGAGTGGAAACCACTCCAAAAGAGTGAAATAACCACCACTTTTTTCAAGAGCCATTTTATGAAGGACAACTCGATTTTGAACGAGTGGTATTTTTCACTTTTTTGCATATAACATATTTCTGTCTGAAATGCTGTATTTATCCGGAAAAGAGTAAAACCAATGACCAAAAACAATTTTGATCTTAGGAAGATAAAAACAAAACAGTGAAAAGGTTTTTAAAATGTCATGGCCGTTTTTCACTGTTTTCTCAAAAAGTGGGCACCGTATGAGACTGAACATTTCACAGATGACTGTTACTATATCTTCCTTGATATTTTTGCTCATGAATCTGCAAATTTCTTTGACAAAAACCGAAGTATGATATTACCTTTAAACTTATTAAAAGAAACCAAAAAATCATATATATTTTTCAGTATTGATTTTGCCATCTCATAATTTCATACTTAATTTGCAACTTGTTCACATCACAGCATTTTTACACCCTACATTTGACATCAATATTATTAACACGCAGAGCTATTGTATTTGTCCCTTGATCTTGTAGCACCTTGCTAAATTCATTGTAAATGTCACTGTTATTGTTGATTTGGGGCACGAATGCATTTTTAATCTCCTTCCACCAAAAAATGAGGTAATTTTGGCTGAAGAGTTTTAATATATTCCGCGGATATTACGTACATTTACACTTTAGAATTACAGCAATTAGTTTTGTCAGTTGAGTCTGACATTCAATGATATGTACACACATTAAAAATACAATTTAAAAATACTATTCGATTAAATGGCTGTTTAAAGAAAGTAATAAAAGAAACTCAATAATGATGTTTCTTTGATGAAATTGTCATAAATTGAAATTTATGTTAGCAACAGCAATATCAAAGAAATATATGCGTTTGGATTATGGTATGTCTTTCACTGTAACATATTGTTACAATATTGATAATTGATATGTGTAAGGTTTTTTATCATATGCCCCTTATCATGTATTTTATTTACATACCGTATATATCGCAATAAATAAATGTAAATAAATACAAATAATTAAGTCCCCATGTACATACATGAATAGTGTAACCACAAATGCCAAAATACATGTTATAACACTATATTAGCCATGTCCACAGTACTAGGCTAAGGCTTAAATTTGACATGTACACGGTATGTCATTGTCAATGGTAGCTTTATAGCCGCTCTCCATAGACACAATGTACGCTCAAGGCTTAGCCATGTAATTCTGACATAGTCTTACAAAAAGTATAAGATGGTATTGTTGTTATATACACGTACTGTGTACATAAGATCCAGTTGTAGGACTAGTTAGTGAGGATTAACGTAAAGGTATAGTATCATACTTTGGTAAGAAACCAAAACAGAAATGTTCACAGATTTACATACATGTACATGTAACTTACAGGGTATGAAGATGGTACTGGTAGAAACATACCGTTAAAATGTTTAAACCTGAAATGGTGTATTATCCAGAAATTAATAAAACAACGACCGAAAATCTTTTTGATCTTTTAAAAGGTCCAAAATAAAAGAGAAAAGACTTAAGAAATACTGTGGCAGTTTTTCACTGTTTTCTCAAAAAGTGGGCACCGTGTGGGACTGAAATTTTCACAGATGACTGTTACTGTATCTTCCTTGATATTTTTTTCCACAAATCTGAATTTCTTTGACAAAAACCAAAGTGTGTTACTACCTTTAAGGCATGAATTAGAACAAATCTGTGCAAATGTTTGTGTTCACTCCCAGTTAAGCTCTTTGCTTAATCATTTCCTGTGGGGTGTAAGCACGGAGCACAGCAGTACTGCCGTGCTAGCACACCGATCCTTGCCCTTAGTCTATGTGTATACTATCAACAATTCTTAGCAAGTGCCATTCGGACTATTAAGGATACAACCTCGAGTCCTGACAAATGTTTCAAATCCTACGATGTTTGTAGAGCCTTGTTACGTTACACTGCATCTTACATACTGTAGATCAGGGGCCAATTTCATAAAGCTGCTTAAGCACCCAAATTTGCTTGAGAACCAAAACATAAATCTTGGTAAATAAAATCAGTATGCCAGCCAAATCTCCTTGTGGATGTTGTTATGCTCAACAAACAATGGCCGAATGCAAGTCAAAGGCAGTACTTAAACATCACATGAATTGTTTTCAAGGAAGACATTTTATGCTTAAAAGCAACTTTTGTACTTAAGCAGCTCTATTTCAAGGCGCTGCTTAGCACAAAAATGTGCTTAGCACAAAAATGTCTTGCCCAATAAAATAAACCACCGTTTAAAATTCCATTTTGATATTCATGGTCAGTGAACAACAGCCAACACATGGAAATTTGGTTGTTAACCCTGTTTTATTAAGACAGTTGTCGTGCTTAGCAAATTTGTGTGCTAAGCAGCGCCGTGAAATTTGCCCCAGATCTCTGCAAAACACTCTGTAATTTTGACTTTTATAGACATTGTAGTCAGTGTATTCAAGCCAACATGTCTTTAAATCTGCCTTAAGCCATTCTTAATTCATAAACTGATAAAGAGAAAGGAGGAGCAGTGTCACTTTTGATAAATATGTACCCAGATATCAGACCAACGTGTTTCAATTTCCAGCACAAAGCTACCCCGCTATACACTTTTCATACTGAACGCAAATTCGGTGCCTTGTGAAGACCAAACAGGCAAACACAATAGGTTGACTATACATTATCTCCACAGGGAAATTCTAAAATGTGTAAAGGTCTCCACAAGGTTTTCACGAATCTGATATTTGGGATTAACTCAAATAGGCAGAATTTTCAAGGTATACTTATCCATTGCAAAGAGAAGTATTTTTACACATGGGACGTTTGCTGGAAATTTCAACCCAGGAAAGTGATTCTGGTTCAAATGGGATATGATTTCAATTCTGCTCTTCAGAGAGTGTTCATTAGTACATGAAAACAAAGCCAAGGCAGAATGCGTTCACTTACTCAAATTCAAAGTACAGATAATGGCCATTTCACAAAGATGTTAAGAGGTCACTGTCCCTGTTGTATCGGCAAACTTTATCCATTATCTCTACTATACAACAGGGTGAGTCGAAAAAAAATTGACCGGGATTGCTCGGATTGAACCATAAACAAAAATAAATTGCCATGTAAAATGTTAGCAGTTTGTTTGTAATGCAAATTGCTGTCTTGTCCCATTTTTCAACAATTTTAATCTTTAAAAAATAATCAATAACGGTGAAAACACTTTTTTTTTATTACCGTGGGCGTTTTTCACTGTTTTCTCAAAAAGTGGGCACCGTATGTGACTGGAAAATTCACAGCTGACTGTTACTGTATCTTTCTAAATATTCTTTTAGAAACTAACTTTTTAGAGACTAACTTGTCAGACTGTATTTTGTCACAAAGAAAACAGTCAACTATTGCAATACCAAACCATGATTCAGTTAGCCTAGGAAATGTATAGCAATCAGATCACATAAATGATGTATTTTGTGAATTTAATTGGTGAATTTACTTATTTCGTTTCTAAAATGGAATTCCGTTTCAAGAAGCAGATTCCGTGAATTCCGTCCGTTTCCCATTTTTGCGGGAAATCAGAGGCCCTGCCAGTTGTCTGAAATATATATATTATTTCCCCATTTTTTTATTTATTCGTTTTTTCCTTCAATTTTACATACATTTGTATTTGTATATGTACAGTTGTATGGTGAGAGTAGATTATTTTATACGGACTATATATACACACACACATAATCGCACGCACACACAAGCGAGGCAGACATGGTCATTTAGTACCCAGGTCGACATTATACATGCTCTTACAGCAGTCTATCTTGATCTTAGTGGTCTGAATGGGCTTGGTAGGGTCCACCAGTGGGATGACCACCGCATCAACTAGACGCTCTCTGATCTCACATGTCACTCCTCTTATGATGGGCGAGTTCTCGTACATGCAGCGCTCTTCCAGAAACCACTGTTCAAGGTTTACCTCTGGGAACTGAAAAGACAAATAGAAGCCAATGATGGATTAAGAAAAGTTGATGATATTATACTATTATTATTATTATTATTCATTTCTGGTAATGACACCAAGGATTCCTCAAAAGTGCTCAAGGCACTGTAGCTCGCAAGCCTGATGAAACCTGTTATGGAAAGATGATGAGAAGAAGATACAGTTTTAGAGGTGGGAGGAAAACCCCAGAGTAATATTCTGGGTAAAACCCATGGAATCAGGCAGGGACTGAAAACCCAATCCACTTGTGGACCGAGCCGGACTTGAACCCGGTCCACAGAGGTGAAAGGCGAGGAAAGACCCGCTACGCCAACCTGACTCCCTGACAGTCATTGAGAGGTGAGTGTTGTGGCCTTGTGGTTTGGCTTGACGTACTAACGATCTATACAGATAAGGGTTCGAATCCAGCCATGGACTATTTGTGCTTGTGCTTGCGCCCTTGGGCAAGACGCTTTATCACATATTGCTCCTCTTCACCTAGGTGAAAATGGGTACCTGTGACGGTAGAGATGGCTTTGTGTGTTTGATTAGCCCTGCGCGCTTTGCAGGCAGCTGCGGGCTGTATACTCCCCAGGGAGCTGAGATTGTGTCAGGAATGTAAATGGGCCCGATGACCAGGGATAATAATCAATAGTGTAAAGTGATACCCTTCTTGTGTGTAAGAATGATATGCCTAAATTATGTTATTATAACAAAATTGACTAGAGCGGGATTCGGACCTGCGACCTCCAGATTACTGTACAGGCGCTCTACCAAGTGAGCTATCCAGCCCTACGTCATGTACATGTACATGTATGTTGGCGGTGTCCCAATAAGCAATTCGTTTGGCAGTCAGAAGCCATGTACCGTTATATCCCAAGTATCGTTTAAGATACGTGTAGCATAAGCATAAACAATGCTGCAAACCTGAGGAATGGTATACATGGGGGATCACTCAAAGAGGATGCACCTCTCACATATAAACGGAATATCGCAGCCCAAGGTTTAGCTTTGGAATCCAGTAAAATAAAAGTACTTAACTTAATACGAAGTTTTACAAAATCTGGTCTGAAAATCTTTGATTTTTTTTTACACAAACATGTAAGCTTTTACCGGTAGTTTCACTTGCAAAATTAATTTTTCTTCAAACCTTTTGCCCAACCACTAATTATTCACCTATATGTACAGTATAAAAGGGTATACTTGTACTTGTAATCAGTATTAAAATGTATGTTTGAAGTTAGGAGGTCCTGACGTTTTGATCCTAGCATGATCTCTCTCAGAGGTTATTTTTTAAAAGGTAAACATGTAACTGTTCTTACCTGTGCTATCTGAATCAGCGTTCCATTTAGAGTTTCTGCCAGCACCATGTTAGACCAGGTTTCCACGACAGGGCAGACCTCGATACTAACCACCTCTCGCTTCCTCCTAGAGAGCCTCTTGCTAGTTCCTCCAGGATCTCTGTCCTCCTCCGCTCTTCCGCCTGGCTCGTGGATCAACCCTCTCGGATGATAATGCCGGGGATTCTGTCTCTGAGCTGAACTGGACCTGCTTGCCGATACCCTTTTGCTTCTCCTCCGTTGTATACTCTTGGACCTTGTCAGAGGAGGACTGTTCAGATAGGCTTGCGTGAGTTGCTGTTTCGAAGGCAGGTTTGTTTGATGGTGGGAGAAATGCTCCGGCAAAGTTCTAGCATCCTTTGAGTCTGAGTATGGCTCTTTGCTGTTGGCCGACTTTCTGTCCGAAATGCGATTTCCTCTGCTGTGCACGGACTCGCTCTTGTCGGCGGTCTCTCCCGTTTCGTCCTCTGGTTGATTTAGTACTGTTGGTTCTACATCTGTAGTTCTGTGGAGTTCTGCCTCCGGTTCGGGGATTTCATCCAGATCTTGGAAGTCGTCGGCATTGAGGTTATGAAAATTGAAAGAATGTCCCATCTTCTTCAACTCGGATAGGATCCGATCCACGTTCAAATGCACTCTGTCATCTTGGAGGTGGTCAATATTGAGAGCAACAGTGTTGTCCCTCCTGCTTTGTTGCGCAAGACTTCTCTGTGCACTCGCTGCTTCTCTTGATGTTTTGGAGTCGGAATGATCCTCTTGTGAATACGTCTGCTGAAATTGCCGCATCCGCTGTTTATCGACGTAATCGCGAATAAAGCCCTCCGCTTCGTTCCAGTCCGGCGTGCCAAGTTCTTCGGACTTTTCTAGAGGCACCTCAAGTTGGACCCGATTATCATCCAGGCCCACTGAATTCCTGATAAGGTTTTGCACTTGATTCTCAGTGAGAAAAATCTCGCTAGGTTCTGTAATTTGCTGAGGCGAAGGCTCCGCATCCAGAGCGCCCTCGACACCTTGATGGTCTTTAGTGTACTGTCTGACGATTCTCTGTCTGGCCAGCGGCAACGTTTCTCTCGGGTGGAAGAAATCTTTGTAGCGCAAGAGAATCAAGTCTCGCTGGTGGTCTTCGAGTCTCACCAAGGTGGTGTGCTGCAGCTTCTCGTTCTCCAGCAGGATCTGGGGGAAGAGCTCCAGGATGTCGAGGAACTCCTGGCTGTTGAGCAGGTCCAGCTGCTGCTGGCTACTCAGGTACACGTCGGAGTCGCAGCTCAGCTGGTAGGGACAGAAGAAGCCGCAGAACTTGTGCCAGAAGGCCTGACTCCGCGGCTTGGTCGTGGTGGCCGCCTGGCTCAGTTGTGGAAGAAGAAAGATGAGAAGTAGGATTCGAAGCCGAGCGTGGAAATGAGGCATCTTGGATTGGGGTAGAGCCATGTCAGTTGCTATCTAGAAAGGAGACAAAGAATTGCAAGAAATAAGATATTTGGCTCAGATCACGAACAAAATGTCTAGGATATAAAACTAAAGTGTCCATTAATTTATTAGTCTGAGTATCACCCATTCTACTCCGTGTCACTACGTACGAACGTCTGATACATGCATGCGTGCATGCAAATATTATGCAACACTACACATCAGACAATCAGATCTGTTTTGAGAACATTTCCGTCAGGATCGTAACGGAGGATGCTGATTGGTCAATTTTGCGCGTCCGCGCAGCAGCAGCTATCTTCGTGATAGACACACGCTTGCCAAACGGTATGATAGTAGGTAGCCCTTGATTGGTCAAAACTTAGAGCGGTCAGTGCTGGGTTGGCTTGCATAATTAATAAGGAAATCTGCACGCATGTGATAGACGCTTGCTTGCTGTACAGCGAGTGCAGACTGTTGATTTATAAGCACAATATAGAACATACATGTAGTTGTAACTAAGGCATGTCATGTCACCAGTCATTTTTTACCAAGTCTAGTTTAGTCAATTCAAAATTTCAAGAAAACAGAAACTGTAGTGAACCTGCTATTGAAGAGATACTTTGGCTGTAGTCCAAGTCATCAGCACGAGGCAAGAGGTCTGTGATAAATTCACAAGCAGCAATAATTACCAGAGGAGAGAATGTAAGACTGACGTCCAAGTGATGCGAGAAGCAAAGAGATGGCTTAATATCAAGGAGCCCGAAACAAAAGCACTATTACATCACAATAAAAGGATATAAACCAGGCTTATATGACATCGACTCTATTTATAGACTTAAGGTAGTGATGTCATCATCCAGTGGCCGATTTGAAATGGAAGTAGCGGAAAGATATCACGTCTGATTGTTGTTTGCGGAGAAGCATGAGTGGTATTTCCTCACAATGCGATCACCGACGATCCTCAGACATTGACAAACACCCCCACCCCCTACTTAGTCTAGGTATGATTTACAGTTCCACTTTGGATTGTTAACTTACAGTATAGTAAATCTAAGTCTTTCCCAGCTTCTTGAGGCTTGTATATCCGGGTCGGGAAGTGTCTAAAAAAGATCGACACCGTCCCACAGAATTACTCATCATCGTCAGTGAAACACACACTATTTAAGGGGAAGTTTTATTCTTGATAGCCTAGATAATTCAGTCCTAATATGGTATTTTAACATGTTTTAGAGCGATATCAACTTTCAAGGGAATCGATTTAAAAGATAGGAACGTGAAAACTAATTCCAAGTTGACCTTTGTAGCGATGAAAAGAGCTTTAGAATCTTTCGAGTCATTCCCACTCCCAGTGAGCGTATTATTGATCTGATCGGTCTTGCCTGCATTGTTTGTTTCTTCAATAAAAAAATCATCCTCACGGTGACTCAAATGTCATGTATGTATTCCTACGAGACAGCTTTCTCTTTTGTTTCATTATGGAAACAGTTGACTTGTTTCTCCGTTTTACAGATTTGTTTCACACGTGGCGCGACCCATTGATTCTAAGCATATTTTTAGCCCACTGACGTTTTCATGCTGCGGTCTGCTTTTTAGAATTGTTCAATTAAGAGGGCTCTGCCGAATTGAAATCTGAAATATGAAGGATGAAAAAATAATGGACGTAAATTCCATGCTTGAGCTGAATTTTGACTGAGAGGTATTCGGTTTTTGTTTTGTTTTTTTCTCACAAAATGGATCACGTACATGTACAGTGTCTTCGTTGTTTATGGTACTGGGTAGTGTTTTTGTAACTAGAAACTATGACAATTAATATGTTGTTGAGTGATGGGTGTTGGAAAAAAAACCACCCCAAATCTGAGGTTACGACTGACTTTGAGTGATCTTACTCAGGATATGCGTAGCCATGATCAGCGCTATATTGATGGTTGTGGACAGAAATCTATCAGGTAATGGAAAATTCAAACTCTTTTACAACCAGGAGCCAATTTCATAGAGCTGCTTTAGCACCAAAATTTGCTTAATAATATAAAATTAAATACATCTGTATTGTCATAAAAGTCAACATGTCTATTATTTTTTTGTGCTAAAAAATATTGTACGTGAACAAGGAGGTAGTTTACACCTATATTTAGCACCCGACTTTTCGCGACAAAAAACCTTGCTACGTCACCGGCAGAACCCCACACAGTATGTATACAAGTCGCAAAACTGCCGACCTCGTGTTTTTGTTCAAATTGAAAGGAAAAATCCTACATACAATGTGCACGAGCCACAAAGAGCTACTGCAGTGTGAGCCTACTAGTTCTGCCGATGACTTCACACGCATTGTTGCGTGGATCAGTTCTGAAGGGGAATTTTTTTTAAGGCGGGGCATATATACATGTACTGATTTTTTTTTAACTTTGGGGCCAAAATGAAGCACTTACATAAAAGTTAAAATTTATATAGTCATTAATTATGCATTAAGCAATAATCTGAAAGCACTTTCATCCCTATTACAGGTAACCTTTAAGCAGCCCTATGACATTTGCCCCCGTAGACTATTTAGAAAGTAATGACAGTGTACCAACTCCTTGGCTATAACTCAATAAGGCTCTGGATATGTGGAAAGCAGTGCTATACCATGTCTGAATCCAAGTGCAACCGAATAATTTAAAACTGGCCTAACACTGCAAGTTGTACTGTTTGACCCTCGTAAATCTTTCTTGTTTGTCTAAATTTGACTTCGACAATAAACTCAGATTATTCTTGTATCACACAAACACCCATCCTGATTGCTGTTCAGTGTTTAAGCCCCGTCGGTCGGCACCGGTCGGGGACAGCTGGCACTCAGCCTTTTCGACCGGCACTCGAGATGAAAAATCATGTTGCCAACCGGCACAACAAATCTTGAAAATCAAAAAAAAATGCACAAGTTACAACATAAATGTTGTGGGTTTTTTTCACTGAAAGAAGAGTCAGATTTTGACTTGGAGACAAATTTGGAAAGATAAATTGACCAGATCCCCGATAAAAAAAAAAGAATATTGCGGACACCGTCACGTACGTACAGACTTTTATTAGCTACCATGTATTATCTCCTGGACCCCGGTCGTGAGGGGTGAGAGCTCTGCTTGCTACGCTTCACAATAAATGAATTTAGCCGGCACTCAAAATGGGCTAGCTATAACACTGTTGCTGCTCACTTTGTGGCGTATTTCTTGAGACCGCTGCCGTTATGTTTCCTCAAGTCTGTGTTCAATTTTTCTTGAAGAGAAATGTTAGTTCTCATCCGAGCATCTCCTTATAAATGTTTAGCACTCTACATTGTAGCTAAATCTTGCTTTGTTGGTGCCAAATTCTCATAAAAAAACCACCTACGTTCTTGTGTATAGGCACTTATTAAATTGTCTTAAAGGTGATATCATACTTTTTTTCATAGAAATGCAAATTCATGGGTAAAAATATTAAGAAAGATAGTCACAGTCATCTGTACAATTTCAAGTCCCATACGGTGCCTACTTTTTGAGAAAACAGTGAAAAAAAGACCACAGTGTTTCTTTTGAAGTCTAATTTCTCTTTTATTTTTGATCTTTAAGAGATTTAAGTTTTCAGGAAGAAAACCTTTAATGGTATGTTTCTACCATCACCATCTTTATACCCTGTAAGTTCTAGGTAAATCTGTGAAGATTTCAGTTTCAGTATGCTGCCAAAGTATGATAGCACCATGTACATGTATGTGAAATGGACTGGGACATACAATGTATAAATGTCTGGTTGGTTTTCGCAATCACAGATTTGATGATTTTGCAATCTTCAGGATCTAGAAGTAATTGATGATCTCCATCTTTGTAGTAACAAATCACAAGGGCACTATTAGTCCCTTGTTTACATGTCAAGTCGCCCACAAGATGGAAACATTAAGTGGGAGGTTGCGGTTAATATTTGCCACGATACATGTAGGTTGTACTTTGGTTTAATGCCAAACTGCGCGTGCCCTTTTAAAGAGATTTAGTTCATGGCAACCGCAAACAAGTGACTCAACAGTGAAATTTGATGGGCCGTTTCGGGTACTCTCGTGAGCCTTTAGTATTGGCAGCTCGGTAATTCTTCCGCGCGTGCACAGTTAAGTTACCCGAGTCATACGTCCAAGTGCGGACACCGGTAATATTTGCCCATTTTTCATTTACCCATCTGCTCGGTGAAACCCCCGGGAAAAAAGTCCAATGCGGACAGGGCTTATGGGCTATGTTCAAACGCAGTACTCCAGAGTCCGAAAAAGGTCTACCCTTTGCGGTCACAGCGGGAGGTAAACATTTCATCCTAAACCCCTTGTGTCCATACTACACAGGGTTAAACTGAAAACAGTCTATCTCTGGTGTTTACAGGTCACTCCTATTGCACGAACTCTGAAACCAAACTTCCCCTAAAATTCACAAGTAGTGACATAAAACACCAGTGAGTTATGCACCGGCTCGAGGTCACTCTAAACTGGATGTGGTTGAGATAGACCGTTCAGATGTCTTAAGGCACATTTGTAGACCGGTCAACGTAGTCTAGACCGTCCCTTCTCGGCAGTCTAAGTTTTCGAAGATAGACCGTCTTTAGCACCAAAAAGAGTCTATCGTTGACCGTTCAGCAAAAAGGTAGGCAGACCTTTTTCAGTTTAAACTGAAGATAGACCACTTTGAGTACTGTGTCTGAACGCCCCTGTGATCTCTTCAGTAAGGTCCTTGGAAATTGTAATCAAATGATCTATGTGTTTCCTGTCTACAAGCCCTCTATAAAGTCTAAACACTCAAAAGTTACAGCACGTTGCAACCAAAATGGCATTTGTCCATCACATAACACTTGCATATCTAGGAGACAAGTTAAGAAGAGCTCAGAAAGACGGAAATTCAGGATCACAAAAACACAAGTAGCAGTATTATCAGATTAAGTCCATTTTACGTCCTGAAATTTAAAAAAATCAACGCACATTTTTTTGCAGACTGTTATGTGCATGAAAATGTTCATTGAACAACCAAGCTTGAAATTGAACGTTTCCTGAAGTTTGGATCAAATAAATGTCACTGAAAATAACCTAAAAGTCAAGGACAAGGTATCAAACAGTTATCTGCAGTGGAGATGATATGTACAAAGTACTTTTAAAGGTACTATCATACTTTGGTAATAGGCCTTTCTTTTCCAATGTCACAGACTGAGTTTTTGCTAACCAGCATGTCGGAAACTATGGCGAGTCATCAAAGCCAGGCTTAAAAAAATATCCACATATTTTACCCAATTTGTACACAATTTTTCATAAACATTAAAAGATATTGCTGAATGTAATGGAAACAACACAAGCTATGCTATTTTGTATTTTGCACATAGTATATGGAAAGTTTACAAAAAACGTTGAAGTTGGTCACGCCGTCTGTCAAGAAGACGAAATGATTTGCAACCTTTGGCCGCCCATGCCAACCACGGGCCAGTGTTTGTAACAGAAATCTAGATCTACAGATTTACGTACATGTATAACTTACCTGGTATGAAGATGCTGATGGTACATGTAGAAACATACCATTCAAGTTTTTCTGCCTAATTTGCTGTAGGATCCAGAAAAGGGTAAAACCAATGACCAAAAATAATTTTGATATTTTAAAGATAAAAAATAACGCTGAAAAGATATCAAAATACTGTGGGCGGTTTTCACCGTTTTCTCAAAAAGTGGACACCGTATGGGACTGAAAAAGTCACTGTTACTGTATCTTCCTTGATAGTTTTGCCCATGAATCTGTATTTTTTTGATAAAAACCAAAGTATGATATTACCTTTAAGGAGTATGTCTTTTGAAGACATTTTGTCTACACATGTTAGACACATGTAGGGAAGATGCCAATTAACTTCCTACAATCTTCTTCACATATCGAGAATGTTCCCGTGAAAACATTTGCTTTTCATTTGAATCCAAAAGTTTTAGAATCTGATAAATATTTCCGGATTTTTTTTTTTATATCCTGGCACCAGGTATATAGTCTATGTGATAGATGCACTCGCCGTACAGCGAGCGAGCGTCTATCATATGCGTTCAGATTTCCTGATTAATTATGCAAGCCAACCCAGCACTGACCACTTAAAGTATTGACCAATCAGGGGGCATCTACTATGGTACCGTTTGGCGAGCGCGTCTATCACGTAGATAGCTGCTGCCGCGCGGACGCGCGAAATTGACCAATCAACATCCTCCGTTACGATCCTGACGGAAATGTTCTCAAAACAGATCTGATTGGCTGATGTGCCTCGTTGCATAAAATTTGCATGCACGCATGTATCAGACGTTCGTACGTAGTGACACAGAGTAGAATGGGTGATACTCAGACTAGGCTCCAAGTGGGCGAGGAATGAATGTCAGATGACAAAATATTTGACGATGATGCCCTCCTCATCAGACAACTCGGAAATGAAATTGTTAAATATTTATACAAAAAAAGTGAGAAATATCAAACAGATTAATGGCATTGTCCATTCGTTCTAGACGTGAAACTTCCTAATTTGTGTTTAAAGGTACTTTCATACTTTGGATTTTTTCAAAGAAATGCAGATTCATGGGCAAAAATATCAAGAAAGATACAGTTAACAGTCATCTGTGAAATTTCCAGTCCCATATGGTGCCCATATTTTGAGAAAACGGTGAAAAATTCCCACAGTATTTTAAAAACCTTTTCACATGGTTTTTGGTCTTCAGAAGATCAAAATTGTTTTTGGTCAATTGTCTTTACTCTTTTCTGGATGAATACAGCATTTCAGGCAGGAAAGTTTTAACGGTATGTTTCTACCATCACCATCTTCATACCTGTAAGTTATAGGTAAATCTGTGAAGATTTCTATTTCGGTATGCTACCAAAGTATACCTTTAAGCTAATAATGAGATACATACACTGCGGGAGTTGTTGCTCAATTAGTGATCGGTGCAATCAGGAATCACTGGGGTGTGTATCTAGGTTCATTTAAAATGGATGAAAAAAACTGTATGGCAGAAACATGGCACTGCCTACATTGTACCCACGCAATACCCACATTTAGAATCAAAAGTTCCGTCTTCTTCACGTTTATAGATAATTTTATACTGGGTCATAGAAATTTGCAGATTCATAGGCAAAAATATCGAGAAAGATACTGTAACACTAATTTGTCTCTTGGTGCCCACTTTCGTAGAAAACATTGAAAAACGGTAATAGAAATGCAGATTCATTGGCACAAATATCGAGGAAGATATAGTAATGGTCATCTGTGAAATGTCCAGTCCTATATGCAGATTCATAGGCAAAAATATCGAAAAAGATACTGTAACACTAATTTGTCCCTTGGTGCCCACTTTTGTAGAAAACATTGAAAAACGGTAATAGAAATGCAGATTCATTGGCACAAATATCGAGGAAGATATAGTAATGGTCATCTGTGAAATGTCCAGTCCTATATGGTGCCTACTTTTTGAGAAAACAATGTAAAATGCTCACAGTATTTTCATTGTGATCATCAAATCTTTTTGTGACGTCAATTGACACAATGATTGAGATAAAGCACTGTGGTTGTAATTTTAGTAGCGCCCCTCGTTCACATTGGCTACAAAATGCAGGCTGACCTTTATTCTGACTTGGTTTCCACTTTCGCTCCATTTCAGGCTGTACACACAAAATATAGTCAAGGAGCGAAGTTCTGACTTCATAAAATGGAAGTTTATACCATTAACAGCTTTGCTAGGTAGTATGTGACTTCAAATTGTGGTATCACATTTTAAGAAAATGTGGTATCATTTGAGGATTAACAAAAAAACTAGATTCACTTTCCCATAATGCAACTGAAAAAGGGGCGTGGTCATATTTTCTGCGCCACCAAAACAAAAATCATTGATATGTATTTTGGTGAATGATTATGTAATTATTTTATTCATAATCCATTCACAGAGAAATAACATTTAAAACAAATAAGTCAGAAGCAAGAGCTTAAACCCATTTGTTGAATTTTCTTTTGTTTTTCTTTATTTGGGGGGAAATATTGCAATTATTTTTGGGATATTACACAAAAGTGCTATCACAATTTGAGGCCACATAGTACCTAGAAATGTTCCCTGAGGTCTGTTCCATCAATTTCTTAAGTCAGACCTTAGATGTAGTCGGGTTTGAGAACTCTAATTTTTTCCATGATCCATGCTCCTTGTCTATTATGTTAGACCCAAAAAATGTTTAGGCTTGTGCAAATCTTAACGGGCTGTAGTAAAATCTGGAATTGGCTGGACTAGCTAGGGCTATCCAGGACAAGTTGTTTGTACAAGGCCTGCAGATATAAAATATGCTAACTAAACTGGAAATGGTACTTCGCTGAAAATCTCAAAACATCAGTGAGCTCCCTGACACTAAGACTTCTGAAATTAGGTATTTCCTGACCAGTTGCTGAATAGATGGCTCAAACACTGTGACCCTCTCAGCTATTATGAGTATGTGGATTCAGGCTGCTTTTGGCCACTGGCCAAATCTCTGGAGTGTTTGTATTGAGTTGCTCTTGCAGTTTTTCATCGCAAACTTTGAGATGTCGGTCATTTCCTGTGGGAAGATCCGTGTCGGTCTGAGGCTGAGGCTTCTTGATCATGTTGATTGTGAAAAATAGAAGCTTGTTTTTCTTCTTCTTCTTTTTCCTTGTAGTTTATTAAAATCTCATTTTGTACATTCTGAACTTGAGCAAAAGTTTGTTGTAATAATCAAACGAGTTTGACCTGAGATTCTGTGTAGATCAGTAATGAGGTACGTTCAGACAGCCTTTTATTTAAAACCAATTGAGTTAAACCTCCAGGCAACCGTGGGGGGTAAGTCGTGAAGTTAAAACTATTTTGCTTTCATACGATGTATAGGTGAGCTGCACTATTCACGTGATGTTTTAACTTTCTTTCTGTAAGTTTATTTAACAAAAAATTAAGATTGTCCCCCTAAAATGTTGAGAAATACGTTTCAGTTTTAAATAAAATTTTCCCGGCCTCAAGCCGAGTCATCATTCAAAATTCTTCGAGGCCGAGGCCAAGGCCGAGTCATGGACCCACGAGGCCGAGGCTGAGGCCGAGGCAGCAATTTTTTGGCCTCAAGTCATACAACACTACTTTTCAGTGACTTCAAATAAGTCCAGTCAGTTTCCCTTGTGGTTATTTGATGTTTATGAAAAACTAGAAACGGTAAACTGTCTGACCAAGCCCCCATGAACTTCGGTGGCAGTTCACTAACGCTTTGCGATCATCACTTAAGCCCAAATCCATCGAAAATCTACCGCAAAGTAGCTATCTCATATCAAGTGTGATAGTGATAATAATGATCATAATTTGGGAGGCTAATCATCCTTACTGGCAGCTGGGGTGCTGAATTGCGAAGGATGCGACTTCAACATGATCGAGTAGCAGGCTTTCATGGGCGCCCTCGGCTGCCAGCCACATCAACTAATATATGATTACGGAGTACAGCCTGAGATCGAAAGTGGTTGATTTTTGTGGAGGGAGGAAAATTGGAGAACCCGGCGAAAAACCCTCGTTGCATGGGAGGGAATCAACGCACAACTCTACTTACATATGACCCAGGCGGGATTCAAACCCGGGCCACATTTTGTGATAGCAAAAAAACCCCAACACTTTAGTGAAATCGGCCCCTGGTATAGTTTGGTGTTTTGTAAATTATGATTGGTCCAGGAAAATTGTCCAATTTTCATCTAGAGGGTTTTTTTCTCTGCTTTATAAATGAATAATGATGAGTCACGCGTTGAGCCATGTTGGACTGCCAAAGTTCATAACTTTATGATCATCAGGAAATGTATATGAATTGCTCTGAAGTCAGCTACACTTAAGCATCAAGGGGTATAGGCAATGGTGCCATAGGCAATACATGCTACTGCGAGATAGCTGAAGTGTTAAGACATTTGCACTATGGAGCAGGAAGTGAGTGGCAGGGGCTACATCTGGAGTGTCTAGGGGAGGCGGAAGGCTCATCTTTTTACTGGAGGGCTTAGGGTTCTGAATGACCATTTCTGGATCCGGGCCCAGTTCACTCTGCATATTGTAAGCAGAGAGTTAGGTGATACTTCCTGCAAATATTCCCTGCATTAAGTGTTGGAGTCTAGTCCTCAAATCCGAGTACAGAGTACTCCGAGTACTTCAGGGTCCGAGTACAAGGCTGAGTCCAAGTACATTGCTGGCGAGTCCAAGTCCAGGGTACCGAGTACGAGTATATTTAAGATCGAGTACAGGGCCGAGTCCGAGTACCAAAGTCTGAGTCTTCGTCGAGTACATGCACAGTACATGTACCAACGTACTGTGCCAAAAAATGCACTTACGGTAGTTTCACGTAGAGATGTTTATGGTTGGACATTGTGCAAATCTTCTCAGAAATTAATGTTTTTCAAACCTTGCAAATGACACTGTGCTGCTTACTCCATTTGATACTAAACTCCCAATGATCTTCATACTCCCATTGTATAATTTATCGAAAATTTTCAACGTAATTAACCGTGAAATTGTAACGAAAATGAAATTTGCACTAAATGGTCAAGTACTCCCAAAATTTGAGTGCATGGAATCAAGTACGGGCGAAGTACATTTATTTTCAAGTACTTTTTATCAAGTACGGGCGGAATATTTTCATGTACTCGAGTTGTACTCGAGTTGTACTTGAGTACGCTTGAGTACGAGTACTCCAACACTGGTAATAGACCATAACCTCACAGGTTTCGCAAGGCTTTATTGCTGGGATTTTTATCCGGTTATATAACCGACCCGGATTTAATTATAAAGATTTGAAACGTTTATACCAACCGGTTTTGCTCAGAACCACACCTCTTCCATGGTGTGTCTGCAAACCTTACTTAGCACTAGTCTACTCTCCGTCACGCAAAACTTCAAATGTCATATTCCTGGGTTTTTTTTTTGTCCTGTCATTATTTGAGGCCATACGAGTTCATTGAAATTTAAGCCGAAGAAAAGTACATGTATTATACGTTTACCAAATTTGGTGTATAAACGTATGATTAATTGTTGCTCTTAAATGCGTTACCTAATACGATCATTCGGAGCTACAATGGTCTCTGTAAATGGGTTTTGCTAAACACTTCAGGATGACATGAAATCCATTTGACGTTTATGCAGTTCTTGGGAACGCCTTTGTGATGTACGAAAGCATCAAAGAGACACAGAGATTTAATGGGTTAGTAATGCATCATCCCAAAATAATTGTTTCTTTGCTTTGAACATCCTACGCTGCCCCCTTTTGTTCCTGTCTGAACGCGTACCCACAGAGTCTGCAGCATAATGTGATCACACCTACTAATTGAATTCTCGGTCACACTTTGTACATAAACCACTTAACATGGTTAAGGAAGGAAATCACATTACAGTGTACTACAGACCTTTGCCTGTCGCGTTTATATGCGTCTAGGCTAACATGTTGAATGTTAAAGGTAGTATCACACTTTGGCAAGAGACAAACAAAACAGAAATGTTCACAGATTTGCGCCTGAAATGGTGTATTTATCCAGAAATTAGTAAAACAAAGACCGAAAACAGTTTTGGTCTCGGGGTAAGATCAAAACTATTCTTTATGTTTTATAAGAAAAATTAAGTCAGACTTTCGCTATTTTCTCGTGGCTCACATGTCCAATAGGGCTCCACGGTCGAGCTATTTATAGAATACGCCCTTTATATCGACAGCTATAGTTACCCGGATGCTTGGACAAATATCACAACGTTTATGTGTAAGTTAATGGGGCAACGCGCAACTTGTTTGTCCGAACATTCTGAATGTGACGTCACGAGCGCGGAGCCCTATTGAGCTCAAATCTTCACATGTTTATTATTTCATGTACATGCTGGATTAGACAAAATATGAGTGCTGTTCTGTGACCTTACCAATCATGTATTATACCTTTAAGTTGTACATGTACATTAGATATACTGTATCAGGATGGTACATATTGGATGTACATCATGTATGTAAGGCACAGGATTTCTGTTGCCATTAATGAAAACTAACCCTTTTCACAAGACCTTTTTAACAAGGTTAAAAGCCACTCAAGGTAAGGGGCTATTAAGGCAATGCTCAGTGGAGCTTGAATATCAGATAGTACTTTACATCCTCTTGAATAAAAATAGGCCATAGGATCTAGTATATATAGGGAAACATTCATTACAAGTTCAAAAGAGATGTGTACACGTAATGTACCTCTACCATACTTAGAGGTACATTTACCACTACAGTGCGTCAACTGCAGAAATAGCCAGATGTCGCTGGTTACGTTGGTCTGAAGACTGTTGAGTTGATATGATGGTCAGCTGTCATGGCTGTATTGTACTGTACTTCATGTACTTTTCTTAAAGGTAGTATATATCATACTTTGGTATGATACCTTTAAAGGTAATATCATACTTTGGTTTTTATCAAAGAAATACAGAATCATGGAAAAAGATATCAAGACAGATACAGTAACAGTCATCTGTGAAAATTTCAGTCCTATACGGGTTCCCACTTCATGAGAAAACAGTGAAAAACAGCCACGGTATATGTATTGCTTAATTAATTAATTAAGTCTTTCCTCTTTTATTTTTGATCTTTTCAAAGATCAAAAAGATTTTCAGTCGTTGTTTTGGTTTCTTACCAAAGTATGATACTGTACTACCTTTAAGGTCGAAATCCTCCCTAGCCTGCGTAGTTGACTTTCACGCACCGCCACTAACAACTCATGCATGAACAAAAGCTGCCACTGTACTTCCCTATATTGCATAAGCTTATTACCGGTTCTTATATTGATTCCGAGGCAAAGTAGCATAATGTTTAGGTCAGGTGTACAAGGCTTGAAACACTTAAATGAATGGTATTAGTAGCTACAGATCAATAGCCATATCAAAATTAACGCAATATAAATATAAGAAGGCTATCTTTACCATTGCATACATTGTTGACTGTGTGCATTGGGCGTATAGATTTGATTAAATTATAAATTTATTATAAAATTATTTATTATTTTGTATTCATTTTATTTATTATAAAATTTATTATAAGTTTAGTAGTAATCAAAGATCCTATATCTGCGCAAGATAGCCTACTCTTTCAAAAATATGTTCAACCAGATGAAGTACGCACAGGCGGCCATTTTTTGTAGGCAAAATTAACTGTTTTCATTTGGTGTGTGATTCTGGCCAAATAAATAAATAATAAAACTGTAGGCCCTAATGATAATAAATAAAAAATGATTATACTGTAATTGTTTGGGTGAAAGGTTCATGTTACAACAGTTGAATTTGATGTTAATATCAGAACAAAAAGAACAGACTGAAACAAAAACCATACACTGTAGAGAGTGAGGGGGAGACAACATTAATTAATTAAACTGCTACATGTAGCTTTGATCGCCCAAAAATACATCCATCTCTATTGAACTGGTGCATTTTATTTTCATTTCCCCCTTTTTGGAAAAATTCAAATTAATTAGTGTGCACTTTTCGTTCCTGCTCAACTTGTTTAAAAAAATGTCTTTTAGGATTAAAATTTCTCCACTTGTTCACTATTTGCTCTCTCTCTCCGACCAGTAACCCTTCGAGGGTACGTTCAGACAGCGTGTTAAATTTGCTAAAACATCTGTTTTAACCCGATCGGTTTTAGCAATATGTGTCTGGATGCTCTAAAACAGTTTTATATCTAAAACCGATCGGTTTTATCCGCCGCTAAAACACCAAAGTTAAAACTGCACGGGAGGAGGGTGTATAACGCTTAAAACCGATCGAGTTTACTGCTAAAACGTTGTTGGGACAGAATAACTTTCTGACTTCCTCTTTCTTTTTGGAAAAATTCTGGATCCATAATGTACCATGTTAACTCGAAATAAGCCATGTACAGTCAGTGTTAACCTTTGCAAGAGTTTTAACTGTCGGATCGTTGTATATAATGCACCTCTTTCCAAAGTTTGGAGGAAAAGTGTTGCGTAGGCGGACAGTATGCGACCACAAATGTGGGCGATATGAATTAACAACAACACACCCATGACACTTGTTATTTCCAAAATAACCATGATACCTTTACAAACCAGAGCAGATCAGTTGCATCTCCATGCACGTGTCCATTCCCCTGCGGACTAGAATCGTTTGAAACGCTGAACGTCGGGATTTTAATGGCTTCATTCGATATAAAACCGCAATGTGATACTGTTACACCGCAGATAAAAAAAAAGAAAGAAGAAAATTCACTGATATGAAGATCCGCTTGATGTATTTAAACACCTTCCAGAAACCAAGTCTGTAATTTTATTTCTTGGTTTCTATTTTTATTTTATTTTTTCCATTTTGGGAGCTCACTGACCGACAAATCCAATCTAATCATGTAAAATAGAAATGAAGGATAACTTTAGTGCAGCCCACCTGCAGTACGACACCTGCCCACTCGTATAAGCCTGTTGGCTTCAACAAACTCAATCAATGCTTGGCAAATCTTGTTGCATTACGGCCGTTGAGATGCAGAGAGGAAATCCTGCGTTCGAAATCTTGTATTTTGTCGGTATTTTTTTTTTCTCATTGCAAGTCCTGCATGATGGACTGGTATTTCAGGAGTCAATATCTTGAGCCTGCTACTTGTACAAAACTGATCTCCTACGACTGGTTCACTACTGTTTGATCCCAAGAAAGAAACTGTAAACTTTTTAGAAGCTGCGGCAGCTTAAACATGTTCTGAGTAAAGTTACCATGATACGGTATTCCTAACAGTCCCATGAGAAACACAGGACTGCAAAGAAAAACAAACTCAAGCAACTCTTGGTCGTAATTTGGAGAAATTATATGATGAAAACGTGCTGACGTTTTCTGATAGATTCAATATCACACTGCCCTCGGATTCTATCACACTGCCCTCGGATTCAGCTAAACGAATAAAAGGGTTTTCAAAATCGCACATGTGTGATTGAATTTGTTGGGTTTTTGTCGAGTTTTCATAAAATCCTGTCATAAAAAGTGCACTACCGGTATTAAAAAGAAAAGTTCTAAGAAATTGGTGGTCATGTTTCTGTAGCGTTTCTTTTGCAGTTTGACAGCAAATCAGAAGGACATTTTCCACAGAAGTATTGGCTCTTCTGTGAACTTTATAAATACAGTGGAACACCACGATAACAAACACTGATGGGATTCACACAAATTGTCCATTATAGTGGTACAGTCATGTATTTCGTTATAGTGATTAATGTTCAGCAGGCCTGTATGTTGTACACAACAATTGGGAGCCAAGGATGATGTTTGGTATAGCCAAATGTACAGCGGTGTTTGATGGCGTTCCACTGTAGCAAACTCTCAGACCAAATCTAGGCAATTGACCCTTTATGCCAATCCCATTTGCTATTTTAAATTGAATATAGTTATTGTCCCACAACCCAAAGTAACCTCAGTATGACTAATTAACTAATTATTTATACTTCCTTGATAACAAATTTGAGTAGTGCAAGAAATTGAGTACTAGCTGTTGCAAAGTAGTCTGGTGTGCTGAACTAGAGATCTTTCTGGCGAATGAATGCCACAGGGTGTGGGTTCGAATCCATCCATGGCATCATTAGGGCTTGTGTCCATAAGCAAGATACTTTGCTTCTTATTGTTTGTCTCCGTCCAGGAGTATTATGGGTCCCTGTTTAAGAGTAGAATTGGCTGTCGTGTTCAAATAAACCTCTTGCACTGAAATGATTTTAAAAGTCATATGCTCCCCAGTGAGTTTAGATGGTCCATTGAAGGCTTTTAGCTCACACATGTGTGGGGTAATAAAAAGTAGTAAATCACAACCATTATATTTATATGGGTCATATTATAAGCACCAATTTGAACTGGTCAGCACATTTTTTGAAATTAAATTGGGACTCTGCTTCTGTCATGGGCAGCTGGGCACTTTCACTTAAAGGTTTAGTACATGATTGGCAAAGGTTACAGAACAGCACTCACACTTAGTCTAATCAAATATGTACACTAAATAATAAACCTGTGAAAATTTGAGCTTAATCGGACATCTGACTCACGAGAAAATAGCGAAAACTCAACTTGGTTTTTCTTTTAAAACATAAAGAATGATTTTGATCTTACCCCGACATCAAAACTGTTTTTGATCTTTTGACTAACTTCTGGAAAAATACACCATTTCAGGCGGAAATATGTATTTTAACAGTACTGTACATGTACCTGTAAATCTCTACCAGCCCCATCTTCATACCGTGAAAGTTATACAATGAAATATGCATGTGAACATTTCTGTTTTGGTTTATTATACCCGCAATGTACAGTTGTTGGAGTACATCGAGTAGGAGAACATTATATTCTTGTTTGATCGAAGTGACTTTTAGACAGTACAGTGTACTCCTTCTATAAAGTCAAGTTACCACCGGCTTTATGTTTATGTCATAATTATTATATTAACTCAGATTTAGAATTCAATACAATACAGAGTGAGTCAAAAATAAGTTGACCGGGATTTGTGATGTTCTTCAAACGAACAAATAACACTCAGAAGTTCATGTAAGCACATATTCAAAAAGCATTCTCTCCTGCTTATTAGAAACAAATAAGAATGAAACAAATTTATCATTCCTAAAATGCCTAAGAGGTCTTTTAAAGGTACTCATTTTGCAAGCTGTCCATCATAGAATGTTAATGCTTGACTGAATCTCAACATCTGAGTAAGTAGCAAAAGGTAGTAAAGATTACTTTACATTTGTTTTATCATCTATTCCATGGACAGCTTGCAAAATGAGTACCTTTATCAAAATAGACGTAAGTCCTGTGAGGAATGATCAATTTGTTTCATTCTTTTTTCTAATAAGCAGGAGAGAGTGCTTGTTAAATACAGTATATGCTTTACTGAACTTTCGAGCGTCATTTGTTAGTTTTGAAAACATCGGCAATGCCCGTCAACTTGTATTTGATTTGCCCTGTATACAAAATACCCGAAAATATGTGGGGTTGATTTCACGAAGCCCTACAATCGCTCGTAACTCGAGTTACGAAGGATAACCCATCGTAGTGGGCCTAGGGCTGCAATGCATCAAAAGTCCTACGATTGATAGTAATTTAGGTCGATTTCACGAAGCCCTACAATCGATCGTAACTCGAGTTACGAAGGATATCCCATCATCGTAGGGGGCCTATCCTACATGTACGTAGGGCTGAAATGAATCATGAGTCCTACAAATGATAGTAATTTAGGATAAAGGTTGGCATGTTTGGTCAAATTGACCCCAGTACATGTATCATACATGTACGACTTTATAGTAAAAATCTAAAACGGGCTAGTAAAATCTTGAGTTAGCTGGCCAATATGGGCTAGCAGGAACAAAAAAGTTGGCTCTAGGCCTACTAGCACCTGACTTGAGTCCAGTCATGACTACGTCGAGGTCTTTTCCTTTCTACAACTTTGGCTCCCTTTCCTCTGCTCTCCCCTGACATAGTCTGACTTCTCTTATAAAGTTCCGTCAAGAATCCTTCTTACTACCTGCAGCCTTAACAAGTTTAAATCATGACACGTGTAGTGTGTGCCAGTCAGGATGCGGAGTACCTTGCCGGCCCGCAGTGGCCGCTATTTTTGATTGAAAAACGGAAGTTTTGTTGAGTTATAATGCCGATAGTTGCATGTAAGGGTAAAATGTTTCATTGGAAGGTGCAGTATGGCATCTTGAGTGTGAAGACTTCACATAGGGACAAATAAATTTGCCCACGAGGCGTTGAAACATAGTTTTGTGAAAATCGCCTTTGAAATTTGTTCCTTTTTAAATGGAAGATTTTGCCTACTTCCAACGACTTCTAGAGAACATGTTGATTAAATTTTTATACCAGTGACAAGCTGAAGACTTTAACAATTACAAGATGTAAATTAATAGTTAAAGATTGCGGTGTAATTAACGTTCAAAGATATAAAAGTTCATCCCTTCGTGAAAACGAAAACATCCACAAATTGGAAATTTCTCCCCAATTTTTCCCCTATACAAAGACGCACATGCGTCCATTCGTGAAAACTATAAACAGCGTGCGGCCGTGCGCGTGTCGTTCTGCTCCGCGCTCGCTCAAATTAGTCCCTTCGTGAAAACTAAAATTCGCATACATGCTGAATTTGGCCCCATAGAACAACGTGGGAACTTGAAATAGCACATACTGGTAGCTGATATTTGCCCTTTGATTTTGCATATTGACTTTCATGATCTCACGGATTCCATCTGATTTTTTCGAAACACTCTCGCGACTCTCGCCAAAATGTCCATTACATTATCCTTAAACTATTTCGGCAAAAAAAGAATTTCGAAAAAATAAAAATTTTTGCCCAATTTGTGAAAACTGTGACGAATTGTAGAGAACTCGTTTAATAATCTACTTGTAAATTTGATGTTTGAATATTCAACAGTTCAAATTGTGTGTGGGCTCCTTTCATTAACCCTAACCCTCTCTACCTATCACACAATACACGTGCTGTTTACCACACACTACCACAGTCTCCACGTAAAGTGGAATTTGATACTGTATTATTATATATAACTTGGCAATTTAAAGGTAGTATCATACTTTGGTAAGAAACCAAAACAGAAATGTTCACAGATTTACGTACATTTCCGCTTGAAATATATGGTGTATTTATCTAGAAATTAGTCAAAAACGACCGAATTTGTTTTGATCTTTTAAAAGATCAAAAATAAAAGAGAAAAGGCTTAAGAAATACTGTGGCCGTTTTTCAGTGTATTCTCAAAAAGTGGGCACCGTATGGGACTGAAATTTCCACAGATGACTGCATGTTACTGTATCTTTCTTGATATTTTTGCACATGAATCTGTATTTCTTTGATAAAAACCAAAACTTGTGTATGATATTACCTTTAAAGGAAATGTCAAAATAATGACTTTAAGGAGTGTTTGGGACAGCATACACTGTGCGTTTGACCTTGAACATGTTGAACAACTGAGCATGACCGATCCATGTCATAACACATTTCATGTTAATGACAATCTTGTCTGCTTGTGGTGGGGCTTATGTTGAAAGCCTGGATAAGCAGTTGTATGATCTCTTTTGCAGATTCGTTCGATTCGTTTCATGGCATTCAACATCACCTCACTGTCCACTGTACTTTGGATTTGATGTGACGAGTCCAATATTATGCAGTGTGTCCCCCCCCCCCCAAAAAAAAAAAAACAACAACAACCGATACCCCTTTTCAAAAAAATATGAAAAGAAATTGTGTATTTCCGGCTATTCGATTTTTAGTCTATTGCATTTAATATCTCCCAGGCCATGCTCTGACAAAATGTCAATGCAATCCATTCATGCATCACCGAGCAATTACTGATTGTCTGGAAAAGTCAATTTTTTCTGCCATTACAATTGAGTGACAATGGTGGTCATCTTAACATTCTTAGTTGTGATCTGTAAATCTCCCCTCGACGTGGCTGCCCACATTCACTACGCACAGATCACCACCAAAATGACCACAACTGTCACTCATTTGTAATGGTAGCAAAATGGACTTTTCAAGACGATCAGTAATTGCTCGGTGATGTACATGTATGAATGGATTGCATTGAAATTTGGTCAGAATTTACCCAGTGAGATAGTGAATGCAATAGACTAAAATCAAATAGCTGGAAAAATACCATTTCTTGTTATAATTTTTTGAAAATGGGTATCGTTTTTTGGGGGACACACTCTCAGTTGTGTTCCTATTGAATAGAAGTCGTTTGGAGTTAGGAGGGCCTGACACGTTTCAATCCTATAGCAGGATCTTTCTCAAAGGTTGATGAGCAGTTTGCTGTGCAGTTTATTACTTGTATGTTTGTATGTCATTTGTGGGATTCACGTACATGTACATGTACACTTACTCAACATTTATAGCCAGAGGACTTGCTGTTTATATTTAGAAAGTGAGCAACTCTTGATAGGTATACATCATGTAGCTGGTTACTGCTATTGGTCCGTGTTGTATCACTGTACGTACTTGGTGCCCTGTGTGGTATGTGACACTTCACAAACTATTTTACCTCCAAACCCTAAGGGACTCTACCCCCTGAATTAGAGTGAGACAAAACTTAAAGGTACTATCATACTTTGATAGCTCATCGAAACAGAAATCTTCACAGATTTACGTATATCTCACAGGGTATAAAGATGGTGCTGGTAGAAACATACCGTTAAAATCAAAACAATTTTGATCTTTTAAAGATAATGGTGAAAAGATTTTAAAAATTATGTGGCCGTATTTCACTGTTTTCTCAAAAAGTGGGCACCGTATGGGACTGAAAATTCCACAGATGACTGTTACTGTAACTTTCTTGATATTTTCCCCGACGAATCTGCATTTCTTTGACAAAAACCAAAGTTTAATATTACCTGTAACACAGTACATATACCTGCATAATTCATCAACATGCTGATGATGTTTCAGCGGATGCGAATAATGAATACTAATTAAGTTGAATTTGCATTTGTTGTACGGTCACCTAAGAGAGTTGCGAGTATTTCTGCGGAATTGTCACAGTTTGGGGGCGAATTCATCATTAGTGTCTCTGGGATGCAGTGTAGTGGGTTGCACCATTAACTCGCTGTCATAGTCTGAAAAATACACCTCTGAGTGCACTGCAATGTGAAGGAGTTTCTTCCTCTGTTTGGTCTGAGGACTAGCTAGTCACCAAGAGCACCTCCCTGCCAAGTTGTGAAGAGTTATAAACCAGTACGGATAATTGACTACAGGAAGTACACATAACCCGCGTAATCATACATACGCACTCCTACCTTAATAGCTTGCATAGGAACGACACCACGCCGTGATTGATGTTAATGGTAATTCATATTAGC
This sequence comes from Astropecten irregularis, assembly GCA_963971285.1. Lineage (NCBI taxonomy): Eukaryota > Metazoa > Echinodermata > Asteroidea > Paxillosida > Astropectinidae > Astropecten > Astropecten irregularis. The sequence goes on along the minus strand of OZ020249.1, from coordinate 10,917,336 downwards.
ATATATGTTACCTGTTTACCCAAACATTTTGCTGGAAGGAATAGGCCTACACTGTTTTTTATCGGTAAAATCTATTAACGGCAATGAAAAACACTTCAAGCTGATGGCTACAAATGAGACTAAGGCCTAAAAAAAAATTATATTGGCTTAACGGGCCCCCCCAAAATAGGGTAGGTAGGTAAGGATTTTTTTTCCTGTGTAGTTATATCATGTACATGTATATATAGGGCTTGTGCAATCCACTGCATGTTCGATCGCCGTGACTCCAAAGTTCCACGCGCGCTAGCGTAAGTCCATGGAATACAACAATGAGAAACGGTCAGAAATGGTTTCAAACGTATTTATAACTAATTTATATAGATTTTAATCATTAGTGCGGAGCGCTATTAGCGCTCCGCACTAATGACGTCACAAAATCCCCGGATGTCAGACAAACATATTGACTCACACACGTAGTGTACATGTATGCACGCGCTCACCCACACACGTTTACAATCATGATTGCAATGTTTGTCTGAGATTCGGTACTATTTTTAGCGCAAGTCCTTTCCTTGGGAAAAAAAGATCCAGGGTCGGTCGTATTTTTAGGGTCGGTCGGGTTACACCAACGCAACGTAACATATTTTTTTTTAGGCCTAAGTACAATATATCGGTTTCTGTACAGTTTAGTCCAGCCGTTTTCTGTAATGAATACCCAAGCGATATGACAAATGAAGTGATGGTACACCGTTGATCCGAGTACCGGTGACTTTCAATGATATACTGGGGAGGGGAAAAGGATGGCGTCATGCCTTAAGCCTTATTATCACCAACCGTTATTTCATTCAATGCATCACCTACATGCACATGTTACACTTCAAGCCATGTTCGGCACAAATACACATCAGAATATGAATTAACTTTTCAATCAGTCCAAGCAATCTCTGGTAACGTGCTGCGAAATTCATTATAAATTCAATTTTGGAAATAGTGCAACCGTGTTTTTTTTTATATTCAACTTCCGGATAAAAGCAATTTACATAATTTGCTTCTTAGAGGCAGAATGAAAACTATGTATAATTATTTCCATGTTTTAAATTATCCGAGAAAATTGATTAAATGTTCGGCTTTATTGAATCCTATACGTATTAGACCAATTCCATAGTACATGTAGTAAGGTAAGTGATTTTGACTTATTCCTTGATAAATCATTCTTGAAAGACTCCAATTTTAAAAATGTTTGCTTGGAGTTAGGAGGGCCTGACGCGTTTCAATCCTAGCAGGATCTTTATCAAAGGCTTTGTTTTGGCTGATGAGCAGTTGGCAGCAGTTTATTACTTGTATTGAAAATCATAAAATAACCACAAGGGAAACTGACTGAATTTAAAGTCATTGAAAAGTGAACAGAGAAAAATTTACTGGAGCAGGATTCGAACCATCCTGCCCTATGTTGGTGTAGACCTCAATAGTCGATTATCACCGGTTCGAATCCCGCTCCAGTCAATTTTTCTTTGTATTAAAAATGTTTGATTGGAATCTGCAAGTATACCACTTATGGTTCCTTGAAATGCTTGCAAATATGGAGAAAAAAAAAGAGGACAACTTACCGTAAGTTACAAAAACCGTGGAAATGGCCATTGGTATAAATTAACATGCATGCAGTTGCACCTGCTCTACATATAGGGTTTTCAGTTTGTCACAACTTTGAACGCCCTAAATATATGCTTTTCTTTGGAGAGAAAATAAAGTATGACGTTATATGCTTCATGTAACGTTATCTTACTGTAGTTGAAAACATGCACAGTGTGCAAGTCGGTATTGTACAGCACTGCCAGTATACTGGGTGTCCCAAATACCGCAACACTTTTGTTTTTAAAGTGTACTCTTTCAATTGGTCATCTTTTCGCCAATTTTGAAGTGATGAACAGTTTAATTTTAAACATAATAGCTCCCGACAAAGTGTTGCGTTTTTTGGGGGACACCCTGTACATGTATGTATGTAACCTGAAAGATTGGAGTTTTTGTGTGCTTTTTCTTGCCCGAATATCACTTATTACGCTGTACATAGCATCATATCAAAAATATTTTTGAGTCCCACAATTTTCTGAGTCCCTTTCAAAGTCTCTCTTGGGTTGATGAACTTATCAGTCATGCTTGCTTTAGAGCATTTTATTACATGTATTCGGGCGTACACGTACGAGACGATCGCTCGTGTCTCTGGCAGTTTCATTCATGCTAGCTCACGTCACAAGCTGGACAGGGGCTATTTCTTGGAGGCGGAATTGCTCGCTGATTCTAGCGTCTCCGTTTGTTACCAGAGGGAAATGTGATTTGCAAAAGTTATTCCATTGTTGGGTTCTCTGGAACATTCTACATTGATTGCAAGCATTTAGTTGGTTTTGATTTCTGTGATCCTTTAAAGGTTTACTGTAATCAAAACTCATATGAAGTTAAATACATCTGTATTGTTATATAACTCAACCTGTCTATCATTGTTTGTGATAAAAAATATTGTATAGAGAAAAAGGAGGTATTTTAGACCCAATTAAACACCCCACTTTTCACAACGAAAAACCTTGCTTACGTCATAATTATGCAGAACGCCACACAGTATACTGTGGTGCGAGCCTATAGATACTAGTTCTGTATAATATAGGTGCCGTCACACATTATTATTGCGTGGGTCGGTTCCAAGGGGGATTTCTTTCTTGGGGGGGCGTACATGTACAGATTTATAACTTTCTGGTCAAAATTAGGCACTTCCATATAAATATAAATTTGTATAGTCATTAATTATGTATTAAGCAATAATTTTAAAGCACTTTAACCCCTTTCCCAAATTTGATAACAGTAAAGCTTTTACCAACGACTAGAAGTACCAACCATGATACGTGTACATGTGAATTGCCAAGTACAGTACTGATAAACCTAGCTCTTCCTATAGTGGGGGGAAAAAAGTTCGGTCAAATTTTTCATGGACGTAGAAAAAAAAGAAATTTAATCGGAAAACTCTGATTTATTTTACTCGTACAGTACTGAATTTCTCCACTTTCTGACTTGCTGCCTACACGTGAATTAAAAAAAAAAAGAGAGAAGAAAAAAGAGAGGGGACCGGGGAGACCAAATTAATTGGGCAGTTCACGTCAGACTTGCCGTTACCTGTTTAGCTTTGAAAAAAATGCGTCCCAAAATACATCCATTGCTAAATTGAGTTGGTGCATTTTATATATCCACTCCTCCCTTTTGGAAAATTCTGGATCCACTCTTAGTACATGGTGTCTTTGCAAACTTCCCAACTTATTGCCTGTCAAACAACGCAAACTTTTATGCTTTGCAAGATACATACATGTACAGTACATTGCTTACCAATTACTGGAATATCTGAACTTGGAATCCGATATCACTGAAACTTCAGTACCATGCTCAATGTTGGGGAATACCTCTTTCAATGATTGCTAAGTATGAAGATGCATGTTAGGTACATTAAATGGCAGTATGAATTTGGGACAACCAAACCATCTGTGCTTTTTGATTAAACGATTGTGACTATTGAAAGTATGATTTGCGCAACGCCAAGTTTTAAGCCAGACATTTGCTAGATAATTTGCATTTGGACCTAGTCAGACGGAACAAAAAGACATTATTACACATTGAAAAACAATATTAGAATATAACAAACTTACGTCATACTTGTATCACATACTCCATTGGTATGTAATAGATGATAGCAAAACAGGTATAGGATTACATTGTCATATTCCTTGCAGCCTGTAAAGTCGTTCACATATTTCGTGGATCATTAGGTACATGTACATGTACATGATGTAGAGTATACAGTACAGTATACCATTAATGCCATACATGTATTTGTGAAGCAGTGTTGTACCGAGTTTTCTGAGTAGACACAGTGCCGAGTACGGGCCGAGTCCGAGTACAAAGACATTGAGTACAGTACACCTAAAACTAGGTCATTGCGCCATGCGCCCATTAGAGATTGTGACGTGTTTGTGTACATGTGCACAACCTCTCCCCACATAATACGATCTTTCCTTACCTTGTTAGTTAGAAAATGCCACATGTGATGAACGCGGTCCATAAAAAGAAGATTGCAATATTTTTCGCTGGTATTTTTGTAGTGTTCCATAGGAATAGGACGATACAAAATGCGCTGCATAGAGTCGGTAACGCAATATATTCATCATTATTTTAATAAGTTCAGTATCAAACTTTATTTTGAGTACTTGCAACTGGGATTGAGTTCACTGAGTACAATTTGTCAAGTTCGGTAACGAGTCCGAGTACGAAATTATGAGTACGGGCCGAGTACATGTATACTTGTGTTTTTTTAGTACTTGTGATAGAGTACGGGCCAAGTACTTAGTGGTACTCGTTGTACTCGAGTACGAGTACTCCAACACTGGTATGAAGTGCATTTAATTTTCTTCTACAGTACATTAATTTATTTTGCAAATGTTGCAACTTAATGGAATGCATGTTCGTGAACACCTAGGGTTTTTTTTATCTGCAGCTTCAAATTATCTATGTAGGATTTTTCTTCGTACAGGATACCAGGCTCAGCATGAAAGCCACAATTATCATACCAAAGAAAAATAGCTCCGGTTCGAAGATAACTGCAATAGAACACCACATACTGGGATCCTAAAGTACTGGTACATGTAGCTATGCATTTGTAGTGGTCTTTTCACATACCATGTAAGTCATAACTCTCCACTTAAAGGGATGGTACAGAATTGGTAAGACAAAATACACTTCAAGATCACAGATTCACATAAAACTTACATAGTATAATGGTGATGATAGGAGAAAACATCCCATGAAATGTTTTTGTCTGAAATGCCATATTCGTTGAGAAATAAATGAAAACTATTTTCCGATTGGATTAAATTGCTTCGAAGCGGTTTATTCATTCGTTGAAATGTGTAAACGGTTTTTTTCACTATTTTCTCATGACCCAGATGGCTGATTGAACTCAAACTTCTACAGGTTTGTCAGTTAAGGTATATGATGGATTACATAATGTGCTTTCACTGTCAGCAATGGTTTTGTCGCAAAAAAAGTTCTGTATACCATCCCTTTAAGAGTACTGTAGGGCACATACCACATGACATCAATGATGAAATGGAATCCCTACAAATAGTTTTATTGATCGTATCCTTGCCACAGGAATGCACTTCTGAATAGTTTTGAATTTGTATATGAAATGTGCATTAAAACAGTTGCTAGATGTGTCAATCAAAATGTTAACAAGATTACAGTGAAGAAAGAAAGTTGCATTATTAGTAGAACTGAACATTTCAACATCCTCTGAAATTTTGAATAATAATTTGAAAGTAGAGTTACTTGTTTTTTTACTAGGTTTTAAGAAAGATTTGAGGCTTTGCATGGTGACAATTGGTATGTGGATCGGTTTGCGGAAACACCATGTAAGAATCGTTTGTACTTTCGCACTTTTATTTTGTTCGTACTTCTCGTAAGGTCTCATCAATGTTTCGGGACTAGCCTGCTCTAGTCCTCATCAGGTTTTGCTATAAAAGTCTATGTTACTGCAGAGAGAAAACGAAGGTAAGGGGAATTTCGATTCCGCCCTTAAGTAACTTAACTCCGAGTACCATTTAAAGAAACATTTATTTTTTTGAGAATGTTCCCAGTTTTAGAGAATGCTCCCAATAGGAAAATATATATGGAGGTTATTTAGAAATTAAGTTATGTTTGTGCACTACCCTATGGGAATTTTGCCACGTAACATAGCACTTAAAGTTTTTATTTAAATAATTTTTGTCAAAACTGTTTTGAGAAAACTGTGAAAAACGGTCACAGTATTGATCTTTTGAAGATCAGAAATAATTTTGGTCACTGGTTTTACTCTTTTTCTGGATAAATACAGCATTTCAAGCAGAAAAAAATTAACGGTATGTTTCTACCATCACCATCTTTATGCCCTGTAAGTAATAGGTAAATATATGAAGATTTCTGTTTCGGTATGCTATCAAAGCATGATACTACCTTTAAGCTACCAGATGTTTGGTTTGGTGGAGAATGCTTTAACATCATGACAACCCTTCAAATATGCATTCCTCCACAGTACAATTCAAAGGGCCTGTTTGTTTCACGCAAGATCATGCATTTTGCTGATCCGGATCCCATTTTAGCGTATCCTGCATGGGACGTGGATCCGCAATTTTGGGATCCCATGCATTAAACGAACAGGCTCCCAGTGCATAGAACTACATTTAGTACCTGGTATTCTTGTGGACTGTCATCAGCACAGTGTGGACTCTTTAAATATAGACATCACTGTTTTATACAAGTTCCATCAAAATTGTTATCTCAGGGAGATAATCAGCTAGAAGATAGAAGCTCCATCCACAAATTCACAACATATTTTGTTCCTGATGGTAAACCCATTGATTCAACGCTCGATCATCTGTACAATTTTCACAAGGTGAACCCGTAAACCCACCTGGATATGCTAGCACTGCAGGATATGAGACATACAGTACAGGGACTGTAACATACTTCCACGTGTGCATTTTATACTTTCTGCTTCTAAAGCGTGTTACTGGATTTGGTTTGATTGGCAATATCTGGTGGATATGAGGTGCCTGGGTACCAGGCCCCATTCCCAATCCCATCTGGGATCTAAAGCTTTCCTTCTTTTCTCTCAGGCCCGCTTCAAACGTCGAACGTCTGCCGTGTCTAATTCAAATATTGGCCAAAGTTTGAATTAAACACATGTGGCAGAAATTCGACGTTTCAAGCAACTACCGGTTTTCTGCCGAAAGATCGACAGGGCTTGCCGCTTTTAACGGCAGAAGAGCAGCTCTGCTTCAAACGTCGATTTTTTGCCATGTCTTAAATTCAATTGAAACGCCCCAAATCGGAGTTCCACACCCTACCATTTTAAAAGAGAGAGAGCCGTCTTCTCGCAGAAGAATTATAGCAATATCGTAACTCTCTCTTGGTCCGCCATATTCGAATTTTAATTAAGGTTAACAGAAAACTGGCGTTTGAAGCAACTGCCAAACTTCCGCCGTTTGTATGTCGATTGCAATGTATTGCATTAGACACGGCAGAAGTTCGACGTTTGAAGCGGGCCTCATTTGTTTGATTTTCTCGTCGAACATTCACTTGTTCAAGTTCAAATTGTATTGATCACACTGTAACAAGATGAGAGTACTATCATACATGTACTTTGGTAGCAAACCGAAACAGAAATCTTCACAGATTTACCTATAACTATACAGATTTGTGATGGTAGAAAATTGTTCTGCCTTTAAATGCTGTACTTATCCAGAAAAGAGTAAAACCAGACTTGACCAAAATTATTTTTGATCTTTTAAAGATCAAAAATAAAAGAGAAAAGACTTAAGAAATACTGTGGCCGTTTTCACTGTTTTCTCAAAAAGTGGGTACCGTATGGGACTGCCATTTTCACAGATGACTGTTACTGTATCTTCCTTGATATTTTTGCCCATCAATCTGTACTTTTTTAACAAAAACCAAAGTATGATATTACCTTTAACTAGGAACTTCATTGGTTGCTAGTTTGACGACGAATCACTTTCAAAATACGATAGTTTAAAAAGCATTGAATGGTCAAGCCAGGGTTCGAACATAACACTGGACCGGTGGCCAAATGCCAGTCAAAATGCCCACGGACCAGTCAAACCCTAATTGCAAATGTTGGCCCCTTTGGCCTCTACCCATCATAATGCTACATTTATGATACCGCCAAGACTGAACGTTTTTACTTAGTACCATTCATTTATTTGTAATTTAGCGAACCCGACAAATTTACCTTAAAGTTATTTGTCGAAAATAATACTGAGAACTGAAAATCTTTCCATTATACTTTGCCTAAATAATTTGATACTGAAAATTTAAGGAAATTGTGAAGTTATCTTTGCAAGGTGGATGCTATTGCAGAAAATTAATGAATATCTGAATTCACTCACACAAAAAGAGGACCAGTTATTAACTTGGAGGATCAGTCCATGAGTCACCTGTATGGTCTAGTTGGCCAGTATTACAAAAGTTATGTGGAAACCCTGGCTTCAAGCCCAAAATTACATAAAGCAATGATTCAGTCAACTTAAAGCTTGAAACTCATGGTCACAATTTACGTTGTGAACAAGTCAAATTTATATCGTTTTGGGAAATGTTCGACACTTAGTGTAGCCAAAAACATTTGTTTGCCGAATTGTCGCAAGCCTCGGGGAAATCTCAATAAACGGTCTGATACCACTTGAAGATCTAAGACCTTCTCTGGCAGGTTTGTATTAGGAAATGAAATAAGACATTTTACCAAGGCAGGAAGTAGGGGTGTTTCAAGACACTTGATCATGGATCAGGGGCCAATTTCACAGAGCTGCTTATTAGCACACACAAAATGCTTAGCACAAAAATGGCTTGTCCAATGAAACAAACCACCATTAAAATTCAATTTGATATTCGTGGTAAGCGAATAACAGCCAAAGAACAATTGCCAGTGATACACAACACATGGAAATTTGGTTGTTAATCCTGTCTTTATTAAGACAGATATGTCATGCTTAGCGAATTGTTGTGCTTAGCAGCTCTTTGAAATTGGCCCCTGTTGTCAATGGAGATTCTGTATAACTTTAGGGAGAAGAAACTTCAGTCGAGCAGCCATTACAGAAATCGGTTTTATATGGTGTGAGCGGATGCTCCATTGTTAGTGATCCACATTTTTGAAAGAAGGAATTGATGTTGTCATGCTGGCTTGCCCGTCAAATTTGTGATGTTATTTTGTTTTTCACTTCCAACTTGACTTAAAGGTAGTATCATACTTTGTTAGCATACTTAAACAGAAATCTTTACAGATTTACCTAGATAACTTACAGGGTATAAAGATGGTGATGGCAGAAACATACTGTTAAGATTAAACCAAAAAAAAGTTTAAAGCATCAGATCTATGTGTAACCCTACATAAGACCTTTTTAAAAGGTTACAACTTGGTTTAAAGGTACAGTATAGGATTGGCAACACATACCCAAACAGAAATGTTCTCAGAACTTTCAGGGTATGAAGATGGTACTGGTAGAAACATACTGTTAAAATATTTCTGTCTGAAATGGTGTCTTTTTCAGGAAATTAGTCAAACAAAGACCGAAAACAGTTTGATGTCAGGGTAAGATCAAAACCATTCTTTATGTTTTATAAAATTATTAAGTCGGTTTGTCACTATTTTCATTGTTACTCAGATGTCTGATTGAGTTCAAATTTTCACAGGTGTGCAAGTCTTGAATTTAATGGAGGCCACAGAGGCCATGCCCTTCGTTGCCCTGGTTCTTGGCCTTGGTGCCCCCTTCAAATATTTCCATAGAAATTATGATTTTCCAATGGAAGTGCCCCTTGCAATGGAAAAGTGACCTCGGCCATTTCAGCACCAAATTCAAGGCCTGGTGCGTTATTTTTTGTTTGCATGTTAGATTAGACAAAGTGTGAGTGATGTTCTGTGACATTCACCAATCATGTATTACACCTTTAAAAGTAACCTCAAAAGTTTGTTATGGTATCCACGGAGTCTACGTCTAGAACTGAAGAGGTTTCCAGATCTCTACTGTAGTATGTATGCATCTCTACCTATTTCTAGACACAGTGTCAAGTAGAAAGACAGATGTCATAATACTAAAGTCTTTGATGTTATATTATCGGACGGGGAGATTAGCTGAAGTTGTCATCTGTTACGGGGTATCATGGCGTCGTTGCGTTGGGCCCCCATGATCAAGTTGTCAGGTAATTCAATTGTTGCTGTCCGACCCGGGCTCTGTATTACCCCATGTTGAGTGTTTAGCATAACTGGCCTGGATATAATACATACGACTGCGCGGAATGCGAATGGCTCACCATGTCGGCCTTTACAAGAGTTCAGCTTTTGTACACTGATTTTTTTTTTTTTCTTGTTTTGCCGTATGATGGCCAAATCAATCAACAAAAATATGTTTATCCTTAGACCTATAAATATATCCCGGTACTTCTTCGGATGAAAAGCAGGGCACGTGAGTAATGACTCAACAAATAAACTATCTACAAATATAATATGATGACGATTCATTCGCATAAGGTTTTGAGAAGAAGTGATTGCAAATGCTTAAACATCATGTCACATTCTGAAAAGAAAATAAATCTTGCAACAAGTCTTCTTCAAAGAAGTTGAGAGACTTGTCATGATGCTGCATTCTGTCAAATTAGATAGGTTTGCGGTGACACCATGTAATCTCTTCTGTGAGAGTGTGTGGTTCTGAGAAGAACCAGTGGTACGTATTTACTCCACGTTCTGAACAGTGTGCTCTGTTCGTCTTCAGAAGATGAACAGGGCACAACGATTCCTCTCTGAACCACACACTTAAAGGTAGTATCATACTTTGGTTTTTATCAAAGAAATACAGATTCATGGGCAATTATATCAAGACAGATACAGTCACAGTCATCTGTGAAAATTTCAGTCCCATACGTTGCCCACTTTTTGAGAAAATGGTGAAAAACAGCCACAGTATTTCCTAAGTCTTTTCTGTTTTATTTTAGATCTTTTAAAAGATCAAAAAGATTTTCTGTCTTGTTTTACTAATTTCTGGATAAAAACACCATTTCAGGCGGAAATATTTTCACGATAGGTTTCTACCAGCATCATCTTCATACCCTGTAAGTTATACGTAAATCTGTGAACATTTCTGTTTTGGTCTCTTACCAAAGTATGATACTACTTTTAAGGCCTTGTCATGCACACAACGCTAAAAAAACCTCTCAACCATTGAGAAATCTTCTTATGGTTTTGAAATCTTACAAAACAGTTCATGCTGGACGCATTTGGGTCTTTTCACATGGCACAGTGTAACATTTCGCAAGCCTCCCTTGAGACGGAACGTGGGTAATCGATAAACTATGCATTTTATTAATATAAAACGCTGCTAGAACCATTACGACGCTGCGCTTGTGCTTAAAGCGAGTGGCAGTGCGAGCAGTCTGCAAAGGCTATTATGTTTCACAAAGAGTGAAACTGACGTTTTCACAGATGACTGTTACCGGTTACTGTATCTGTCTTGATATTTTTGAAATTTTTTGATAAAAACCAAAGTATGATATTACCTTTAAAAATATATATTTTTATTTCATTTTTTTTTTCTAGGAAAATTTAGCAGATGGTATTTGTATGAACTTGGGTACGCCCACCTGGTTGTTGATAAAAAGGAGAGTTCCATGATAGAACATATAGAATCTCTACTTATAAATGTGTTTTCTTCATCATTTTTGTTTCATCCCATTTTAAAGGTACTGTCAAACTTTGGTAGCATACCAAAACAAGATCTTCACAGATTACCTGTAACTTACAGGGTATAAAGATGGTGATGGTAGAAACATTTTAACATACTGTCAAACATTTTCTGCCTGAAATGCTGTATTTTTCCAGAAAAGAGTAAAACCAATAACCAAAAACAATTTTTATCTTTTAAAGATTAAGACATAATGGTGAAAAGACTTAAAACAAATACTGTGGCCGTTTTTCACTGTTTTCTCAAAATGTGGGCAACGTATGGGTCTGAAATTGTCACAGATGACTGTAACTGTATCTGTCTTGGTATTTTTGCCCATGAATCTGTATTTCTTTGACAAAAACCCAAGTATGAAATTACCTTTAACAGTTTAAGGTGGGTTATTTGCACAAAAAAGTATGGTGGTTTCTGCTTGCGCTTTAATCAAACAAAACTGTAATTATGCAGATTTGAATGCATAAAACCTGCATGTCAACTACTTGTACATGTTGTATGTGGTAAACAAATAAGGATTATGAACTTATGTCTGTGATAAGTGCCCATCACATGGCCCTTAGTGGGACACTCAAAGTGAAGGCTAATGTCAAAGGGAATATCAGTAGAGAGAAAAAGCTTTATGTATGAAGGTCAACTAATGGAGAGAGAAAAACATCATGTTGGTGCTGAAGTAGGAGAGGACAGACATTTGATTACAGGAATGAGAGACCTGAATCTACAAGTAAAGCAATTACAGTATGTGTGCTTTACACATTCAGTTATGAACCTGTTAGCTAGGCTTGAAATAAACACTTTTCGCTTACTCATGGCAAGTGGGTTTTTTTTTCTGTGGGAAGTGATTTTGCAAACTTCTGTGGTGGTTGAAAATTTTCCCCAAAAACTCGAATAATTCAAATTAGTAAGATTTTCTTACTACATGTACATATAAAAAGAAACAAAACATTAAAAGTAAAAGCAAAATGAAAATGTGATGCAGAATGTATCTACTCAACCACCTTCCATTGTCTCACATACAATGTAAGCAGACTTTTTCATTGTTAAGGAGATTTTTCCATTGTTAGGCAGACTTTTCCATTGTTAGGCAGACTTTTCTATTGTTTAGCAGACTTTTTCATTGTTAGGCAGGCTTTTCTATCGTTTAGCAGACTTTTCCATGGTTAGGCAGGCTTTTATATTGTTGAGAAGACTTTTCCATGGTTAGGGCATACTTTTCCATTGTCAAGCAGACTTTTCCATTGTGAGGCAGACTTTCCCATTGTTAGGCAGACTTTCCCATTGTAGGGCAGACTTTTCCATTGTGAGGCAGACTTTTCCATTGTTAGGCAGACTTTTCCATTGTTAACCAGACCTTTCCATTGTCAAGTAGACATTCCACTGTCAAGTGATTTTTTTTTCACCTGAAATAAACCTTTCCGCTGTCAAATGATTTTTCCATTGTGAAATAATATGTTTTTCTTTACGGTCAAGTAAAATTACTTAATAAAGTAAGCTCGCGGAGACACCATGTGAAATCTCTTTTATGGATGTGCGGTTCTGAAAAGAACCGGTGAGAAAAAAAGAAAGAAAATTACTTAATGAAAAGTAATCTTCCATTGACACGTAAATTTTCCCATGCGTAATAGAAACTGACTTGTTGAGGGATTAAGTTTAATTCATTATGCAATATATAAGACAATTGGTACATGCGGTACTGTAATACGGTAGTAATTGAGATAGATGTCTGTTGTCAGAAACTTCATATCAGCCAGTAATTACACTTTAGGCTTTTAAGAAAGCTTTAGCAGTTTCTCATTCATAACCTACACAGGGTTGCAACCAGTTAAAGGTAGTATCATACTTTGGTAAGAAACCAAAACAGAAATGTTCACAGATTTACTTATAACTTACAGGGTATAAAGATGGTGGTAGTAGAAACATATCGCTGAAATCTTTCCGCCTGAAATGTTGTATTTATCCAGAAAATTATTAAAACAACGACCGAAAATCTTTTTGATCTTTTAAAAGATCAAAAATTAAAGATAAAAGACTTAAAAAGTAATGTGGCTGTTTTTCACTGTTTTCTCAAAAAGTGGGCACCGTATGGGACTGACATTTTATTTGCCCATGAATCTGTATTTCTCTGATAAAAACCAAAGTATGATAGTACCTTTAAGACTAACCACACATGTAATGGAAGAAAAACCACTGAAATATTGACGGATGTCCTTGATCTCATTGCATTGCATTGCCCATAGGGTCTTGGTCATGTCATGTTGGTTATTGTGGTTTATTTATTGGTTGTCCCCCAGGGAGACCCAAGTTCAAATCCCACCAGGGGCACTATTGCGTACTACCTCTTCTGCGGTCGCTTGTCTGCCCATGGTCATCCTAATTACAGGCCTCATGTGTGTACCTTGGCAGACTGTGGGCTGTACGGTAGCACAACCAAGTTCAAACCCCACCAGTATCACCATGCAGTGTATAGTTTGCACTGTTTAAAGGTACTATCATACTTCGGTAGCAAACCGAAACAGAAATCGTCACAGATTTACCTATAACTTACAGGGTATTAAGACACATACTGTTAAAATTGTTCTGCCTGAAATGCTGTATAAAAAGAGTCAAACCAGTGACCCACATTATTTTTGATCTTTTAAAGAGAAAAGTCTTAAAAAGATACACTGTGGCCGTTTTTCACTGTTTTCTCAAATGGGCACCGTTTGGGACTGCAAATTTCACAGATGACTGTTACGGTATCTTCCTTGATATTTTTGCCCATGAATCCGTATTTCTCTCACAAAAACCAAAGTTTGCTATTACCTTTTAACTACACATTGTATACCTGTACCTCCCCATTTTGCTTGAAATTCTTTAAGGTAATATCATAAATTCTTAAATCTTTTCACCGTTATTTTTAATCTTTAAAGGATCAAAATTGTTTTGGTCATTGGTTTTACTCTTTTCTGGATAAATACACCATTTCAGGCAGAAATTTAACGGTATGTTTCTACCATCACCATCCTTATCCCCTGTAATTAATTTATAGCTAAATCTGTGGAGATTTCTGTTTTGTTATGCTACCAAAGTAAGATAGTACCTTTAAATCTTGGCCCCAAAGATTTTGAAAAAAAGTGCCTTCTAAAAGTATTGTAAAGACACTATACATGTACCTAGACCAGTTGGACAGTGTCATTAAGAAAGATCTTGAAAACTTACTTAAATTACAAATCCCAACAATTTTTGTTTTATGTGAAAACCTTAAGACTATTGAAAGGGAAAACCTAGTCCACAGTGAGGTAACAATAATTACTATACCTCGTATATAAATATTCATGACTAAGAGCCGAAATCCAATTGGTCAATTCACCATCGCTGATCACCAGCGAGTAGGTTTGGGAATCTCCGAAGGAACTGTTATACACATGTAACATCTCACTGCGCATGGAACATCTCACTGTGCATCTATCCTAGTTTGCAGTACATGTACATGTACATGTACATGTATGTGTGTGTGATCTTCGCCCTTCACATGAAGTTTACGAAAACTAACGTATTGATTGCTGCACTTCTTAAAGAAATAGTGGACCATAACGAATATTTATGAGGTATAATAAAAACAAATATGGTTTATTTCGGGTGGACAGTCGATTCTAGCTCCCCTTGGTGTTGGACGTTGTATTAAGGCTTCCCCTTGGGAACTATAGTTTGTTAACTTCCAATACCTAGGGAGATAGAATCTACTGTCCACATCACTCAAACCATTTGTATAATGCACCGACAATTGACACTGTCGTCGTAACTTTACCAGTCCTGATTAACAACAGACATATCGTGAGCTCTTATAGTCTTACCTTGCAGTGACCAGCAGTATTTAATCCATTTGTGAGCGTAAGGTCTCATCAGTGATTTCGAGCAAAAAGTAACTTGTGGCAGCTGAACTGAGCATCGATGCCGGGAGCGAATCACTTTGGAACTATTATGGGATGAAGCTGCCCCCCTTGAGCTAATCCTCCCAAGATATCTGGCTAGATGATGACATCAAGGCGTGTTTAATGAGCGACCAGACCAAATGGGCAGGTTTTTTCCTTGTCATTAGTAGCCCCATGCTTTTAACCAACCCAAAAGACAACATGTAATTCTCTATGCAGTATACCGTGTTGCCGCTGTCCGTCCGAGCCGTACCAGTCTGTTCTTTCCTTTTTCTTTTTTTGTTGGGAGCCTTATAGCGAGTGTAGCATCCAGAGACCCTCAGTGATTTGGAATCTTCCATTGCATCACTGAGGGGGTATGCTTCTAATTGGATCTTGCTGGGTGAGGGTCAAGTAATCAAGGTAGACACGGCCCAGGGAGATGACGGATGCTGGAACAAATCAGGAATTTTTTTTTTTCGTTGGCATAGGCTTTCAGGAATAGGCCTATTCTTCTTTTGATTTTTGTTGGTGTGGTTGGCAAGCGTTGACCCCCACATTTCACTCTTGCTGGGTTTTTCACGTGAATTTCCCGAAGATTTACGTTAAAGCTAGTATCATACTTTGGTTTTTATCAAAGAAATACAGATTCATGGGCAAAATTACTAAGACAAACAGTAACAGTCATCTGTGAAAATTTCAGTCCCATATGTTTTCAAACAGTGAAAAACAGCCACAGTATTTCTTAAGTCTTTTCTCTTTTATTTTTGATCTTTTAAAAGATCAAAACGATTTTCGGTCGTTGTTTTACTAATTTCTGGATAACAGGCGGAAAAATGTTAACGGTATATGTTTCTACCAGCACCATCTTCATAACCTGTAAATTATACGTAAATCTGTGAACATTTCTGTTTTAGTTTCTTACCAAAGTATGACACTATCTTTAACTGAGGCCGGTTCGTAAACTGCTGCTGGGAATATAATCAGCTGCTAATGAATTATTCATAACTTATGCAAATGAGTCTTGCTACCCATTGAGTCGTGTCTGCATGTGGCGGTGACATCGTGCCAATGAACCCGGAACACGCATCCCTGCTATCAAAAAACAAAAATAAAGGGCTATTGACTTCAACTGGCCATCAGCATCAGCCATGACAAAGTTGTGCCCTTGGCTTCTCATTGGCTGTGTAATCCCGACGCGCATATTTTAACCAGCATTGATCAAGGTTCCTTTTGTTCATTAAGTTGACATCACGTACAATCTCGCCGATCAAATAGATTAATATACACATACCCATAGGGGACGTATAATATGATTTTATGGTAGCGGCTTGGTTATTTAGTGTGTCACATAAAGATGCACCATTTTAGTATGCCTCTGCCCCCTTCTTAACTGACAATGGATTAAAAGGATCGATGTGTGTTCCTTTCCATTTTGCTAGACGTCAAAATCTGTTATTAATTGCACCATCTACATGTAAGGCCAATGGATATTTTCATGGAATATCTTGCTTAGAAGCTTGTGTAATTGGAAATTCCAGCGATTTTTTTTCTTAAAATATCTGCACCTTAAAGGTAATATATCATACTCTGGTTTTTGTCAAAAAAATGCAGATTCATGGGCACAAATATCAAGACAGACACAGTAACAGTCATTTGTGAAATTTTCAGTCCCATAAGGTGCCTGCTTTTTGAGAAAACAGTGAAAAACACCCAGAGTATTTTTTTGTCAATCTATTCTCCGTTATTGTTTCTGGTCATTGGTTTTTCTCTTTTCTGAATAAATACAGCATTCCAGGCAGAACGTTTTTAGTGGTACATGTATACATGACTGTGTCTACCATCACCATCTTTATACCCTGTAAGTTATAGGTAAATCTGTGAAGATTTCTTTTTCGGTATGCTAGTATGATAGTATACCTTTAAAAGATCAAAATTGTTTTTGGTCATTGGTTTTACTCTTTTCTTCATAAATACAGTATTTCAGACAGAAAAAATTGAACAATATGTTCCTGCCATCACCATCTTTATACCTTGAACGTTATAGGTAAATCTGTGGAGATTTCTGTTTCGGTATGCTACCAAATTTAGTACCTTTATGGGGAACTGTGTAGGCCTTATTCATGGCGCATCCATTTCTGTCATCTTCCTTGTATGCTCCTGGGAAAAGATAACACCAATTCTAAAAACAAAACAGGTACCAGACTAACAATGTGTACACCTGTCCCCTATATCCCTGACACTGAAAACAAGACTGATGGTCTCTATAGTGCAGTAGGACTGGAATTAGAGCATACTTAACCTTAAATGTGACTCATTTTAGCAGGAAATATGGAATATTCCTTGATGGGAATTCCTCAGAATTTGTTTTCGTTTAAATTTCGTATTTTTGGTTTACTTTACAAGTTGGCCCCAATCCAAAAATGCTAGGTCTTGTGACGTCCTTGACGTGGTGCTGACAACAAGTACTGTGTGTTCAGTAGCATTTAGTGGTGGTAAATGTAAGTGGAATTGAGTGAAGAAAACACCATTCTAAGCTTCCTGATTATTACTACCATCCTTTACACACACTCATCAGGCCAAGCCACCCCCACAGTTGAGTGAGTTCCCCTGCTCAAGTCAGAGGGATTAAATTTAAAAACTTCTGACATTTATTAAGAGTTAGGGTCAGAAACTAACAAGTGTTTATGGTGATTAAGATACCAAGTGTAAACTGTGAGTGTCAGTGAGCTAGCTGGCTTTAAAGGTTAATATAGCTCCGTTTCTTGGAATGAATCGTGATCTTTTGGATTTGAAGTTTTGTCCGGTGGAGAGACTTGAATAGCGCTGCGCACTAATGACGTCACAAAATCCCCGGATGTCAGATAAACATTGACTCAGTGCAGTACATGTACCCGCATATGCTAAAAATGAAGTGTTGAACCAACTGAGTGTTTGGTCCATGACAGCTCTTATAACCCTCAATTTAACATCAAATTGAACAATTGTTCAATTTGATGTTAAATTGAACATTTGGTAAGTTTTTATCTCACCTTACATTGTCCAATTTGACACTTGTATTCAAAGGTTGGAAAAGGTTAAACAAAAGCATTTCTACTTGGTCATATCCAGTGTTGCAACCTACGCACGAAGTAACACACCTGTGTAAGTTGCTCCTTCGTTTAGTCTGTTATTTAGGGCCTGTTTGTTTCACGCAAAGGATCCGATATTTTGGGATCCACTTCCTATGCAGGGTACGCTAAAATGGGATCGGGATCCGGATCCGCAGGATTCGTCATAAACAAACAGGCCCTTAGTCAGTTTAGGTTTTAAGAAAATAGGTTATTTACTGTCTCAGAAGATGTAGCATGTGTGTAATTTTGGAGAATACTCTTACAGAGAGTAAGACTGAATTACCCAACCTCAAAACCTGATTTTCATCTTTCTTTCATACACATTATGTGTGTATTGAGAACTATGCGTGTTATCCTTACAAATTTGTTTTTAAGGAGTACTCTTTCAATGGGAGACTTTTGAGAACCGGTCCTCAAGTCAACAGCGCACGCGCAACACAACGCGCGCATGCTCACAGTTGCGTGCGCGTGCGCTGTCTCCCATTCATATTTTCGCCAATTTCAGCCCCGATTTTGCTTAAATTCTACATGGTGATAGCCAAGACATTGCTGTATTACATAGCTGAACTTATCTTGAAGTGATAAACAGTTTAATTTTATTAAACATAATGGGTCCCGACATAGTGTTGCACTGGGACACCCTGTATATTCAACCTATTGTGCTAGGTCTTTGCAAGCTAGGCACCAGAGTTCCCAAACCAGACATTCCATATTGCAGTGTGGATGTGAGTTGGTTTCATTGCCACAGCTGTCATGATTCCATATGCCTCTGGTCATTATTAAAGGGCGCTGTTTTGCCCCAAGTCTTATAAATCTTCAATGAGCAATTGTTGTTTTTCACCATGTCAATATCGCCTTACTGTATTACAGTGTTGACATCAAAATAAGCTTGATTCAAACTGTTTGTTTGAATATTTCTTAATAAAGGTAATATCATATACATGATTGTGTACCAAGGGCCTGTTTGTTTAATGCAAAGGATTCCAGATTTAGGGATCCACGTCCTATGCAGGGTACGCTAAAATGGGATACGGATCCGCTGGATTCGTGATCTTGTATGTTAAACAAACAGGCCCTAAGCCTTGAATTTAACGGAGGCCATGGCCTTCGTTGCCCTGGTTCTTGGCCTTCGTGCCCCCTTCAAATATTTCCATAGACATTATGATCTTCCAATGGAAGTGCCCCTTGCAATGGAAAAGTGGCCTTGCTCTTTTCAGAACCAAATTCAAGGCCTATCATACTTTGGTTTTTGTTATGGAAATACAGATTCATTGGCAAAAATATCAAGTAAGATTTTCAGTCCCATATACTGTGCCCACATTTTGAGAAAACAGTGAAAAATGTCCACAGTATTTCTTAAGTCTTTTCTCTTTTATTTTTTATCTTCAAGACATTATACAGTAACAGTAAATTTCAGTCCCATACGGTGCCCACTTTTTGAGAAAACAGTGAAAAGCAGCCACAGTATTTCTTAAGTCTCTTCTCTTTTATGTTCGATCTTTTAAAAGAGTACTTGCAACTGGGCTCGAGTTCACCGAGTACAAATTGTTGAGTTCGGAGACGAGTCCGAAGTACGAAATTATACGAGTACGGGCCGAGTACTTGTTTTTTTTTAGTTCTTATGACAAGAGTATGGGCCAAGTACTTAGTGGTACTCAAGTTGTACTCGGGTTTGAGTGCGAGTACTTCAACACTGATCAATAATACACTGATCAAAGTACTAATTATAATGTGACTTTAATCCATTTTTTCTATAGTCCTTTTTTTAGGGGATGAATATATAGGGGGCCCTAGCCCCCCCCCCCCCCCCCCCCCCCCACCCCCTGTCTACGCCAGTGCATGTGACACATAACAATCGGTCATGTAATCTATCATAGACTGTGCAACCATTCAATGATGACTTATATAGTGCAATTACATTAAGGTGATCAGACGTCCCCGATTTCCGGGGACAGTCCCCGTTTTGACAGTGCCGTCCCCGATGAAAAATTGTCCACGAAAATGTCCCCGATTCAGTGACGAAATGCCCCCGAAAATTCTAATTGTCCTAAATAAAAAAAACTGAAGAACACAAATGCTGTGCTGAAGAAGATCCATTCTTCAGAGGAGTATGTGAAGACAACCGCTTAAGACATGTAAGTATGTAACCCACTCATGTCAACTGGACAAGATGTCCATAGATGCCACCATTTTGCATGTAGGCACCATCTGGATTAAAAAAAAAATCTAAATTATACCCCTCCCTCAGGACACGGATCACTGTCCCCGGATCATCTCAACAAAATATGGTCACCTTAAATTACATAATCCCATAAGAAAGCTCACACCATTGGTCATATGTTATCACAATACACCACTCATCATCCCAATCATAAAATGCAGCCATTGAGATGGAGACCAGTCACGTCATTATACATCATCTTTAAAACCCTGTAACGTGAAGTCTGTGGTAGCCGGAGGCATGCATGTAGTGTTACAACCTAGACCAACTCATGGGGGATTTGGAATGCAGTGTTACGCACTGGTATTGCGACCGATCATGGCCTGATCTTATACATAGATCACCAATGTGAACTTACGATCCTATCACTTTCCAAATGGAGACACAACAATGCCTGGGAATGAAAGTGGGTCATCTTGGGGACCTATAGCATCTGCCCGCTCCCCCTGGGCACAAGATTTTGGTTTTGGAAAGTCTAGATTCCTGGGAAAACATGCTCATTCTGTTTAATCACTCAAAGCTCTCAATTCGCATCGCCATCATGGTGTTTCCTGACAATCAGAATGTTGTACACATTCTTTTTGAGTTGAATATAATGTATGAAAGACATGTTGTCCTCCTTTCAGAGTCTGAGCCAGAGAGATAATGCATAGGATACAATTAAAAAAATGAACCCATTTCTAAACCTTGGCTCTGGCTCTGGCTCTGGCTCTGGCTCTGGCTCCGGCTCCGGCTCCGGCTCCGGCTCCGGCTCCGGCTCCGGCTCCGGCTCCGGCTCCGGCTCCGGCTCCGGCTCCGGCTCCGGCTCCGGCTCCGGCTCCGGCTCCGGCTCCGGCTCCGGCTCCGGCTCCGGCTCCGGCTCCGGCTCCGGCTCCGGCTCCGGCTCCATTTTGTGAAGCCATTCTAAAAAAACAAAATGGGTATCAAAATAGAGGTTTTGCTGTTGTTCTGAAGCAGATTCTCTGGTTGGAAAAGGAAAACAGAACTTCAGCTTCAATGAAAAACCACAACCTAAGTTTAGCATATGGATTATAGAGGCAAAGCCTGAGCCTGAGCTGGACCGGAGGTTTGAAAAAGGGCCCTGATTCTTATAGAAACTTGTTTGCAATGCCACAGCCCCAAGCAAAATATGTTTAAGAACCAAAATATTGACCTAAAATATATAAAATGCGTGGAGTTGGGAGGGCTTAACGTTTCGATCCTAGCAGAATCTTTCTGGAGGGCTAAATGACTAAATGAACAAAGCTGGATAAAGTGATAGGAAAAACATGCAAATAAGGCTGGGATGAACAGAGCCACAGTAGTCATATTGACTATCAGACACAATATCAAACATCATCCCTTTTGTGTCTATGATTAAAGTCAAAGGAAGTTCCATCCATCTTAGTCTCGGTTTATCACCTTAACGTGCTTGGGTATTCTTCTGTTGGTCGAGATGATGTTTGTCCTTAGCTACCACGTGGCAATCTAATCTTCCGACAGATCTACAGGGAGACCTCGGTTCCAGCCTGATAACGCATATTACAAAGTCCCCTTAATTACTGTGAGTGAATACCTTACTATTAAAGGTAGTATCATACTTTGGTAAGAAACCAAAACAGAAATCTTCACAGAATTACGTATAACTTACAGGGTATGAAGATGGTGGTGGTATAAACATACTGTTAAAATCTTTCCGCCTGAAATGGTGTATTTATCCAGAAATTAGTAAAACAACGACCGAAAATCTTTTTGATCTTTTAAAAGATCCAAAATAAAAGAGAAAAGACTTAAGAAATACTGTGGCTGTTTTTCACTGTTTTCTAAAAAAAGTGGGCACCGTATGGGACTGAAATTTTAACAGATGACTGTTACTGAATCTGTCTTGATAATTCTGCCCATGAATCTGTATTTCTTTGATAAAATCCAAAGTATGATATTACCTTTAATTGATGTGAGTGAATACCTTAATATTAATATAATGCCATCGTCCTTGGTGTTATAGTATGCCAATAATGTTGATCCTTCTGCATGTGTTGGAAATAGCACTGGATACCCCTGGCCACTCAAGTGAGTTAAGATCAAGGTTTTAAGGAGAACTTTACATGACCAAAACTCATGTTTTGCGTAGGAGTATGGACATCCAAAGATATACCATCTGTGTTTTTACCATATTTTCTGATGGAGTTATTTGAATACTGTTATTTTTGAAGAACCTTAATATACAGAGAACATTTCTGTAAACAGTTTTTGATTTTGTACTTTAAAAGATCCATCACAGCACAAACATCATTAGACATTTTAGCAGTATTTTCAGACACTGTCTGAAAAACACAACTTTGTGAAAAGGGCAAAAAACATTAAAGGTAATATCATACTTGTGTTTTTGTCAAAAAAATGCAGATTCATACAATGGGCAGAAATATCTAGACAGATACAGTAACAGTCATCTGTGAAATTTTCAATCCCATACGGTGCCCTCTTTTTTAGAAAACAGTGAAAAACACGCACGGTATTTCTTAATATTATTTCTTATCTTTAAAAGATCAGAATTTTTTTTGGTCATTGGTTTTATTCTTTTCTGGATAATGTTTGTTTAACTGTATATTTCTACCATCACCATCTTCATTAGGCCAAAAATTGTTGTGTTGCCCTCAAGTGGAAAAATAAAAATTTTAAGTCGGTCGGTCGATTTTTAATTTTTATTTATTTATTTTTTTTTTTGCCGACTTTCAAACATTCAGAATAAATACTGTGTTGTTCATATGCAAAATATGAAATATATTAAATGACACAACATTAAAAGAGAACCTGAGGAGAAACGCTTTTTTACTGCTAAATCTTACATTTTCTGTCAAAAATTGTGAGTTTTTATACTTTAGAACTCGGATAAAAAAAAAAAATCCTGACCCAAAGTTTTGGCATTTTACGGTCGGTCGCTGAGGGCAACACAACAATTTATTTTGTTTGGCCTTATATACCCTGTATGTAAGTTATGGGTAAATATGTGAACATTTCTGTTTCGGTATGCTACCAAAGTATGATAGTACCTTTAAGCCGAGCAAAGGGAATTTGACATCATAAATTTGTATCTATAACCATCGCACAATTCATCTGCTCAATTTCTTTTTAACTTTTCTCATGAATGTTCAGTTGTAACGTAAGATTTGCATGAAGCTGTAGGAATTATGAACCTTGCTTTGGTTGTAGCAATTTGCCTCCAAAAATGCATTCATTTTGTTTTCCCACAAAACAAGACACAACAGTGCAAAAACTGGTACTGGCTTCAGTAAAATCATTTCATTACGGGTGTAATTTCTGACAGTGCAATTTGGGAGCTCATTTAGGTGCTCCCTCCTTTGTCAGCGAAGCCTACGCATTTTTCAAATGGCGCATTGGAAACGATCTTGCTTGTGTCTGTCCACTAACAACACAGCAATTATCAGGAGTGTTTTCCCCAACTGCCAGGCCGCAATATATTTTCACAGTTCTTGTCGGCCTAGAGAGACAGAATTACAGCTCTCCTGGGTGTTTAGACTGTGAATGAAACAGGCCGCTTTTCAGGCTTGTAGGCCAAAGAACCCCATCACAACTAAAAAAAGAGAACAAAACCGTGGAAATTGAAAGTGCAAGCCCAACCCCTAGAGATCTTTTGGAAAATAAAACACCACACTGCTTGACTAGTGGAACATAATTCTCTTTTAACAAAGTTCAGTAGGCCTATACATATTTTTACAAAATTCTCATAAAATTACCTCAGTTTTTGTCCGAAAAATTTAAAGTTTTCCCCCAAAAAGTGTTTGGGAACAGGTTTCAGTTTTAAACATATTTTTTTTCGGCCTCGACCTGAGTCATCTGGCCTTGAAGCTAAAGCCGGCCTCAAGAGTAAATCCAATTGACAAAAAACAATCTTAGGAAGATAATGGTGAAAAGATTTTTTTAAATAATACCTGTGGCGTTTCTCACTGTTTTTCGCAAATTTTTTAGTAAGTAGCCACTGTATGGAACTAAAATTTTCAGTCACAGATGACTGTTTACTGTATCTTCCTTGACATTTTTGCCCATGAATCTGTATTTGTTTGACAACAACCAAAGTATGATATTACCAAAAACCAAAGCACCAAAAACCTTGGTAAATAAGATCAGTATGCCATCAAAAATTCCTTGTGAATTTTATGCTCAGCAAACAATGGTCGAATACAAGTCAAAAGCAGTCAACATCGCATGAAAATTTGGTTGGCAATCCTGTCTGATCAAAGAAGACTTTTCATGCTTAATCAACATTTTGTGCTTAAAGGTAGTATCATACTTTGGTAAGACACCAAAACAGAAATGTTCACAGATTTACCTATAACTTACAAGGTATGAAGATGGTGGTGGTAGAAACATACCTTTAAATTATTTCCGCCTGAAATGGTGTATTTATCCAGAAATTAGGAAAACAATAACCAAAAATCTTCTTTTAAAAGATCAAAAATAAAAGATGTTTTCAATACTGTTTTCTCAAAAAGTGGGCACCGTATGGGACTGAAATTTTCACAAATGACTGTGACTGTATCGTCCTTGATATTTTTGCCCATGAATCTGTATTTCTTTGACAAAAACCAAAGTATGATACTACCTTTAAACAGTTCTGTGAAATTGGCCCTGAACCTAAGCCTGACAACATTTCAGTGGGAAATATTTCACAGTTTGGTGTTAACATCAACAGTCAGTTTTGAGTCGTTACAAAATCTACCATAATAACAATATTCCAAATGACACATACCTTTTGATATTAACGTGCATACTGCTGCCCCTCCAGATGTACAAATGGTGAGGTAATCATTGTGTACAGTCCTGTTGATCATCATTGTACTTGTATGAAAACCAATTCAAAGAATTGAGGAATACAGTGCAACTGGAGTGTAGCAACAATGAACAATACATGTCAAACATGCAATGATACACAGTCAATGGTCCTATATGCATAGGCGCTACACCTGTCACGCCTGTGCTATTGAACTTCTGCACAATACATTCATTTTCTTCGGTATGATGTCACACCATTAGGCAAGAGTGATTGCCTTGATGGGTTTTTTTTTATTAGCTGATGATGGGGTCATGGTCAGTAGCCCGTGGATAGATTGTAATCAATGAAACGCTATAGGGCTCCTGGAATACATACATGTATATTGCATTTGAGATCTAGAATAGTTGAGAACATAATAATTAAAGGTAGTATCATACTTTGGTAGCATACCGAAACAGAAATCTTCACAGATTTACCTATACATTTAACTTACAGGGTATAAAGATGGTGATGGTAGAAACATGTCGTTAAAATGATCTTTCTACCTGAAATGCTGTATTTATCCGGAAAAGAGTAATACCGATGACCTAGAACAATTTTGGTCTTTTAGATATTTCATAGAGCATGACATATCTGTCTTAGTAAAAACAGGGTTAACAACCAAATTTCTGTGTGTTGTGTATCGCTGACCATGAACATGATGAATATCATATGGAATTGTCAATGGTGGTTTGTTTTATTGGGCAAGCTATTTTTGTGCTAAGCAATTTTTGTGTGCTAAGCAGCCCTATGAAATTGGCCCCTGGTTTGGTTTCTTTTATGAATGCAGTGTCAGGTTTCCAGTGTGGGGCCAAACATTGTGAATGCTTTCTCTGGTTGACTCATTATTGTCGGAAGTATAGCGTAGTGTTTAGTTTCATTGCCACGGTGATTCTGCCGTAGCCTTCAAACTTGAACACCTTCATAATTTCCGCTCTGCTCCGTATTATGTCGCAAGGATGCACTGATAACATCGCCGGATAATTCCTGTCTTTGTCTGATGACGACGTGATGTCAACTAACGTATAAAAAGACATGCTTTTCCTCCTAACCTTGAACTGCCTAATCAAAACTAATGAATCCAGACCAACAAAGTGCACCAGTTTTCTGAAACTTTTTAACCTAAATTTAGTTTATAAATCTGATAAGATAATGCATAGATACTGGGGATTCCAAATACTGGAGAGTTTGCAACGCATTGGCCAATCACAATGCTTTGAATCTGTCAACCCTTACTGTATTTCCAGAATTCTGTGAACTGTAATTGGCAAACAAATTTGACCGATGGGTGGTGCACTATTTGAAATTGTCTGCATTTAAAAAAGGTATCACTCAAAAGACAACACATGATTGAAAACATTGAAAAACAGAAATGTTCTCATATAAGAATACTTAATCACATATATGTACTGTAGTCATGGTAGTATAAAGATGGCAGAAATGTCCCCTTAAAATTGATTACAAAACTGGACAAGCCTTATGTCATTATTATTTTCAATATAAGTAATAAACTGCTGCAAACTGCTCATCAGCCAAAAAATTATCTGAAATATATCAAATGCTTGGAGTTAGGAGGGCTTGACGCGTTTCGATCCTATTATTTATTAGGTCAAGGTATCAAATGAAGACATACAAATTGCTTTATCGCATCAAGCCAGACTTAACTTGAACAATGCATCCCATACTTTGGTTTTTGTCAAGGAAATACAGAATCATGGGTAAACATATCAAGCAAGACACAGTAACAATCATCTGTGAAATTTTCAGTCCCATACGGTGCCCACTTTTTGAGAAAACACTAGAAAACTCCAATACTAGTTTTAAAATCTTTCCACCATTATTTTTGATATCTAAAACAAACCACCATTGACAATTCCATATGATATTCATCATGTTCATGGTCAGCGATACACAACACACAGAAATTTGGTTGTTAACCCTGTTTTTACTAAGACAGATATGTCATGCTCTATGAAATTGGCCCCTGGATTGCGTCAGACTCAAACATTGAAGTCACATTACTCCATATCACTTGTGCAGTTCTTTATAGTTTAAGGTAGTTTAAAAACAGCAACATTACCAATGTCACCCTTGACCTTTGAAGAATAGTTCAGCCAGAGTTGTTTATCAACAGCAGTTTTCTCCCAGAATATACCTGTGCTGCCTACTTTATATTATTCATTTGTACTTGAAACCTGCTAGATTTCCTAGTAGGCCTTCAAGTTTAATCTCAGTCCGTCACACTATGGACTAAAATGCCCTTCCTTATTTATAGAAACTACCTTGCACCTCTCTGTTTTCTGTCTGTTCCCACTTGACATGCTTGGCAGTGTTCACTTTTTGTTTTCTAGCAGGATTGTTCCAGCTAAGATCTAAGTTTGGTCTATGGAGGCTGACATGTTGTTTCAATATCGACACTGTGGGCGTTTTCAAAACGGAGTCTCAGGCTCAGGCTCAGGCTCAGGCTCAGGCTCAGGCTCAGGCTCAGGCTCAGGCTCAGGCTCAGGCTCAGGCTCCAGTTCTGACATCCATTTGCTGAAAATATAGGTTGTGATTTTTCACTGAAGCTGGAACTCTGTTTTCCTTTTCAAACCATAGAATCTACTTCAGAGCCACAGCCAAAAGCAGTCTTGATACCAGTTATTTCAGAATAGATTCACGGAATGGAGCCGGAGCCTGAGACGGAGCCTGAGCCTCCGTTTCTTAAACGCCCTGTACTACTGGCTGTAGCATTTTGCTAGACCTCAATGCACTTTTGGTTTCTCTGTCCATTTTGTGATCAATAAGTTTACTTTTTTTCAGTTTGTGCTGGTCAACAGCAAGGAAAGCAAAAGTTCCTATGAAGACATTTTTCCAGTGTAAAGTCGATTGGAGTGACCGATATAATATAATAATAATAATAATTTATTTGTTATAGCGTTTTACATTAAAATCTGAAAACGCTTTACAATTAAAACCATTTTAATCTCTACAAAAGATACAAATTTACTACATGTATTATTACTATAATAATATCTGTACTAAAAGTCCCAAAACGATGTGATGAGTTGAAGCATTTGAAGGCACCGCTGTTTATGCAGAAAAGTGTGCAGTCATATCAGACCTGCTCTGCCAAAATGAGTCATGTGATGCTTTGCTGATTTACCAGTTATGAGCAGTCATCACAGATGAGATTAAACATAACGGCATTTAGGGTCTCCTGATGATGCATAGAGCAGACTAGTCGAAACGTTGAGACCTTACGAGAAGTGCGAACGAAACAGAAGTGCGAAAGTACAAATGGTTCTAACACTGTACATGGTGTTTCCGCAAACCTATCCAATTGTCACCATGCAAAGCCTCAAATCTTTCTCATAACTGGCTACTACATTTCTTAAACAGGTATATAATATTCTCAACTACATGTACAGGCAACCATGTTCATGAATATCCTATTTGTATCATGTAGATATTTTTTTAATCCTATTCTACATTTTGTCACGTTTTTTTTTGTGACTTACGAGACTTGTTTTAAATGTCAACTAATGGAATTGTTTCTCTACAGCCTGATCAAAAATATCTTTAGAACATGCCGCTGGCTGAATCCTCCCACTCAAATCAAAGTCCCCCCCCCCCCACCCCAGGGGCTGCCAGAGCTCACCTCTGGTTTATGTCTTATCCTTCATAAACTTGTGTTTGCAATGTGTTTTTTTAAGTAGTCCTATGGGAGACATTACCCTCAATGGCAGTATACACATCACTATTTTTGGTATCACACTGTGCGAAGCTTTAAAGGTAGTATCATACTTTGGTTTCTATCAAAGAAATACAGATTCATGGGCAAAAATATCAAGACAGATACAGAAATAATCTTCTTTGAACATTTTAGTCCCACACGGTGCCCACTTTTTGAGAAAACAGTACAAAACAGCCACGGTATTTCTTAAGTCTCTTTTATTTTTGATCTTTTAAAAGATCAAAAATAGTTTCGGTCGTTGTTTTTACTAATTTCTGGATAAATACACCATTTCAGGTGAAAACATTTTAACGGTATGTCTCTACCATTACCATCTTCATACCCTGTAAGTTATACGTAAATCTGTGAACATTTCTGTTTTGGTTTCTTACCAAAGTATGATACTACCTTTAAATAATTTTTGCCAGGACAAATTCCATCCAAATTCATCAGCTCCAATAAGCATGTTTTGCTTTCTGGTTAGTTTCAAGTATCTAATTTCAATTGTGTTTTTTTTCGTTATTCCGTTTTTCTTTCTTCAGACGAAGCAATCGGATTCACATAATGATCCTGCATCGCAGCGGAACAAGCCCCCTCCCACCACCGCAGCCAACAGCCACACCTCCAATTCTCCGTGCAAGAGTAAAATGAGACGTCCCAGCAATATGCCCACCCTCAAGTCCTGCCGCTCAGAGCCCAGTCTCTACCAGAAATCCAACTCGCTCTCGTCCCGAAGCCCTGTCACTGAGATGAGCCCGAACCTCACCCCTAAGGGCCGGAGAAGCTCAGCCAGCAACCAAGGCAGCGTCTCCTCCGGCAGCTCTCTGTCATCATCATCCAGCCACTCCAAGATCCCCACGAATAAACATTTTGCCGGCAACGGCAGCATTCAGACGCGGATTAGCCCTCCACGGAGCCCCCGGATCACCAAACACAAGAAGGACGATTCTACAAACGGGAACACGAAGAAGTTAGGAGGCGGCAGTCACGCCTCCAGACAGGGGAGAACCTCACCTAACACTAATAACAACTGCAGCATCAACGGAATACAGGCTGGGTATTGGGACAAAGCTGAGACAATCATGATGAAATTACAGTTGAAACTACTTGCTTGATCAAACGATGTCAGGTAAAATGATATAAAACCATATACAACTCAACATATAATTCTTTAAATGTTATTTTCTGCTATCTGCATACAAAATACTACTTCTAAACATTTTTTTTTTCACTTTTCATTTAAAGGTATAATACATGATTGGTAAAGGTCACAGAACAGCACTGGCACTTTGACATGATGTACATCAAACATGTACATGAAATATTAAACCTGTGAGAATTTGAGCTCAATTGTACATCTGAGTCACGAGAAAATAAGGAAAACACGACTCAGTATTTCTTATAAAACATAAAGAATGGTTTTGGTCTTACCCCAAGATCAAAACTGTTTTCGGTCTTTGAGTTAATAATTTCTGGATAAATACATCATTTAAGTTCGAAATATTTTAACGGTATGTTTCTACCAGCACCATCTACTTACCCTAAAAGTTATTCGTAAATGTGTGAACATTTTTGTTTGGGTATGTTACCAATCCTGTACTGTACCTTTAATGAAAATGATGAATGTTCTTTGTAAGCTGGATAAAACAAAAACAGTGTGATGTGGCACAAAATACTGAATTGAAAGGAAAACTGAAAAATTTTCAGTTGTTACAATTCTGCCTGTAACTTCTTTCTAAAAAATGCACAAAGGATTCTCTGATCAGCAATGATTGATGGTAGCTTTGTTTGGCATCTTACAGGAAAGGGTGACTTGCTTTTTCGTTAAAGTTCACAGGAAGATTTGATCTGGATTCTAAATTAATGTTTAACCATCATATAATGGACATCTGTATTCTGTATGATCGACGATAGGAAAAACAGAAAAAAAATGATATAAATTGCAAGAGAAGTCATTAAATATAAATTTCCCCGAGATTGTCTATTGTCGACCATCCCTGAGGGGGAAATATTATTTGGTCGAGATGTTGACTTGGCTTTGGAATAAAGAAAACAGCATCACCGACTGTTGTTTCAATTTTGAAAAAACAAGTGTGAAGATGGACAAATAGAGAGCGGATGGAGGTCAGTTTGTCTGTTGATCAATAGGTGATCATGTCCTGATGAAGTGAAGAGGGTTAGCAAGGATGGGAAGATGGAGCGGGCTGAGGGGAACGTCAAACCACAAGAGAGGAATCCTCAACACCAACGTTGACTCTCTTGATCCTAAATCAGGCCTCGACGACGAGTCATCGCCTCGTAGATCGAGAGAGGAACGTGACGCGGCATAGATTATCTGACAGAGCGAGCAGTAGCGAACAAATAAAACCTGGTCCTTAAAACTTCACAACAAGAAGCCGTGACAATGACACAGTATTTGTGATTTGAGTGTACAGTACATGTACGTGTGCGTGAGTTAAGTGAGCGGGGACTTCCGTGGAACTTTGAAACAGGATCGAGGAGTTTCATCATTTGAAACTCCTCCACAAGATACTACAGAGGAAGTGGGTGTTCTAATGATCACAACCTCGTAGTTTAGGGTGTTAGCTTCTGACTAAGATCGACGATTTGATAAGCAGTTTACAAAAAACAAGTCTATTTTTGTACATTTCAGGAGTGTGGTTCCACGCACTGACCTGTGTACAGTTTGACATTTCAGCCGAGCGGTTCATTAACTCATTGGTAAAGTGAATATCGCTTTACTGAAGTACGTGTTTGCCAGATAGATTTACGTGGGAAGGCTTTGTTTGTTTGTTGTTATTAATCTGGTCTTGTACATGTCATGTCATTGCACGTGTATCATTTGATTTGTAACATGTAACATAATGATTCAGAGTGAATCATTACAAAAATGTCGAGCTTAATTGTAAAATCTATCAATGCTAGAATTGTATACAAAGTATAATGCAATTACCGATGTCTGTATTATTTGTGGAGATAACTGGTTTATATATTGACTTTCATTGGAGCAATTATGACTCAGTTCCACGAGGTTGTTCTTTTACTGAAATAGTAACATTCTCCTTCGAAGCCTGAAACAGTGCAATCTGTACACCACATTTAATGTGATGATTATTTGTAAAGTTAGTCTGTTTTCTGTCATCTCTTCACAAATCTGTTCTCAGGCTTTTATCTGTTGTGCTTAAATGTAATTTCATACTTTGGTTTTATGGGCAAAAATATCAAGGAAGATACAATAACAGTCATCTGTGATATTCCCAGTCCCATATAGTGCCCACTTTTTAAGAAAACAGTGAAAAACACTCTCAGTGTTTTCAAATCTTTTCAGAGGATTTGTGATCTTCCGAAGATCAAAAAAATGTTTGGTCAATTGGTTTTACTCTTTTCTGCATTAATATACCATTTCAGACAGAAAGATTTTAACGGTATGTTTCTACCATCACCATCTTTATACCCTGTAAGTTATACGTAAATCTGTGAAGATTTCTGTTTCGGTATGCTACCAAAGTATGATAGTAAGTGTGCTCTTTCCTTTTTTTGCATTTTCCTCATCTTATGTAATCTTATTGGTCAAGGTAAGGACATCCATGTAATGTCTAATTGGACCTAGCTTGGACAGTTGGATGACCAAATCTTGAGACCAATTTGCCTACATGTATTGCACAATTTCATAAAACTGTTAAGCACAAAAATTTGCTTAATAGCACAAAAATGTCTCGCTCAATAAAACAAACCACCATTGAAAATTCCTTTTGATATTCATGGTCAGCGAACAATTAACAGCCATTGAAGAACAATCACAAGTGATACACAACACGTGGAAATGTGGTTTTTAACCCTGTTTTTATTTAGACAGAAATGTCATGCTTAGCAATCTTTTGTGCTTAACAGTTTTATAAAATTGACCACTGCTGACCATCATTATACATTGTAATGAGCTCCATCATCATAGCCGAACAGACAGTAAAATTAGGAAGTTTCCGATGTCTGGTAACAATACACACTGTATACTGACTCAGTGACAGTATTCTAAAATAACTAGCAGAACATGCAACCCGGGCCAAATGTCATCAAATTGATTATGCACCAAAATTAGGCTAAGCACCAAAAATCTTGGTAAATAAAATCAGTATGCCAGCCAAAACACATTTTGAATGTTATGCTCAGTAAACAATGGCCGAATACAAGTCAAAAGCAGTAAACATCACATGAACATTTGGTTGGTAATCCGGTTTGATCAAGGAAGACTTTTCATGCTTTAGCAACTCTATGAAATTGGCCCCCTGTGCAAAACATTATATTACCATGGACTGTTTTCATATTATATTTTCCGGCCCGTACTGCTTCCACCAATAGAGGGCGCTCACACATCAAATCTGGGAGTCCCCTTTATCATCAGTGACAATTATTTTTTTACGGGATCCCTCTTACAATAATTATGGCAGGTAATACATCAGGGCCCAGTTTCATGGAATCCATTACGGCCTATTTTGTGCTTATGGCAACGGATTCCATGAAATTGTGCCCAGTGCAGAGCAGACTGGGAAGCCATTTTGTTTCCAAACTCTGAAGTCGCTGCGCAGGGCCACATCATTGGCATAAATGCAGGGGACTACTTTTAATACTAAAACATTGGGATGCATAGGCCTATCACTGTATTTATGACTTTTCACTGTTTTGCACTGTTTTCTCACAACGCGGGCACCGTATGGACTGGGAATTTCACAGATGACTTTTATTGTATTTCGCTTGATATTTTTGCCCATGAACATGATGAATCTGTATTTCTTCGACAAAAAGCAAAGTATGATATTATACCTTCAAGCAGGCCTTCACTTTAATAAAAATGAGGAGAGTTGCAAATCCCTCTCCTTATTAAAATTAATGTAGAGAATTAAGGAAAATGGTTTCCTCTCGCTAACAAAAATCAAGTTTGAGCTGCAAATTCAACCCCTCAAATCAACATAGGGCCTACCTATAACAGTGAATTAAGAGAGCAGTTTGCTATTGCTAAACCACATTTTGACATGTGTCCAGTGTCAGAAAAAGATGCAAAATTGTGCTCGTCCTCTTGAAAAAGATTATAAAAAATATTCCATAAAGGATAAATGTCAGCTGGAAAAGATGTTTTGAAAAAAGGCAGCTCTCCTTAAATTGTTAAGGAGCTCTTTTTTCGCTCTCCTTGGAAAACATAAAGGTGAGTGATCACTCTCACTCTCCTTAAAAATTAAGGCCTGTTTAAGCTTCCAGTCCTTCCAAATCTTGTCGGTTGGTTGTACAATTGTACAGATTCTTCACAGATTTTCATGTGGTTATGTCATTACCCACTGACCTATTTAGCAGTGATTTCTATGTCTTAATTGCATCGGACGTTTCCTTTATTGCTTTTCTTGTCGTGAATGTGCAATTAATTGTCGGAGAGTGATATTTTGGGGCTGTGAAAAACAGGAAATTTGTAGAAGTCGAAGCAGAACAGAATTTGACTCTTTCAATTCGGCTCGGACACAGTTGTTCCCCACGGGTGCCCGATAAATTATCCGCTTTGTGGCTCCTGTAGGCTTAAAATAATCAGCCAGGACGGTAATCGTTCTTCCTTTGTTGTACCCTGAGAAAAATCCTCAGATCCTTCCTTTTCTCATTTTAGAACGTGCCTTTCTGGAGAGAAATTTGTTCCCAGGGGGAATGTGTACATTTGTAACATAATTTTTCCGTATAAAATACTTGGAGGACCTCTTTTAAGTGGTAATATGAACCAGAGATTTTTGGAATACAAGAAACATCTGTTAGTATTAGTGCCATGTGTAACATAGTCAAGTTTAATTTTAGAGTGTGCCAAGTTTAGATTGGGACTGCCTGTCCGGGGGCAAATTTCATAGAATTGCTTAACACAAAAAATTGCTTAGCACAAAAATGGCTTGCCCAATCAAACAAACCACCACTGAAAATTAGATTTCATATTCATGGTCAGCGAACAACAGCCAATGAACAATTGCAAGTAATACAAAACACATGGAAATTAATTTGGTTGTTAATACGGTTTTTATTAAGACAGAAATGTCATGCTTAGCAAATTTTTGTTTCTAAGCAGCTCTATGGAATTGGCCCCAGACATTAACCCCTGGGTATTTTTTGGACGAACCTTGAGGTTCCTTTTGGCACAAAGCCAACCACTAGCATAGTATTTTTTTTTTTGGGGGGGGCATTTTTTTTCTTTAAAGGCATAATACAGGATTTGTAAAGGTGACAGAACAGCTGCGGTCTGTTCATAATTTGATTTATCTTGGAATAAGAACAAACCTGTGAAATTTTCAGCTCATTTCATCTGAAAACTGAAAAACCGTCACGATATTTTCAAATCTATTCACAGGAGTTTGGATCCCATCCTGAGATCAAAACTGTATTCGGTCGTTGTTTTACTAATTTCTGGATAAATACACCACCATTTCAGGCGGAAATATTTCAATGTTATGTTACATTGTTTCTACAATCACCATCTTTTTATCCCGAAAGTTATAGGTAAATTTCTGAACATGTCTGTTTGGGTATGTTACCAATCCTGTACTGTACCTTTAAGACAATACAAATGATAATTATGTGTATTTGTAGTACATGTAGGATTTGAATGCGCACACATGCATGGCTCATGGGACTGCAGCTGTACTTGTCTTCCATTATCTTCAGCATGTACAGTGTACTTAATGAAAAGAAATTAGGCAGCCTCACTGTGGTGGTAACCATGGCCATTGTCATTTAAAGGTAATATCATACTTTGGGTTTTATCAAAGAAATTCAGATGCATGAGCAAAAATATCAAGGGAGATACAGTAACAGTCATCTGTGAAAATTTCAGTCCCATACGGTGCCCACTTTTTGAGAAAACAGTGAAAAACTGCTACAGTATTTCTTAAGTCTTTTCTCTTTTATTTTTGATCTTTAAAAGATCAAAAATAATTTTGGTCACTGGTTTTACTCTTTTCTGGATAAATACAGCATTTCAGGCAGACTGATTTTAAAGGTATGTTTCTACCATCACCATCTTTATACCCTGTAAGTTACAGGTAAATCTGTGAAGATTTCTGTTTCGGTATGCTACCAAAGTATGATAGTACCTTTAAGTGAATTTCAAAGTGAGCTTTAAGTTATGAGCAAGTGTTATTCAATACGGGCGATTCCAAATAGTGCGCCAACAAGAATTTGCAATGCGCTGGCCAATCACACTCCACAAAAGTTTGCAATGCTCATCTTGAAAGGGTCGACAGATTCCGCGGCGGCCCCCAGAAAAAAAAGTGACCGGGATCCCATTGGGATCCCAGTAGGATCCCAGTGGGAAAGGTCTATCCCGTTGGGATAATGTTATTCCAGTGGGATGGAAATTGAATGGAAGTGGGATCCCGGTGGCAATCCCGATTTTGTTGGGATTGTACTGGGATCCCAGTTGGAGTGGGATCCCAGTTGGAGTGGGATCCCACTAGTGGTGGGATCCCAGCATATCCCATTGTGGTTGGATCCCAGTTTGAAAGTCCGATCCAAGCTAGAGTAAAAAGTGCAGAATTACCCCCAGAAAAAAATGTGACCAGGATCCCAGATTAAAGCAAAAAAGTAAACCTCAAAGTGAGAAACATATTTTGAATTGAATAAAAAGTAAACATTTGCAAAAATTTGGCCTCAGATAAATAAAAATTACTTGGGTTGACCACTAGGGCCTAGACTAGTTTTTAATTTTAGACACTATTATTTTAATTATGGGCCTAGCTTTATTATAGCTAAATCTACTAAATTTCACAGAAAAAAAGAGGTGTTACAGGGTAACATCATAAGTCCCCATCATGGGTATGCATTCTGGTTTAAAATTCTGTTTAAGAGCTGCCCATGCTTCTCTCAGTGCATGCATAGTATGTAATATCTTGTAAAATTATTAGGCCCCACCCCTAACAAAACTTTTTCTACTACAGCCAGATTTACATAGAGGGCGCTGTTTGCAGTGAATTAGTTCAGTGCACTTAATTAAAAGTGTGTATTGTCCTGATTGCCACTTAACATAGCTCTCATTGTGTCATCTTTTATTACTGCCACAGGTATGTTTTACACTTTAGGTTCACTGTCATGTTGTTATTCAAGTATCATAGATAAAGGATGGTTACTTTTTGGAACTTCCTTCCTCAAGATGTTTTAGGATGGAAAGGATTTAAAAGTTGTATTTCTCAGATGTGTAAATTGTTAAAAACTATGTCAATAGTTAAGTACACACTGTACACAGAAAGTATAGATATTAGATCATAGATGTGTTGAACTGCATAGGCCTACTCATCCAATTGTCACAATTGTGAGAAAGTCTCTTGATTCTGTGGGACATAATATGTATTCAGTGGAAGTTAATTATGTTAAAGTGAATTTCAGGACTATGAGAAGTTTAGACAAATTGAAGATGAGGCTTAAAAGGAAGACTAAAGTTTGAATTGTTGATGTTATCTTTAATATAATGACCATTTATTTGTATGCCCTAGCCTAGGCATAGGCCTACACAAATTTAGTCTGTAGAAAGGCTATTCAGTTCAGACCTTATTGAATTTCATACTGTTCTTTAACTGCATTTACTTAGGAGAATGTGCACTCTATTAACTTTTTAGATTGAACTATTCAGTGAGCTGTTAAGGAATTTGGCTGATATTATTGTACTTGTAGTCTGGTGTACTGAGTGAAAGTTGGGGTGATCAAAAACTGAAGGTTTTACTAACGTTAGGGCTAGGCTAATTGATGCACTTTCTAGGAAAAGACAAACAAAACATGTTACTGAGAAATATTTACAAAGTATTAAGCTATACTTGAGTCAGGAACTCAAGTCCATTATTGCATTATTTTATTGAATCTTAGGGCAAGCCTAATTGATTTGCATAAAATTAATACTAGGCCTACCGTAGTTTAGTTCAATAGTTGGACAAATGTACATGTATTAGGCCTATTACTGTTCTGGGGCCATGCGTAAGGAAAGTTACATTTCTCAAGTGAAGCATAGACTCATTAAGTTACAGATGTATTTACCGGATATTGAGTGGTTTGTGGATTTGTTGCCACATGAGACAGATTACTTAGATATTGAGAAAGACTGTGTATACTTCATGGTTACATAAGGGCCACTGATTTTCCGCGATCGCGGAAAACGGACGGAATTCATGGAATCGGCTCCTTGAAACGGAAAATGGAAATGAATGATTTTAATTAGAAAAGTTTGATAATTTTTTTGGAGGGAATTTGGTGACATATATATATTTGTGTCATCACCAACAGTTCCCTATTACGACAGCTGTATGATATAATATTGTTCACAAATGCCATGCAAGAAATTGATTTGAATTCATCTTTTCAGAACCATCAGCTATTGCATGAAATGTTGACATGATAATTAATATGACTGTATTTTCTTGCTGAGAGGCCTTTGTGGATTGAGAGAAAGGCACGTACATGCGAGTGAAATAGAAAATAGTGTCAATGTGGGATCCCAGCGGGATATGTCAGTTCTATCAAATTGGGATGTGGATGGGATCCAACTGGTATCCCACTGGGATACAGATAGTTCCACCCGAAATCCCGACAATGTTTCCCGGCGGGATTTACCGGGAACCCACTGGGATCCCACTGGGAATCCCGATTTTCTCGGGATCCCACCAGTATCCCAGTCCAAGCGGGATCCCACCCTAAATCGAAGTGGGATTCCATCCTGCATCCCGGTGGGATCCCACCACAATCCCAATGGGATCCCACCACAATCCCAATGGGATCCCACCACAATCCCAGTGGGATCCAATCTCACATCACAATGGGATCCCACCACAATCCCAATGGGATCCCACCACAATCCCAGTGGGATCCAATCTCACATCACAATGGGATCCCACCACAATCCCAGTGGGATCCCACCACAATCCCAATGGGATCCCACCACAATCCCAATGGGATCCCACCACAATCCCAGTGGGATCCAATCTCACATCACAATGGGATCCCACCACAATCCCAATGGGATCCCACCACAATCCCAGTGGGATCCAATCTCACATCACAATGGGATTCCACCACAATCCCAGTGGGTTTCCCACTGGGATCCCGGTCACTTAGGGAAAAATCCCGACAAAGCGGGATTCCCGGTTGGATCCCAGTGGAATCCCTGTGGAATCCCAGTCACTTTTTTTCTGGGGCGTGCATTGTGATTGGCCAACGCATTGCAAACTCTTGGTGGCGCACCATTTGGAAACACCCAGTCAAGGCCGAACAAAATTATTTCAAATTTCTCAAGTAAACTAGTTATTTTAGCATTAAAATTGGTATCGTTTTTGTTATGTTCTGTTTTTGTTTTTACATTGTAAAAATTATTTTTTTCTGGTAAATTGCATTATTGAACTGATTGTATATAGTATATAATTATTATAAATGTGAAGATTAAGTGAATTGTATTCAGTATGGTGTAGAATATGCAGGATG
This sequence comes from Astropecten irregularis, assembly GCA_963971285.1. Lineage (NCBI taxonomy): Eukaryota > Metazoa > Echinodermata > Asteroidea > Paxillosida > Astropectinidae > Astropecten > Astropecten irregularis. Next base: position 10,877,823 of record OZ020249.1, on the reverse strand, counting down.
GTGACTTTATACGGCACGCACACATTAACTCATGATCAGGAATAGCATGCAAAATATATACGCACAGAGATATTCACTGGATAAGATTTTAAAACATTCGATGAATGTTATTTTTGAATCAATGCACTATACAGGGTGTCCCAGAAAAATTGCAACACAGTGTCAGGACCCATTATGTTAAAATAAAATGTTCTACTTCTATTACTTCAAGATTCAGCTATATGATACAACCATGTCTTGGCTATCACCATGTAGAATTTGAGCAAAATCGGGCTGAAATTGGCGAAAATATGACCAATTGAAAGAGTACTCTTTAAAAACAAATTTTCAGTATTCCAGAATTAGCAGTCAATACAATGTGTTTTAATGAAAGAGAGGTGAAAATTGGGTTTTAAAGTTGGTTGATTCAGTCTTGTTTTGTTTTTTTCTCAATTTAAGTCAAATTTTGCTCAAATTCCACATGGTGATAGCCAAGACATGGCTGTATCACATGAATCTTGAAGTGATAAACAGTTTAATTTTCACATAATAGTTCTGGACACGAAGTGTTGCGTTTTTTGGGGGGACACCCTGTATATGGAAAGTGTTCAACGAATGAACAAATTTCAAACTGTGTATAATTGTATCAGTTATTCAACGTTTTGTGGAATTCTTGAACAAAAATAAATAATCCGGAATATGATTCTTTGCGAGTTCTGTCCTTGTTTGTCGATTTGAGAAACGACAGTTTTTGATGAAATTTATAAAAGGCATTATATATTATTAAAGGTATATTACATGATAAAGGTCACAGAACAGCACCCACACTAAATCTGATCCAATATATACATGAAATGATAAACCTGTAAAAAATTTGAGCTCAATCGGACATCTGAGTCACGAGAAAACAGCAAAAATTTGAATCAATTTTTCTTTTAAAACATCTTACCCTGTGATCAAAACTATTTTGGACTAATTTCTGGATAAATACACCATTTCAGGTGGAAATATTTGAATGATACGTTTCTACCAGCACCATCTTCATCGATCATACCCTGTAAGTTATACGTAAATCTGTGAACATTTCTGTTTGGGTATGTTACAAGTTCTGTACTGTACCTTTAAGGTAAATAATGAAATTAACAAAATACGCAATACATGACACTGCTTTGGCACATCACTGGTCACATTTATTATCATTATCACCAGCACTGAAACTGAAAGTAACATAAAAATAACGAAATCAAATTTAAACAAAACTAGCAAATTCCTGAAACAGTCGAGTGCACAATCGTACATATTTTTTTTGCTTTAAAGGTAATATCATACTTTGGTTTTTGACAAAGAAATACAGATTCATGGGCAAAAATATCAAAGAAAATACAGTACTGAACAGTTATCTGTGAAAATTTCAGTCCCATACCGTGCCCACTTATTTAGGAAACAGTGAAAAACAGCCACAGTATTTCGTAAGTCTTTTCACCATTACTTTTTATCTTTAAAAGACCAAAACAATTATTTTGGTCACTGATTTTACTCTTTTCTGGATTAATACATGTATAGCATTTCAGTCAGAAAAATTGAAATGGTACATTATGTTTCTACCATCACAATCTTGTATTAGTTATAGGTAAATCTGTGAAGATTTCTGTTTCAGTATGCTACTTGTACCAAAGTATGATACTACCTTTAAACAATCGGCACTGATTGAGAATAATGAAATCTCCAATAATATTAATATTACCGAATTATTCAATTTGGGCAGTGGATAAAAATACTTAAAATATGGAAGAAAAATCATCAAATAAACATTCTAAACATATCCAAACAAGGTACTCATTTATGCTTAAAAAACCCATGATACCTTTTCAAATAAAAATTGCAACATTTCTTGAAAAATTAAATTTTTCTACTGAGGTATTTAATTGAACAGAAAAGAAATAATAACAATTTGTATATGAATATAAACACAATGTAAAACACTGAGGTATGAGAAGGTCGGTGGAAGTTAAATAGATTGACTGAGATTGGCCTAGAGAGGGCGCTGTACAGGACGCCATCTTTAAGGGCACGAGTCAGAAAAAAAAAATCACAGGAGTATACTTTGAATGAAAGTAAATTTCAAAAATTTGGTAAATTAAAATATAAATAGTTAAGTTATTATTAAGTTAAAACAATGACAAATTTAATCTTTCAAAAATTGCCATCCTTAATTTCCAATCATCTGAATTTCCTCACAACAAATAAATAGATACATTTTAACTATCTACTCACAGTACACTACATAATTATACAGACAGAATACACAACGCATGTCAATTATGAACAAATTATGATCCATTTAATAAATGTTAATTTATCCAATTATATTTCAATCTATTTAAATTACAATCTCAACATACTGTGTATTACCAGTACTGTTCACTTATTTACTCTCGAATACAAGCACAGTCCTATTATCTTATAATATGTACATGTATTAGCCATGATTTTGTCAAATTTTGGGGTGGACGGTATATTTGAATGATTAACCCTAACCCTCTGTACATTCCACACAAGACAAGAGCTGTTTACCACACATTACCACAGCCTGCACAGGAGATTTGGTTAGTAAACCACGCAGTATCAAGTGGATGATTAAGAAAGTGCAGTCATTTTCACTGCTATTGACCCATATAGGCCTAGTGGTCTGACGTGTTGAACTCAAAGTCTTGTGGTCAATCTACAGATTGTGGGTTTGAATCCAGCCGTGGGTTAGTGGTGCTTGCGTCCTTGGGCAAGATTTTGTCACATATTGCTCCTCTTCACCCAGGAGTAAATGGGTACCTGTGAGGATACAGATGGCTTTGTGTGCTTAATTAGCCTTTGTGCGCTTTACAGTAGCCGGGCTGTATACTCCCCAGGGAGTTGAGATTGTTTCAGGATTGTTAGTGGGGCCCGATGACCAGGGATAATAATGGTAAGCAATATATATTATTGATATATAGATATGTTGCGCATTATAAATGTCTATTATCATTATTTTATAAATCCTCGGAAACACACAGAGCTTGATATAATTTCAATTTCTTTTTTTCTCAAAACTTGACAAAATCAGGGAAGGTACATGTACATCTTCTTTTCTTTTTTCACAGAACCTAGCCACAATACGAAGGCCCTTTTCCAAACATTGGCACCAACCCATGGCTCCGACTCGGGCTCTGTCATCCATATGCTGAAACTATAGGTTGTGGTTTTTCATTGAAGCTGAAGCTCTGTTTTCTTTCTCAAACTAGAGAATCTACTTCCGAACCGCAATCTAAAAGCTTCTATTTTGATACCAATTATTTTAGAAAGGATTCACAAAATGGAGCCGGAGCCGGAACCGAGGTTTGGAAAACAGCCATAGAAAATGTACAAAGGCACAAGTTTAAGCTGCTTTGTCAACAGAGGGCGATCTGTACGTGCATTATACCACTTACACTTTACTTGCACATAATTATACACTCACATGCAATTTGTTTTGGTTAAAAAATATAAATTATGCATGTCATTTTTTTAGTACAATTTCAGCTCAGAATGATTATATACATCACAAAGAGTTTATTACACAACAAAGACTTTGTGCAGCATTAATGTAAGTCATTAAATTCAGAATCACAGAATCCATTTGATAATCATTATTCCATAGCTAAAGGCCTTGAATTAAAATGGCTTTGGTTTACAATAGCACCCAGTTCCTATACACCGATCCGCCGGTGCGACCATGGAGGTAGTAGGAAACACCAGCCATTACTGGTGTGGCCCCGCCCGTATTTTGTCCGGCAACAAAAAAATTTACGTCCGCCGCACTCTATACTGCAGGGTGTACATCCCCTAATCACGGGACGTACACGAGTGCAGCGGAGCGTACATCCTTTTGTTGCCGGACAAAAGGCAGGCCCCCGCCTGTAATGGCGGACGGTATATCGTGCCATCGGATTGGTCTTTAAGTGAAGAGAATTACTAGGAAGTTCTAATAGAAAAGTTGCTTAGTTGTAGGAAGTTTTTGAATGGCCAAATAAAAAAAATTGAACTTTTAATTGATACAGGGTGCTATTGTAAACCATTACCAATTAAACAGCCAATAAAACGAATTCACAAACACAGCATGTACCACACTAGCACCGATCAAGACAGCATTTAAAACAGTAGAGAGCTTTGGACAAGTTTTTGTGATGATTTTTCACATGGCACTGTCATGCAATGTTGAAATTCAAGCATGCAGCAAATTACAGCCATGTACATGTACCAGTGTTGGAGTACACGTACTCATACTCGAGTAAAACTCGAGTACAGACAAATACTCGGCCTGTACTTGATTAAAAGTACTCAAAAATAAAATGTACTTGGCCCGTACTCGATTCCATGTACTCAAATTTTGGGAGTACTTGACCATTTAGTGCAAATTTCATTTTCGAAACAATGGGAGTATGAAGATCATTGGGAGTTTAGTATCAAATGGAGTAAGCAGCACAGTGTCATTTGCAAGGTTTGAAAAACATTAATTTCTGAGAAGAGTGGCACAACATGATCAACATCCAATTAAAAACATCTTTGTGAAACAAACTGCAATTTTTTGCACTCGGTGTGTTGGTACTGTACTTGGACGTGGACTCGGACTTTAGTACTCGGACTCGGCCCTGTACTCGACCTTGAATGTACTCAGACTCGATACTTAGGACTCTGACTGGACAGCAATGTACTCGGACTCGGCCCAGTACTCAGATCTTGAAGTGCTTGAGTACTCTGTACTCGGATCTGAGGACTCTACTCCATCACTGACCTGTACATTTTTTACTTGTACCCGGTTTAAAATGTTATATGGAACTTCCGTTCTTTGTATTGGCACATTGCAAAAAAAAAAACTACCTGAATTTTCATGCTTGCTTGTCTCCAACTATCCTTCCACAGTATTCCCTAAATGTTATTTTGTTCTACAACTTCATGATACTTCCCCATTCCTATTGGTGCTGTCCAGCCCCCAAAACCTTTCTCTAATTCTCGGGCTACGGCTAACGTCAAATGATCGTTGTATCTGTTAGCGGCTACCTGTATGCCTAGCGGGATCCCCTGTGTGCTAAGGCCTAGCGGGACCTGCGTGGCCGGCAGACTCAGCATGTTGAAGGTACCCGTCGGCGCAAAGTTGCAGGGAAACAGGAACGGAGCGTTGTGGAAGGGAGCGAGTCTGGGATGCGAAGGGAAGATTAGGACGCCGTCGGCGCCCAGGATATTCTCCATCTCCTCCCGGAGTTTCTGCAGCTTGTCCAGGAGGTGTTTGGTGCGTTCCGGCATCAGCTTGTCCAGTCCTTCGATCAGGCCGAGCATGATGGCCGGCACGGTGTGATGGGACAGCCCCACTAGGCGCTTGAGGCCTTCCCAGAAGGGGTAGACTCTTGGTCCGTTGTTGCCCATGAGGTGGGTGAAGGACTCCTTATCGATGGTAGACATCATGCTGAACCACATGTCAGCAGAGTATTTGAGACGGTGGAGTTGGATGCGTTGGACAGTCACGCCAAGTGTTTTCTCCAGATACTGTCGTACCTGTTCACATTCAAGCAAATAATGGCTATGGTTATTCATATGCACCTCATTAAACCCTTCACAGCAAGACAACCACATTTACAATGCATCAACTGACTACATTTTGCTTTTAAAGGTTCAGTACATCATTGGTAACATACCCAAACAGAAATGTTCACAGATTTACATATAACTTACAGGGTACAATGATGGTGATGGTAAAAACAAACTGTTAAAATCTTTCCGCCTGAAATGGTGTATTTATCCAGAAATTAGTAAAACAACGACCGAAAATCTTTTTGATCTTTTAAAAGATCAAAAATTAATAGAGAAAAGACTTAAGAAATACTGTGGCCGTTTTTCACCGTTTTCTCAAAAAGTGGGCACCGTATGGGACTGAAATTTTCACAGATGACTGTTACTGTATCTTCCTTGATAATTTTGCCCATGAATCTGAATTTCTTGGATAAAAATCAAAGTATGATATTACCTTTCAGGTGATTGAGAGTAAACTCACCTGACTCTGGGCCTCTACCAACTCAGGGTCCAGGGCTGAGACCATCCTCATACTGACATCATCTCCCATACTGAAGTATCTTAAGTTCCTCAGATCAACAGGGTCATCCAGTTTCAGCTTGGCCAATCCGTAGCTGCCTGCCATGATGCGCAATGTAGGCTCCAAGTCAATGGCGAAACGGCACATGGGCCCAGTGCCCAGCATGCAGTCCCGCTCTTTACCCGCGGTAGGGAACTGCCCGGAATTCAGAACCACGCCTAAAGAAACAGGCCAAATTGGATCAGATTTTAGATCATGCAAGTAACAAACTGCAGCAAAATACCTGGCAACGAAAATAATGACCTGAAGAATATCAAATGCTCAGATTAAAGGTAGTATCATACTTTGGTAAGAAACCAAAACAGAAATGTTCACATATTTACGTATAACTTACACTTTTTACAGGGTATGAAAATGGTGGTGGTAGAAACATACCGTTAAAATTTGTTCGCCTGAAATTGTGTATTATTTTATCCAGAAATGTATATAACATCGACCAAATTTTTGTTGATCTTTTAAAAGATCAAAAATAAAAGAGAAAAGATTTAAGAAATTCTGTGGCGGTTTTTTCACTGTTTTCTCAAAAAGTGGGCAACATTAGGGACTAAAATTTTCACAGATGACTGTTATTGTATCTTTCTTGATATTTCTGCCCATGAATCTGTATTTCTTTGACAAAAAACAAAGTATGATATTACCTTTAAATGATAATTGGGATATCAGTATATGTGTGGTTTAAATGTTTCTGACTGCCAAACGAAGAAAGATAATTGACTATTCGGGACACAAACCAACATAGGGCAGGATAGGTACTTGGTAGGTCACAGGTTCGAATCCCAGTCCACTCAATTTTCTGTTCACCTTCCATGAACGTGATTGCAAATAGCAATGTAAATTTGATGCTGTACAAACCTGGGCTTGGTTTGTGGCCAAATACTCCGTTGAAGAAGGCGGGCATACGAATACTGCCCCCTATGTCCGACCCGACGCCAATGACCGAGCCCGCAGCTCCAAGGATGCAACCTTCACCTCCTAGACATAAACAAAACAAACCAAACATCAGAAGAATTCTACAAAGAAGAGGCACCTCAACTCTACATATTGGGCCAATGATTTTCCGTTTCAGAAAAGGGCAAAATCCATTTTGAAAAATCCTGAATTCCTTTTCAGGCAGAAAAAAATTCCGTTCCACTTTTTTAGCACATAAAAGTGCATTTAAAAGGGTATTTATTGGTTTATTATTAACAATCAAAGAGTCTGAGTTTCATGCTTCAATTCATGCATGGCGTGGTCAGTAACTAAGTGTCGTGACTGCGTACAGTATTGTTCAGTTCTTAGGTTTTTGGTCTCCAGCAGTAGTAATTTCACGTTGATTTGGTCTGTCTCTTCAATATCTACCTGAGCTCCCTCCAACGATTCTCCTGATGTCGTACGGATTGTTGGTTCTACCATAGACAAAGTTTGCCGATTCATACCACATACAGAGCTCACTGACGTTGGTCACGCCCAGTATGATGCAACCGGCTCGACGTAGATTGTCAATCACAGGCGCATCCCGATCTGACGTGAGACCCTTGCGGTTTACCAGGCCGCTGGTGTTCGGCTGGTCTGTGGAGAACAATGTCAAAGCGTTTATCTTGCGAAAACATTCATACTGGAATTTGTATCCTTGTGGAGACATGGCTTTTTGAACCAGAATCACTTTCCCGGGAAGGAATTTCTAGCGAACATCCCTTAAACACAAGTACATGTATACCTTAGAAATTCCTCCTTTTTGAGTTAAATTCCAAATATCAGTTTCCTGAAAACCTTGTGTAGACCTATACACCTTTAGAATTTCCCTGTGAAGACAAATTCAACCTATTGTCCTAGGTCTCCACAAGGCACCAGATGTTCTGAATGTCACAGTTTATCTCGATAAACTCTGTTTTCACCGATAACAAAGTTTTTTGCCGATAAACAAAATTTTTGAGAGAAACTCTGTTTATCAACTGATAAACAGTTTTTCTCAAAAAAAACAGACTTTCTCTCAAAAAACTTTGTTTATCGGCGAAAATCTAAGTTTATAGGCAAAAAACCATGATTATCGCCGATAAACAGAGTTAATCGAATTATTGGGCATTTGGCTTGCCATACCATCTCACCTATCACAGAGAAAGCCTCCTTGACAGTCAACGGGACGCCTAAGAATGGAGCGTTCTTCTCCGAGTAGCGATCAGGGACGTCTCCCGATTCTAACATGTCATCGATCTGCTGTGCCTCATCCATGGCCTCGTTGAATCGGTATGACACCATAGCATTCAATAGGTCGTTGACCTCTTTGATACGTTCAATGTAGGCCTCCACTATCACAGAACATCTGACCTACGTGCAACATTCATGAATACCAAAGTTAGCATATTGAGTGTAACTAACGTGTGTGGTTCACAATTTGTGTGTCACCATACGAGGGCGCTATTGAGGCACCAATCCATTAGGCACCAAAGTTAGGGGCCTTTTCCAAACTGTGGCTTCGGCTCCAACTCCAGCTTCATCTCTGTCCTCCAAATGCTAAAACTATTGGCTGTGGTTTTTCTACCCGAAATGCTGTATTTTTCTAGAAAGAGGTAGAACAAAAAACCAAAAACGGTTTTGATCTCGGGGGCAAGTTCAAAACTCCAGTGAATACATTTGAAAATACTGTGAATCGTTTTTCACCGTTTTCTCTAAAAGTGGGCACCATATGGAACTAGAAATTTCACAGATGTGACTGATATTTTTGCCCCCAAATCTGCATATATATATTGACAAAAACCACAGTATGAAGTTACCTTTAAATCAAACAATGCCAATTTTCAACCAATCACAGCTCTCCCCAACTCAAACAATTCCAACTCTCAACCAATCACAGGTCTCCCTTTGGCATCAAGTGAGGGCGCTGTTTCAGCAGGGGATCACATCATAATTAATGTATGTTGTTGACCAATTTTGCTAGCATCAGGAAGCGTAACACTTACCTGGCGTACACGGATCTTCCTAGCTAAACTCAAGGCACTCTCAAAGAGTAGAGGGTTACTGACGGGCGGGATTTTATGAGGCGGACGGTCTCCATTGATAATCAGAGACATAAAGCTGAAGACGAATGTCACAAAGCTGTTAAAGATAGACTGGAAGAATATCTTCACCTCCATGGTTTGTCAGATTGGTTCTATCTGTAAGAATGAAATTCAAATGAAATACAACAATGAAATACACTGCGGGTTACAGAAAGGTTAACCCTCGCCCGGCCATGTTCAGTCTGGTGCGGTACTGATGCATTGTAATCCGTAAACAGTCGCTGGGTTGACATCAAAGTGCGCTTGCGCAATTTCGCCTGAACTTCAATGTTCCGAGTTGTGCATCACTGCAATGCAGTAAATTCCAGTAACAAATGGCGCAAGAAAAAAAGAGGCGAAAATTTCTCAAAAACAAAGGGCTCCAGATGCGCCAAATTTGTGGATTTATGACTTTAGTGTGCGAGTTAATCACGTACATACATGTATCACTTTTTTCTCATGCCCTCTGTCGGCCCTATATTCTATTTGTGCACAACACACACAGATGATCATGATGGCCGTCAGTGGAATTCTTTCCCAGGTGAGCACTAGCTACTGAGCTAGTCTATCTATATTTGCGATGACGATCGTAACCCTAGGTCTGACATGGAGGTCCCTCACCTAGGGGTACGATCGTCGCAACTAACGACTTAAGCCCACCGCACACTATACGATCCGACATTCCGACTAGGACCCGACTGGCTTTTGGAAGGATCGCAAAGCATTCTGGGAGTCTTAACCGTGATTGTTCCCAGTCGCAGACCCACTCTGATGGCCAGTCGGCAAGATTCGACTGTCGAATCACGGTTAAGACTCCCAGAATGCTTTGCGATCCTTCCAAAAACCAGTCGGGTCGTAGTCGGATCGTATAGTGTGCGGTGGGCTTTAGACTAGAGTCTACAAAAAACTAAATGAGTGACAGTCAATGTATTTTTAATTCACGGAGCAGTAAACTAAGTAATTTCACTGACAAAACAGTGAAAATACAATCGCTAAAGTAGGTTTTATTGATTGAAAACCTAAATTACACACTGAATATGGTTTCTGACATTACCTTGAGGTTGAAAAACGAAGAAAACTTGAGTTAGACATGAGAATTAATAAAAATTTTAAGGCAATCAATGAATTACACTTTAGTTTACAGCTATACAGCTTGTTGTTGCACTTGCAGGGGCTGCTATGAATAGCGCCCTCTATGCTAAAAATAGCGCCCTCTATTGGCTGTCACCCTTTATGGCAAGTCTGGTCTCCGCCTGTGTGCGTCGTTATTACATACCCTCATGCACGGTACTTTTCGCAACCAGACTAATATCTTTCTTTTTCACTGAAAACGTCAAAATGAAGTAAGTGGCGGAAAGAACCCCTAAATAAATCGCGTCGAATCACTTTAATCTTGAAATAAAATTAATTTTACGTTTTACATTATGAAATTATGATCATTAATGCAATGTATTTTATTGATATTTCTTGAATACAGGCAAGAGTTGTGTCATTTTAGTGGATATAAAATCCACCCCGGTCATGGCATCCGATTCGCAAGAGTCGATGGCAAGGTACGTAGGTTATGTGTGGTAAAGTGTGATAGGCCTGTAGGGGCCCTATGTGATATTATTTTTAATTTTAATGTTTGACGTTGAATGTTTTACCTGTATTGTTTTGTGTAGGCCCATACCGTAAGTACAGACATTTGAACAAAGGCGATTGTAAAGTTCAGGATGCCTCAGGCTCTGTGTTTTTCACATGTCGGAACGACAGTGAATAATGTAACGTTACACGCTTCTGCTAGCCTATAAATGTATGCATGTGAAAAACAAGGGGGGGGGGGGGTCCTAACTTAACAAGCGATGCAACAAAAACCCACTGACTGACGTAGCCTTTAGCTTGACCATGTTTACTTTATGACTCTGGTACATAACATTAACAATGCACAAATTAATTAGTCAAAACACTGTGTTAATCCACGGTTAACCGACGGTAGGCCTTGGCTACTTTTGTTGTTGCTGTACATGTGTAGTCAGTCACTCACTGAAACTGACTGAGTCAGAAAGTGTGGTATTTCACAACTGTCCATTTTGTGCAGTTTTTAGCGTAACTTGGATCCCCACTCGTTTCGCGCTTATAAAATATTGCGATTTATGCACCACACGTTCATGTCCATTACTCCACTCTGGTTAGTCTGGTACCCAGCTTCTATTTACTCACCTAAATACGACTCTTCATCTGTTGGATCTGGGTACGAGACTAACCCTAGTGGACTAATCATAATGTATACCAACGCCCCACACAGATCTATTTCAAAATAGAGGCTTTTGGCTGCGGTTCGGAAGTAGATTCTCTAGTTTGAAAAAGGAAGCAGAGCATCAGCTCCAATGAAAAAAACACAACCTATGTTTCCAGCATATGGATGACAAAGCCGAAGCCAGATCCGAAGCAAATGTTTAGATAAGGCCCTCAAGTTGTGTATAAGGATGATAATGAGATTATGACATCATTCCCTATCATCCCCAAGGTGTTTAACTTCATCAACAACAAATGCCTGGCCTCCTTCATGATGAAGCGCAACCCCAGGCGCATCAACTGGACGGTCTTGTACCGGCGCAAGCATCGCAAGGGAACACAGGAGGAGGTGTCCAAGAAGCGCAACCGCCGCACCACCAAGTTCCATCGCGCCATCCAGGGAGTGACTCTGGAGCAGATCAACGCCAAGAGGAACCAGAAGCCAGAGGTCCGCAAGGCCCAGCGAGAGCAAGCCATCAAGTGAGTCTGACGTGATGAACAGCAGCCCTTGATTTTTAAGGAGAGTGAAAAAAGAGCTGAGCTGCCCTTTCAAAACATCACATACATTTTTCCAGCCAACATTTACCCTTTGCCGAAAATACAATAATTTTCAACAGGACCAGCAAAATTTTGCACGTTCTCTTTTTCTGTACCAGACACATGCAGAAACTTGTTTAGCAAGAGCAAACTGCTCTCTTTATTCACTAGTATGAGTAGGCCCTATGTTGATTTAAGGAGTTGAATTTGCAGCTCAAACTTGATTTTTGTTAGCGAGAGCAAATCACTCTCCTAAATTCTCTATGTTGATTTAAGGAGAGTGATTTGCAGCTCTCCTCATTTTTATTAAAATGAAGGCCTGGAACAGGCGTCAATTTCATAGAGCTGCTTAAGCACAAAATTTGCTGAAGCATGAAAAGTCTTCCTTGATCAAGCAGGATTACCAACCAAATTTTCGTGTGATGTTTATTGCTTTTGACTTGTATTCTGCCATTGGTTGCTGAGCGTAACATTCACATGGAGTTTTGGCTGGCATACCGATTTTATTTACCAAGATTTTTGGAGATTAAATTAATGCATGTGTTTTTGGCATCAGTTGTTTGGGTAGCTTAATTTTCACAAACTGTTTTTTGTCTTGTTTCAACAGGGCTGCTAAGGAGAAGAACAAGGCCACGAAGGCTGCAGCCAAGAAGACTGCACAGGCTAAGGTAAGAACGATCCACCAGGACTGTGCTTAGTCAGAAAAAATAATCCTGATTTCAAGATAATTTTGTTCTAACTTTCCTAGTACCAAATTATAGGAGACATGTGATTTTCAGGATTTTTTGTTATTATGTTTTCAGTATTTTGTACGCTAGTACAATGTTAAGGCCCAAACCGCCCAGTACATATGTGTATAATATAACTGAAGCCTGGGCAGTGCAGTTCTAGGTCACTGAGAACTGTCGCACAGGGCCCTGTCACACACTACCAATGTGGCTCGCAGGAGCTAAACCGGAGCATAAAACAAAATACCATACCGGAGTACTGCCAATGTACTACCATTGCAATACTGTTGCTCGCTCCGGCAGCGCATCGGCAGACTTTTTTCGAAGATGTTCAAAAATTGTAACCATGATCACCTACAGTTGTCGCCGTTGTCCTACCAACGTATACCGTTGTTACTAAAAGTACCAATCCCTGAAAATTGACTAATTTGTGCTCCGGCGAGTCTGATCAGCTAGGTGTGACAGAACTTTAACACTAGATATGAACTTGGTTGATTTGGGGCTTCAATCATTACAAAGTTGAATCTCTAAATCAAGCTGAACCCAGCTTGCGACGTGTGCAATAATCTTCTCTTCTTGTGTGTTGACTTGCAGGCCCAGGCCAAGCCAGCCAAGCAGAGGGCACCTACAAACCCCAAGACCAAGGCCCCACGTGTGACAGGCAAGAGATAAATCAAGATGTCTTGACCAGGAAATACTAAAGCAGTCTAATATACACATACTACTACATCCATGGATCTCAATACTATTCAGTCATTCTTCTTGTCATCCACATTGCCAAGACGTTCAGTAAATACTCCCCATTGAGTGTACAGATCACAATAAAAATGTCATCGTAAGTCAGAAGTGAACTGCTTTTGCTGGATGTAGTCTCAGTTATTTGATGGTTTGACTCCAGGGGCCAATTTCACGGCGCTGCTTAGCACAAAATTTTGCTAAGCATGACATTTCTGTCTTTAAATAATATAAACAGGTCTCCTGATGAGGACTAGATCTAGCTAGTCGAAACATTGAGACCTAATTACGAGAAGTGCGAACGATATAGAAGTGCGAACGATATAGAAGTGCAAAAGTACGAACGATTATTACATGGTGTTTCCTCAAACTGATCCACATACCTATTATCACCATGCAAAGCCTCAAATCTTTCTTCAATATAAACAGGATTAACAACAAAATTTCCATGTGTTGTATATCGCTTGCGATTGTTCTTTGGCTGTCTTTTACTGACCATGAATACCAAATCAATTTTTAACGGTGGTTTATTTTATTTGGCAAGACTTTTTTGTGCTAAGCAAATTGTTTTGCTTAGCAGCTCCATGAAATTTGGCCCCAGGTTATGAAATTTTACTTTGTGTTTTCTTTCTAGGCAAATCATTCAACTAGCCCTTCTACTAAATAGGATTCCATGAAACTCTGAAAGTCTCCATTTTTCAATTGACATATAGGATTGGGGTTGGAATCACAAAACATTCTGCATATAACACATGTATAGCGGAATACCGCTATAATGAACACCACTACATGTATACCAAACATTTGGCTATACTGAACATCATCCTTGGCTCCCAATTTTTGTAAGTACAATGTATAGGCATGCATGAATATATATGATTTTTGGTCGGGAAATAGATAATATGCAAATTAGGCTTGCCCTTCACCGACGTGGATGAGCACTGTATACTCAGTGCTTGTGAGAGCACGTGAGAACAAATCACATGCTTGCTCAGGTGGGATTCAAACCCATGACCTCCTGCTTACTAGTGCAGATGCCTTAACTGCTAGGCTTGCAGAATAATGTTCACTCTAACGAACGACCACTTTAACAAACAATTTCTGTGCATTCTGGCCTGTTCCAAATAATTGCGTTCCACTGTGTTTGATTAGTACAGTAGATTCCCTGATGAGTGATGATTAGTAAAATATTCAATAGTTTCAAAAGCAGATTTGTAGGCAATGATCCGAAATCCCCATCTGTGAATTGGATTGACCTCAACAACTTCACTTTGCTACAGAGCTCCACGAGTGCCATTCCACTTATCCAGATAATCACATAAAAAATCTAGCCATGTCGTCTTTTCTTTGTAGTGGTAAAAGTCGTCTCGTCCCATGAATTATCTCAACAAGATTACTTTAAGTAAAAAATGAGAAGTTGACATAATCAAGCTGTATAAGCATCTATGCATTCCACGTGGATATAATGCAAGCACATCAGAGGAAAATGTCGGTCAACTTGCAACCCCTCCGAGCTCCACCCCCTACACCTTCTAGTTGTCAGCAATGCCAATTTCTTATGCCAACATTCACAGACTCCCAAGCGCTGAGTAAGCACCGCTGATGCAACACGACAAAAAGGGCCCAGCCATTTCCAAAGATAACAGTCTAGGCTTGTACAAACTACAATGTCTGGACAGTGGACAAACAGTACAAATTAAGCATTCAATTAGATTCAATTAAAGGTACAATACATGATTGGTAAAGGTCACAGGACAGCACTCATACTTTATCTGATCAAACACGTACATGAAATGATAAACCTGTGAACATTTGAGCTCAATCGGACATCTAAGTCACGAGAAAATAGCGAAAATTTGACTTGATTTTTCTTAAAAACATTAAGAATGGTTTGGATCTTACTCCGAGATCAAAACTGTTTTCAGTCTTTGTTTGACTAATTTTTGGATAAATGCAGCATTTGAGGTGGGAATATTTTAACGGTATGTTTCTGCCAGCACCATCTTCATACCTTGAGTGAAAGGGGATAACTAATACAACTCAAGTGAGAGTGTCCTTTATGTTTGTTCCAAAAATCGTACGAACGAATGATCTGTGGAAAAAGACACTATAAAATCTTGATTTCCTTGAAAAACCCAGCAATCTGATGAACCAAGATTTCCCATGGTAACTGTTTACACTGTTTACGAACTGTTGAGCCCATTTTCTGTCTCAAACTCAATATTTTTTTTGAGGCCTTGCAAATCCTATATGCTCCCTTTAAATGCTGTCATCGGTATTGATAAACTGCCCACCAAATGTCTCCTGTTTAGCAAATAAATGATCACTCTAAAAATCAGTGACGCACGTAAATTCATATTCCTCTTTATGAAACAAAGGCATTTTTTATTGATATTTCGCTGACATCAATTACAGTCGATTATACAGGTAATGTCCACAGTTTTTATTAATTGATCGTGATTTTCATATAATTACCAAAGCTGTTAAGTATTTAAAGCTTGAAAATTTAGATTCCCAAATTTCTTACAGGAAAATAAGTGGCAGTTCTATTTGACTTGGTTTGATGAATGGTGAACAAAGAGAAAGATGTTCATAACGGAAAATGTTGCTCAATACAAAGTATGTCAGTCTTTGTGAAATGATGTCTGCTACATGTTACATGTATAATGAGAATGCTTTAACAATAATAATACAGTAATAGTAATAATGGACACTCATGGCGCAAATCAATTTTTACACCTACCTGGCCATCGGGCCATAATTAACATTCCTGATACCATCTCAACTCCCTGGGGAGTATACAGCCACGGCTGCCGTATTCAGTGCACATGGGCTTATTAAACCACAAAGCCATCTCTACCCTCGCAGGTACCCATTTACACCTGGGTGAAGAGGAGCAATATGTGATAAAGCGTCTTGCCCAAGGACGCAAGCACCACTAACTAACGGCATGGCTGGATTCGAACCCACAATCTGTAGATTGTGCATAAGACTTTGAGTTCAACACGCCAGACCAGACAAGTTTATTATCTTCTCTTTGCATTATCTTCTCTTAAAGGTAATATCAAACAAATGCAGCTTCAAGTTCATGGGCAAAAATATCAAGAAAGATACAGTAACAGTCATCTGTGAATTTTTCAGTCCCATACATTTTCCCACGTTTTGTTGAATTTACACTCATCAAGGCCTGTTCAGCATCTTACCTTACATCTAAACCACAAGTTTGTACTTAGTTATTTGCGCCTCTATGCAGTGTGTAGCACAAGTTTGTAAATTGTACTTAGTTATTTTCGCCTCTATGCAGTGTGTAGCACAAGTTTGTACTTAGTAATTTTCGCCTCTATGCAGTGTGTAGCACAAGTTTGTACCTAGTCATTTTTCGCCTCTATGCAGTGTGTAGCACAAGTTTGTACTTCGTAATTTTCGCCTCTATGCAGTGTGTAGTACAAGTTTGTACTTAGTAATTTTCGCCTCTATGCAGTGTGTATAGTACAAGTTTGTACTTAGTAATTTTCGCCTCTATGCAGTGTGTATAGTACAAGTTTGTACTTAGTAATTTTCGCCTCTATGCAGTGTGTAGTACAAGTTTGTACTTAGTAATTTTCGCCTCTATGCAGTGTGTAGCACAAGTTTGTACCTAGTTATTTTTCGCCTCTATGCAGTGTGTAGCACAAGTTTGTACTTCGTAATTTTTGCCTCTATGCAGTGTGTAGCACAAGTTTGTACTTAGTAATTTTCGCCTCTATGCAGTGTGTATAGTACAAGTTTGTACTTAGTAATTTTCGCCTCTATGCAGTGTGTATAGTACAAGTTTGTACTTAGTTATTTTCGCCTCTATGCAGTGTGTAGTACAAGTTTGTACTTAGTAATTTTCGCCTCTATGCAGTGTGTAGCACAAGTTTGTACCTAGTTATTTTTCGCCTCTATGCAGTGTGTAGCACAAGTTTGTACTTCGTAATTTTCGCCTCTATGCAGTGTGTAGCACAAGTTTGTACTTAGTAATTTTCGCCTCTATGCAGTGTGTATAGTACAAGTTTGTACTTAGTAATTTTCGCCTCTATGCAGTGTGTATAGTACAAGTTTGTACTTAGTAATTTTCGCCTCTATGCAGTGTGTATAGTACAAGTTTGTACTTAGTAATTTTCGCCTCTATGCAGTGTGTAGTACAAGTTTGTACTTAGTAATTTTCGCCTCTATGCAGTGTGTATAGTACAAGTTTGTACTTAGTAATTTTCGCCTCTATGCAGTGTGTATAGTACAAGTTTGTACTTAGTAATTTTCGCCTCTATGCAGTGTGTAGCACAAGTTTGTACTTAGTTTATTTTTGCCTCAGTCCGATGCTAATATTCAAACACTATTTACAAACATTAGTAGTGTGAAAGACGAGTTTGGTATAGCGGATATACCCTCTGACTTCAGTCGCTATGACCCGGGTTCGAATCCCGGGTAGATGCCAAGAGAGACTTTTATTCTTTTTTTCTCCTTTAATTTAATCATTAAAAAGTGCAAAACTCTATTTTATTTTATTTTATCTAGTAGGGGGGAGCACTCTCCACGAGACTCGCCTCTCCACGGGACTCGGGCTCCGGAGGTTCCTCCTCTGGGCTGGATCTTGTTTTCCTCTGGTACCCGGGGAGGCTCGAACCCGGGATCTCCTGCACGGGGGGTGGGGTCCTTCCCCTTACACCTGGACTGGGTCCCCGGGAAAATATGCTCGTCCATAATATTTAAGGTATCGGTTTTGACTTAGTCTTAAATCAAAAAACTTTCTCGTACTACCGGGACTTGAACCCGGGATCTCCTGCACTGTAGTCCCGCGCACTTCCACTGTGCCAATGGTACCACTTGAAAATTTCGGCGAATTCTTATATATTTAAAGTTTCGGTTTGTACTTAGTCTTAAATCAAAAATCTTTCTCGTACCACCGGGGTTTGAACCCGGGATCTCCTGCACTGTAGTCCCGCGCACTTCCACTGTGCCAATGGTACCACTTGAAAATTTCGGCGAATTCTTATATATTTAAAGTTTCGGTTTGTACTTAGTCTTAAATCAAAAATCTTTCTCGTACCACCGGGGTTTGAACCCGGGATCTCCTGCACTGTAGTCCCGCGCACTTCCACTGTGCCAATGGTACCACTTGAAAATTTCGGCGAATTCTTATATATTTAAAGTTTCGGTTTGTACTTAGTCTTAAATCAAAAATCTTTCTCGTACCACCGGGGTTTGAACCCGGGATCTCCTGCACTGTAGTCCCGCGCACTTCCACTGTGCCAATGGAACCACTTGAAAATTTCGGCGAATTCTTATATATTTAAAGTTTCGGTTTGTACTTGGTCTTAAATCAAAAATCTTTCTCGTACCACCGGGGTTTGAACACGGGATCTCCTGCACTGTAGTCCCGCGCACTTCCACTGTGCCAATGGTACCACTTGAAAATTTCGGCGAATTCTTATATATTTAAAGTTTCGGTTTGTACTTAGTCTTAAATCAAAAATCTTTCTCGTACCACCGGGGTTTGAACCCGGGATCTCCTGCACTGTAGTCCCGCGCACTTCCACTGTGCCAATGGTACCACTTGAAAATTTCGGCGAATTCTTATATATTTAAAGTTTCGGTTTGGACTTGGTCTTAAATCAAAAATCTTTCTCGTACCACCGGGGTTTGAACCCGGGATCTCCTGCACTGTAGTCCCGCGCACTTCCACTGTGCCAATGGTACCACTTGAAAATTTCGGCGAATTCTTATATATTTAAAGTTTCGGTTTGTACTTAGTCTTAAATCAAAAAACTTTCTCGTACTACCGGGACTTGAACCCGGGATCTCCTGCACTGTAGTCCCGCGCACTTCCACTGTGCCAATGGTACCACTTGAAAATTTCGGCGAATTCTTATATATTTAAAGTTTCGGTTTGTACTTAGTCTTAAATCAAAAAACGTTCTCGTACTACCGGGACTTGAACCCGGGATCTCCTGCACTGTAGTCCCGCGCATTTCAACTATGCCAATGGTACCACGTGAAAATTTGGGCGAATTTTTTATATATTTAAAGTATCGATTTGGAGTTGGTCTATCAATTAAAAAATGAACTGCCCCACCGGGTTTTTAACCTGGGACCACCTGCACCGTCGTCCCGCGCATTTCCGCTATATGCCAATGGTACTACGGGAAAATTTGGGCGAATTCTTATATATTTAAAGTATCGATTTGGACTTAGTCTAAAAATTAAAAATGTACTGCCCCACCGGGTTTTTAACCTGGGATCTCCTGCACTGTAGTCCCGCGCATTTCCACTGTGCCAATGGTACCACGTGAAAATTTGGGCGAATTTTTATATATTTAAAGTATCGGTTTGGACTTAGTCTAAAAAATTAAAAATGTACTGCCCCACCGGGTTTTTAACCCAGTATCTCCTGCACTGTAGTCCCGCGCATTTCCACTATGCCAATGGTACCACGTGAACATTTGGGCGAATTTTTATATATTTAAAGTATCGGTTTGGACTTAGTCTAAAAATTTAAAAATGTACTGCCCCACCGGGTTTTTAACCTGGGCTCTCCTGCACTGTAGTCCCGCGCATTTCCACTATGCCAATAGCACCACTTGGAAATTTCGGCGAATTTTTATATATTTAAAGTATCGGTTTGGACTTAGTCTAAAAATTAAAAAATGTACTGCCCCACCGGGTTTTTAACCCGGGATCTCCTGCACTGTAGTCCCGCGCATTTCCACTATGCCAATGGTACCACGTGAAAATTTGGGCGAATTTTTATATATTTAAAGTATCGGTTTGGACTTAGTCTAAAAACCAAAAACTTTCCTGCCCCACTTGTGCCACTTGAAAATTTCGTCAAAATTGTAAGTATTGAATGCATAGTCGTTTAAACGTAAACGAGAATCTATTACCTTTTCGCCCTTTGACGTGTTTGTCAAATACCTAATGAGAACTAAATAGGCCTACAACATTTTCAGACAACAACAAATTAACCGGTATGTTTCTACCATCATCATCTTCATCATGCCCTGAATTTATTGGTAAATCTGTGAAGATTTCTGTTTCAGTATGCTGCCAAAGTATGATTCTACCTTTAAGATGAGTTGTCAGTTCATGTATAGTGAAAACTGATAAGCATCAATTGTGACATTGCCTAGCAAATAAGATTGATTCACATTTAAGATCAGTCTTAGTGTTTCGAGAAATCAACCCTTGAATTTGTGCTACTTCATAGTAATCCTTTCTTTATTTTGAGAGTCCCAATCATTACAAATCACATCACAACATATTCTATGCTAAGCAAGAAGCTTAGCATTAACCAGCCCATCTGAGGTCCCCATATTCACCACTAAACCATATGTGGTCTTGCCAACGGGTGTTTGCAAGCTTGGCTAGTGAATAATTATTTAAATACTTTCCGTCTATCCCCCGTTTGCTCAACCCATAGAGGGGGTGTATACCGGTATTTAACTTGTGTATAAACGAGCGCAACAAACTATATGGTCGCCTTTGACAATTTCGGCCACGCAAAAAGCACATCTAGTTTATCGTACCATTGAGGCTTCAACTTCATCAAATATTACCCATAAAATGATTTATTTCACCCCTTACATTATTTTTGAATATCGAGTTACTCTTTCATTCTTTATCAGATCTCCAAGCTTGAAAGGTTTACATGTACACTTACATATTTTTAATTACAGTGATCAGTGATCTTAAAACAAACAAAACTGTTACGAACTTAACATGGATATATTGTTAAGATCATATTTAGGGGAATAATACATTACATGCATAAATTACATCTTGTTTTTTTTTCTTGTATGTCACAAACAATGCACACACCGCTATACATTTTAACACTGTGTGCACCAAGCGGAAATGCTGGATAAAAATCATTTTGTGCATTTTTCAATTTCTTATAACAATACACTTCAATGATTTCCTTTTGATTATTATTTTGTTTGTTTGTTCATTTACAAAGCCGTGATTTTCGTACTGCCTTTATACACTATATACAACGTGCAAGTGCTTTTTTTATACCAAGACTTTTCACGCAAGGTGGGATTTTGCTGAACTTTATAAAAAAATAATTATACAAAGTTGAAAACTCAAAAAACCAACGCCCCCAATTAAATACTGTTCCCTGAAATCTGAAAGACAATTCATATTCTGAAACTGAATCAAACATGTAAACTGAACAAAGGAGTGCATTTTTACTTGAAAGGAGTTATTTAACACAAGGCCAAGTAAAAACAAAATAATGTTTAGCGTCCTGCCTTTTTGGAAAAAAAGGAAGGAGGGGCCTTTTTTCCCCAAATGGCCGACCGACCCATTTCAAATGGCCGGGCCCATATAGGCCAGAAAATTATTATGAATGCAAGTATTTAGACCATTAGGCGTTACATTTTTATCGGAACAGCTGTGACAAAAAATCATTTCCCCGAAAAAAGTCATGGAATTCACACTTTTCTGGTTTCATTAAAAAAAAAACAGGCGGCCTCCAAAAAGGAAGCAGTGGGGACCGTTAAACATGTTTTTTGTTTTTTTTACTTGGCCTAATAGTAATAAATGATTAAATGATTTTAAGAAAATGGCTACAATTTCATTTTAAGTAAACCAAGGAAGTTGTTAGTCTTTGAGCAATCTTTCCTGTTGGCGCGACAGTGCATAATAAAATTATCACATCATAAGAAAATTATAAGCTACTTCATTATAGGTGCGTTCGCTTAGTTTCCATGGGTCGACGCCAATCAACCTCGTCCGCACCACTCTCGCTTGTTTTGCACAGTATAGCGTCCATTCCCAGGTCAGGGCTGCCCCGCGGAAGCTAAACGGACACACCAAATAACAACCCCCCCCCCCCCCTTCCTTCGTAGCTGCATAGCATAGCTCAGGCAGGCGGTAGAGCACTGGCACAGTGTTCCACTGGTGTCGGGTTCTGGTCCCGACGCAGTCCAACATTCAACTGCTATACTTTCCCAAAAAGCAGTCCACTATTGTCTTCCGTCACATGGACACAAGTGGACAATAGGCGGCGTCCCAGCTATGACCCAACCGCATGGTAACCATTACGTGTACATACATATTGGACATAATTATATTTACTGTTTGCCGTGCATAACAATATTGTCCAGCAATAAGTATAGGCCATACTGTGTTTGTAAATATGTGACGTCAGTAATTTTTCTTGACAGGAAACGGTGTTAAAGGTGCTGTACATATTCTTAGTCAAAGCCCAAACTGTGTGCAAAAATCATGTTTAGCTAACATTTTGATTTATCCATGATATCATCATAATTATTATTATTGAAGAAATTTGAAAAGAAACACATAGCTGTGTTGCAAAATCCAGGATGAGAAATGTTAGACTCTTGATGGCGCTCATCGATAGACGCGCAGACGCCATCTTTTATAGGGCGTTTATACGAAAGGGCGGGTTAGGCTCGGCTCCAGCTCTATCATCCATAATCATGTTGAAAATATAGGTTGTGGGTTTTTCATTCAACCTGAAGCTCTGTTTTCCTTTTCAAACCAGAGAATCTACTTCCAAACCGCAGTCAAAAGCCTCAATTTTGATGATCGTTATTATTTTTTAGAATGCATTCACGAAATGGAGCCGGAACCTGAAACCCGATCGAGCCTGAGCCTCCGTTTCGTAAATCCCCATATTATGTTCGAACTTCTACTCGAGCTATGGCTTCGGCTCCGTTGTGTACTTGTGTACATCAGATTGAAGTAGCAGGCTTTAAAATTGAGGTCTTTAGCACGGTCTTGGACTACGAAATCCCACCGTGGGGAACCTGTCTTTATCGGCTTGTTGATGGCCACAGCGGGGACGACATTCAGACCCTGTGGCCAAGGTTTGGAAAATGCTCATAGGCCTATAGCTTTTTCTAGTTATGACAACAAATGTCAAAACGTCTCACCGCAGTTCAATACGTATATAGGGCCTACTATAAGGCCTACCTCCTTGAAACTTGACATAATTATTTTGAATGAATTCTTATTCGCTGAATTTGTACATTATAAACTCCATTCAAAGTACGCACGTGCAATTATCTTCCCGTATTATACCGCCATAGATGGCGTCCCGTGGGGGCCTACACAGCACCACCACTAAAACTATACCAAGTGACAAGATCGTTTGGCAGAACAGGCGTTAAAAGTAACTTGGAAGATTGTATAATAGACTATGGATGTGTGACAACTATTTGAATGTTGCCAACCTATACTCGTACGTCTTCGCTTTAAAGGTAATTATCATACTTTGGTTTTTGTCAAAGAAATACAGATTCATTCCATGGGCAAACATTTCAAGGAAAATACAGTAAAAGTCATCTGTGAAAATTTCAGTCCCATACGGTGCCCACTTTTTGAGAAAACAGTGAAAAAGGGCCACAGTGTTTCTTAAGTCTTTTCTCTTTTATTGTTGATCTTTTAAAAGATTTTCGGTCGTTGTTTACTAATGTCTGGATAAAATTAATACGCCATTTCAGGCGGTAAAATGTTAACGGTATGTTTCTACCACCATCATCTTCATACCCTGCAAGTTATACGTCAATCTGTGAACATTTTTGTTTTGGTTTCTTATTACCAAAGTATGATACTACCTTTAATTCCATAACATGGCCGGCTCTGAAAACTGTGGATAACAAAATGCAGGTCTACATGTATATGCATTTCAAGAGCTGCGCCGCTTGCATCTTTCATCTTTTTATGATACAGTATATTTTTATTATTGTCGGCTGGAATACATAGCCTATCATGCCATTTTTCAATGGGATAGTCTGTTGGTTAAAACGAATTGGAAGTTTTTGTTTTAAGAAATGTTTCGGGACAAATTGAGACAATGGTGAAATTAGTCTCGATGTGTTAGGTCTACAAGGCGTCAGGGGCCAATTTCATATAGAGCTGCTTAGCACAAAAAATCGCTAAGCATGACATTTCTGCCTTAATAAAAACAGGATTAACAACCAAATTTCCATTTGTTGTGTATCACTTACAATTGTTCTTTGGCTGTTGTTCGCTGACCATGAATATCAAATCGAATTTTCAATGGTGGCTTGTTTTATTGGGCAAGCCATTTTTGTGCTAAGCATTTTTTTTGTGCTAAGCATCTCTATGACATTGGCGCCTGGTTGCTTTAACCTGTTGTGCTAGGCCTAGTGTTATACCATTGTCGCAACTGTCTTTATAATTATACAGTTCGACATGCAGTTTAACTACCAGTTTATACATCATGTACAGCAAGGTGTTACGGAAAATTATCAGCGGATCAGATGGGAACAAGACTTAGCACAGTCAAAGTTGAAGACTGGCTGTACAGCATTAGGCATGATGAAATTGTATGAATTTTTCCTCATGGGAAAGAACTGGACTAAACCCCTCTCAGTCCAACATCGCCTGGACCAATTTCATAGAGCTGCTTAGCATATTAACAAATTGCTTAGCACAAAAATAGCTTGCCCAATAATACAAACCACCATTGAAAATTCCATTTTATATTCATGGTCAGCGAACAACAGCCAAAGAACAATAGGAGACTTTGGAGAACCGGTCTTCAAGTCAACAGCGCACGCGCACACACGCGTACGCATGCGCAAAACAACGCGCGCATGCTCACAATTGCGTGCGCGTGCGCTGTTGACTTGAAGACCGCTTCTCAAAAGTCTCCTATTGCAAGAGATACATAACACACGGAAATGTGGTTGTTAATCCTGTTTTTACTAAGACAGAAATGTCATGCTTAGCGAATTTATGTGCTAAGCAGCACTATGAAATTGGCCCCTTGGGTCGATTTCAAGAAGCCCTGCGATCGATCATAACACGAGTTACGAAGGATAACCCATCGTAGGGGACCTATCCCACGTAGGACTTCAATGCATCAAAAGTCCTACGATTGATAGTAAGTTACGATGAGTTTGGTGAAATCGACCCAGTCTATACTCACTTCCCTCTCCAAAGTTCTCTTCATCCGGGAATCCTTCTTTCTAGTCTTCAAAATGTTTGTTTGCCATAATCGGTGTATTCTCTCTGTATTATGGCAGTTTATAGGCCTATAATTCAGTCTTTGTGAATTTGCAACAGAAACAAAAAATAGCTTCAGGTTCTGAAGGAGAGTTGATAAAATAGAGCGATGGAATTAACTCGGTTCGTCATCGCAGATATTCGCCGTGGAATTATTGAACGCTGGATTGACCAAGAGGACTATGACGGACATGGTGACGGTGAAGCAGGCGTAGATGTAGAAGAGAAGCCGGTCGGTGACCGTGGCGACCAGCGCCCATTCCGTGTGGACCCGGCTGGTGCCGTCGATCTTCTTCTGCACCGTCCGGATTTGCTTGAGTATGCCGTGAACGTTGGACTCCAGCTTGGTTAGGCGGTGGTCGTCGCCCTCGCTGAGGTGCTCCACGAAGTGCTCCAGCTCGGCCTGGGGATTTTCGCTGCGTCCGTTGCCGCATCCCCCCGTGATGTTGTCGTTGCTGTTACGGTGCGACTCGGAGATGAGCGGCGAGTATGAAGTGGCATACCTAGCAAAAGCAACAAGAGTTAGACCTTTAGTATTGATCTATTCAGGAAGCAGTGTCGAATGCAGTCTATAAAGGGTGAGCAAGTTAGAAAACCGCATGTTGTGCAGCTCACGCATAACTAGGCCATTGATAGGTATTCATTTAACTTCAATTGCAACAATTAGCTCATTATGACGTATGTCACGGCATTGAGTTAAAGGTTTACTGTAATCAAATTTTAGAAAAGGATGAAAGTGCTTTAAAGTTTACATGTTTGTATTTTATTTGTTTATGCAAGTGCTTTCTTTTGACAAAAAAGGTTACAAAATCAGTACATGTATGCCCCCCTTCCCCAAAGTCCCCCTTCGACGCAACAATAGCGAGTGACGTCACCTACAGAACTAGTATAGGCTCCCACCACATTTACTTCGTGGCCCTCTGCATGTGACGTAAGCAAGGTCTAAAATACCTCCTTTTTCTATATACCCTGTACAATATTTTTTTCAGCACAAACAATGATAGGCAGGTTGAGTTTTATAACAATACAGATGCATTTATCTAGTATGAGTTTTGATTACAGTAAACCTTTAAGCGCGGTGTACTTAATTATGCGAATAGCGATACTATAAAGCGAATTTTCGTGACGCAACCCGCGCTGTTTTCTCCCGTTTTAACGCACTTTTGACCAATCACCTTTCAGTAATACAAGAAATAAGACGTGCTATACTACAACCAATTTTTTTTTTGTTTATCAAAACTTCCTTGTCGGTGCCCTGAAGGGATTGAACATGCCATAATTCCGCCTATTATTGAAGTACTACTACTTCTAATAAACATGTTTTACAATGAGAAAAATCTTTACAAAGCAAATTATCATATCTAGGTAAAGCTTCCTATAGAGGCAAATTAGTCTACCGGATTTTGCCTTGTATTATTGTGCGAAGAAAATTAAGGCATTGGGTTAATATTTTGCTTGTTGTCCAACAAAATGAATGAAAACAACTAGATCCGTGCACATTATGCACGTATGCACATGCTTACAGTAATATTGTATTAATTTTACCCCGCGGTATCCATAATGTAATCTGAGGCACTTAACGTTTGTATACTAGCTACGGAAGTCCATTGTGAACAATAAGTACATTTTGACTTGACAAAAAATAATGTGCAACGAAGTACCGTTAAGTAGTACGGTAAAAGTAGTGCTTTGAATTACCGGGGACCAACAATGGTCGTATAAGTTGATGACATAATGTAATTTGTCATCCTTGACTGTTCTCGGATCAGTTTGACGATAATGACTTAGCATAAAGTATAGCCTAGTTGCTTAGCACAAAACGTAAACTGGTGAAGGTAATCGTTTTACCAAACAAATTTCCATATGATATCCATTGCTTTTGACTTGATTAGCTGTTTTATTTGCTTAGCGTACATAGTGTTCCAGCTAGCAGTCTCGTTCGATTTAGACAGTGTCTTTTTGACAATTCAAAGTTTGGTGCTTGAATCGGTCGTGTTGCATCTAGGGGCCTGTTTGTTTAAAACACGGGATCACGGATTCTACTTATCCGGATCCCATTTTAGCGTATCCTGCATTGGACGTATGATCCGCAAATCTGGGAGCCCGTGCTTGAAACAAACAGGCCCTATCATGAATTGGCAAGTCAAACGAAGTCTGCAGAATTGACAATTGGTCACTATATAACTCTCTCACCTTGCATTGAACCATCTCTGTTTCTTCAGCATGGCCAGTCTGGCTTGGTCCAGCTTGGGATCAGTCCGCCTGTGCTGTAGGTACTCCCCCTTACAGTCCATGCACATGACCTTGGCCATGTACTTGAGCACCAAAGTCCGTAGCCAGCCCGGTACTTCGCGATTCCCGTTCTCACCCCGGTGAAAGATGTTCAAGACGGTGATGTTCATGGCCGTGGAGATGGCAATCAAAAACATGATGATGAGGTAATATTCACCTTTGAATGACCAAACAAAAAAAACGAGATCGAATTATTAACGGTCGAGGGGACAATTTCATTTTACATCGAAGATCTCTTAGGCCTACTTAATCTGACGGCCCAATAAGCACTCGTGCTAATAATGTCTGCTGTGTGTTGAGCAAAGTTCAATATTCTTGATTACGTTACGGTACACTGCTTCCACCAGGGGCCGATTTCTTTAACTTCTTTAACTTCGATAAAGATCCTGTGGTATATAGAAACGTCAGGCCCGTCCTTACTCCAAGCATTTTATACATTTTAGGTCATTTGGTTGCCTGATGCAGCAGTTTGCAGCAGTTTATGATACTGCTCTTTGACTAAAATAGCTCGTGAAATGCTCTTGGGGTGGATGCCTAAATTTAAAAAGGTTCTTACTGATAAGAGGAAGTCCTTCCGATGTCTTCGGGATCGTCTCAGCGACCAGGAGCAGGAAGACAGTCATGGACAGGATGAGAGTGATGCTAAGATTAGCCTTGACCACACCCACGTTATAAGGCATGAGAAAACCCACCATGGACAGTGCCGATAGCAGCACAATGGGCATGACCAGCTTGTACATGTAGTACAGTGGCTTCCTCCGAGCGCCCACGTACAGAGTCACATCCACGTACTTCTCGGGGCAGCAGACGTAACTCTCCAAGTTCCGTTTGAAGCAGGAGTACGTCATGTCCCACTGTTCGTTCTGCAGGTACTGATCCTTGTCCGGCCCCGCCGTGGAGTTGTAGAGGTCCACCAAGTACCAATCGTACGTCCATAGACCGAACTTGAGGCGGCAGCTTTGCTGGTCGAATGGGAAGTACCTGATCTTGATCTCACACGTGCTCCGTTGGATGTACGGTTTGGTTTCGATCTCAACTAGTCCATCGTACCTTATGACTGCGTTTGTCCCGGTGATACCCGTGTACGCTGAGTTTGTGTCCGCCCTGCAGAAGTACAATAGAGGTTAAAGGGATGGTACAAAATTGGTAAGACAAAATACACTTCAAGATCACAGACCATCACATAAAACGTACACTGTATAATGGTGATGATAGGAGAAAACATCCCATGAAATGTTTTTGTCGGAAATGCCATAGGCCCTTTTCGTTGAGAAATAAATAAAACTATTTTCCGAAGCGAAGCGTTTTATTCATTCGTTGAAATGTGTAACCGGGTTTTCACTATTTTTCTCGTGACCCAGATGGCTGATTGACCCTCAAACTTCTACAGGTTTGTCAGTTAAGGTATATGATGGATTACATAATGTGCTTTCACTGTCAGCAACGGTTTTGTCGCAAAAACCAGTTCTGTACCATCCCTTTAACAACTGATTGTCATAGTCCAAAACTATCTTAAATACCTGAGTTTGGTCATACTTTTGCGCGCAATTTGGTCTTTAATGGTTACAATCTCCCGCCAAAAAATATTCTGATGTCCAAACTGGCACGTGAAATTTATACTTTGAAAACATTGTTGCAGATGTTTGAAAACTGTATCTGTCCGATATTGATCTAAGATGATACTGCCTACCATAGAGTAAGGAAGACCTATATAATGTGGATCGGTTTGCGGAACCACCATGTAAGAATCGTTCGTACTTTCGCACTTCTATTTCGTTCGCACTTCTCGTATAAGGTCTCAACGTTTCGACTAGCCTACTCTAGTCCGAGACCTGCTTAATTACACATTTCTGTGATAAATGCATCATGATTATAGAGGTTATCTAGTGATTAATATGCACTGCAGGTTTCATGACATTTCTTCAAATGTTACTCCGAAAATGTATGGGTTGAGGAAGTATGGTATACTATACTGGATAAGGCTCATTGTTGCCTCACTGGTTTGGCGATTCTGAGGGGGACCCATGGTAATACGTGGGATACCGTGGCCAACTAGTGGTCAGCCTACATACTGTGGGTTCGAATCCATCCATGTGCTAGTGGTGCTTGCGTCCTTGGGCAAGACGCTTTGCCACATATTGCTCCTCTTCACCCAGGGAGTAAATGGGTACCTGTGAGGTTAGAGATGGCTCTGTGCTTGATGCGCTTACAGCAGCAAGGCTGTATACTCCCCGGGGAGTTCAGATGGTTTCAGGAGTGTAAATGTAGCCCAATGACCATAGGTAATAATAAAGCACATCACATAGAGTCTAACTCCCCTGTGATAGACCTATGACCTGCTATAAGATGTGCATGATTATTTGTATCATACGTTTAAAAAAAATGCATGGTACCGCGGTACAGTGTGTCTGACGATCCTTACGTGTTATACAGTGTGGTATCAGGGAGCCAGACATCATGAGCTGGTACCCGTAGCTCACGTAGGCCACCGTACTCCTTGGGATCCCATTGCAACCATTGATCTCTCCAGTTCTGCAGCAGTATGATATTCAGCTTCAGAATCTGGTTCCTCTCGTCCTATTGGGAAAAAAAGAAATGTACAACAATTCGGGCGATTACAGATAGTGCGCCACCAAGAGTTTGCAACGCATTGACCAATCACCCGACTTGGTCATTGACCGACGCAGAACAGCAGTGGAACAGCAGTGGAAACGAGCAAGGTAGACTATGAACCTTTACGAAACTAGGCTTGAGACTAGGCTTGGCTTGTTTCCATCGCTGTTCTGTGCCAAATGAGATGAAGAAGTACCCACTATAAGTCACGCGATGACGTGTAACCATTGGTCGCGCAATCGGTCTTTTAGTCGACAAAATGCGCATCTGGAAAGGGTTCCGCTCGTTGTGATTGGCCAATGCTTTGCAAACTGTTGGTGGCGCACTATTTGGAAACGCCCGTATTAACCTAATGTCAAACACGTGCTTATATAGTTGTTGTAAACGTTTAGCGCTTGAAGTTTTTAGCGTAGAAAATTATACATGTATAAGGGTTTTTTGTATTGGTGACAGAGTTATATATAGGCGCACTGCATGCAAAATGGAAAACATCGGTAACACAACGAAGGTACTCGGCAGTGCTATGTCTTCTTTAAATCGCCTGGAACGTTACTGGCTGCTTGTGAGTTGTCCTGGACCTATAGCTTCGTATATTTATTTATTTATGCATCCCAGGATAAGTAGGCCTCTACACTTAATATTGTACGTCCTTGTGTTTTGTTGACACACTGGTAATATCTTTGTATACCACAGTAGCCGTTTGTATGGTGTTTTTGGATGACAGTGCAAGCATTATGCTACATCTTCTATTTCCTCGACAAACTAAATGTCGAAAGGAATCCCAAATTTGAAGTGTTGGCCAAGTGGCAAAAGCTGAGAGGTTGGAGGACCTCTGTCACTCTCATCAAGCACCACACAAACACGTGTTTCTGAAATAAAACAGCGCCTTTTTTACAAAAAAGGTACATTTTCTTGAATTTAATGTCTTTGGCTAAAAGCTTTGAAGTGCTCTAGGGAACACGCAACTATTTTAAAGTCTTCCGTTGTGAATTTGCTTCGTCTTTTTCTTCCTTTTTTCAGTCTGACATTTAACGAACATTCCTCTTTAATACAATATGCTTGTCTCACATCTAATGTTTGTGTAAAAGTTTCCTGTGCTTTCAGAGGGGACATCATGACTCTCATTCGGAGCCCATAGGAAATGCAAACGTGCTGTGAAATAGAAAAACGTTCCTTAAATTCGTCGTAGCATTTGAGAAACGATTGTGCGCGACAGAACATAAATTTGCTGCTGGTTTTCATCACGTTTTGTCATGCCAGAACGTCAGACGTATTGGTAATGGCGGACGCAGTGAGATTACTGGGTCAAATTTATTTCTGGGAGGACACGCGAAGATGCATCAGTTTATCACTAGGAGGAGAGGGGAATGGCAACAATAATGTGAACGTCAGGAAAACAACTCTGTACGAATCAAACTTCATAATCAGGGGTCAATTTCGCGAACCTGCTTAGCAAAAAACTAAGAGCCAACCTGAAATTTCTGTCTTGATAAAAACAGGATTAGCTATGTGTTGTGTATCACTATTGTGATTGTTCTTTGGTTGTTGTCAGATGGAATGTTCAGTGGAGGTTTGTTTTATTGGGCAAGAATTGATACACTATCGGTCAATTTGTGATACATTATCGGTTGGTGATACACTATCGGTCAATTTGTGATACATTATCGGTTGGTGATATGCTATCGGTCAATTTGTGAAACATAATTGGTTGTGATACATTACCGGTATCTTACACCATTATCAGTTGTGACAAGGCCTTTGATTAAGTTCACTGATCTACAAGTTAAGATGAAAGTATCTGATATCGTAATAAGTACATTCAACAAAATTTGCTCTGACTTTGATACCAAGACTACTTACTATGTCAACTATCTGTTTGATCTTCATGGTGAAGAATACAATAAGCTGGTCGGAGTGATTCTTCAAGGGCCGTAGATTGTTGTTATACGACGGCCGCTTCAGAAACAGGTCATCGTAGAGTTTCTGCTCATCTCCTAAGAATGGCTTTCCATCTGCAAACGAAAAACGAAATCAATAGAACGGACTAAGAATATAAAATGTCTTCTTTTTTTTGACAATTTTAATTTCCACGTTTGTAACTGGATAAGGTGGTACGGTGGGTATTATATAGAAGGCTGAAGCCGGGTTTATCTCATGAAAGTGCCCGGCGGGGTTTTTCTGGATGGCAAGGAAATCGAAACTGAACAATGAAAGAAGATACGGGGCTGAGTTGTTAAGCGTAAAATGACGCTCCCAACTCGACTAGCCCGTGGGTCGTGTTTCAATGTTGCATATAAAAAGTTCATCAATTATGATCGATGGCTGACCCTTTTTGTCTGTGTGATGTCGGGGTGGGTTTCTGAAAAGCTTGAAATTGCCCGGTGGGGATCGAGGACTTCTCTAAAGAGGACGTAGGCTTATAGCTTAGAGCTGAAAACTTTAAGGTTGAACCTCTGTATCTTCATAAGCTCCATGACTGTCGCAGCAGCCACATAATTAAAGGTACAATACATGATTGGTAAAGGTCAGGACTCGTACTTTTGACAGCACTCATACTTTGTCTGATTTAACATGTACATGAAATAATAAACCTGTGAAAATTTGGGCTCAATCGGACATCTGAGTCACGAGAAAATCGCGAAAATCCGACTCAATTTTTCTTATAAAACATGAAGGACGGTTTTGATCTTACCCCGAGTCCCGAGATCAAAACTGTTTTCGGTCTTTGTTTTACTGATTTCTGGATAAATACAGCATTTCAGGTGGAAATATTTTAACGGAATAACGGTATGCTTCTACCAGCACCATCTTCATACTTTGAGTGAAAGGGGATAACTAAAACAACTCAAGTGAGGGTGTCCTTTATGTTTGTTCCAAAAATCGTTCGGACGAATTGACGATTTTTTTATTGGAAAAGACACTTAATCTTGATTTCCTTGAAAAACCCAGCATTAGATGAACCAAGATTTCCCATGGTGACTGTTTGCACTGTTTACGAACTGTTGAGTCCATTTTCTGTCTCAAACTCAATCATTTTTTGGAGGCATTGCAAATCCTATACGCTCCCTTTAACCTGTAATTCTAATCTGGTATGGCAGAACATAACAACAGCACATCTACTGGAATTTGTATCCTTGTGGAGACATGGGGCCTTTCTCAAACCTCGGCTCCGGCTCAGACTCCATCTTCGTCTCTGTCATCTATGCTGAAAATTATAGGTAGTGGTTTTTCATTGAAGCTGAAGCTCTGTCTCCTTTTCAAACCAGAGAATCTACTTCCGAACTGCAGCTAAAAGCGTCTATTTTGATACCTGTTATTTTAGAGTGGATTCACGAAATGGAGCCGGAGCCGGAGCCGGAGCCGGAGCCGAGCTTTGAGAAAGGCCCTAGCTTTGTTCTCGTGTACATGAACACTCTCAAAAAAGCAGAATTGAAATCGGTCCCATTTGAACCAGAATCACTTTCCTGGGTTGAAACATCTCTTCTTCCTCTTCTTGGGTCACTAAACAAGTCCTGTCTAGTGAAGGGTACAAGATCTGGCTTTGGTGTTGAAAGACTCCAGAGGCCAATTTCATGGAGCTGCTAAGCACAAATAAAATTGCTTAGCTTAAAAATGTCTTGCCCAATAAAACAAACCACCATTAAATATTCCATTTGATATTCATGCTCAGCGAACAACAGTCGAAGAACAATAACAAGTGATACACAACACATGGAAATTTGGTTGCTAACCCTGTTTTTATTAAGACAGAAATATCATGCTTAGCAAATTTTTGTGCTAAGCAGCGGCGTGAAATTGGCCGCAGATCTTTGACAGTGCATGGCTTTGGCAGGAGGGGGCAAACCAAAAGGTGTTGCATTGTCTGATCCTACCCACAGTAGCAGGTAGTTTATCCCTGATATAAAATTAATTTCCACTCTCTCATCCCCATGACACAAAATCTGATGTATACTTTATGGCCACGCCGCACATCAAATACATGTATAGTGTACGTGTTCTCCTCGGATTGTTGATGAGGAGCCAGCTACTCGTTCGTGCACAGAATAAGGGCAGTGGGATTATTACATGATTACAATACAATTTGCTTTCATTGAAATTAACTAGATATAGCCTACGACATAGGCCTATCAGAAATCGCTACCAGTATGTAAGATACTATGCTATTTTTATGATATAGGCCTACAGTTGTGTTTTCCATTTCAATAGTTACGGTATATCTTATAGGGAGACCAGTTTTGTGTGTCACCGAAGGTTATGGCGAACATGGTACTTAGGGCGACATTTGGAGGGCGCCCTACCTACCTTTTAAAGACACTTCTTACAGTCCAAATTCTTCTAATAGACAGAGAATTCTTTCAATATGAACATATGTAAATTTCAAGTTCATTGGTTTGGAGGATGTTCAGAAGTACGTAGGTAAAGTTTTGTGCACAACCCAATGGGAATGTCACCCTATAACACAATAAAATAGTTATGTATATTCAAACATAGTTTTTGCACTGGTGTGAGTTTCGATTATTCGATTACCAGAGTCACTCATACCAAGGATACCGGGTGTATTTATACCAAAGTGACCTTTAATAAGAATGCGATCACATACGTGGAACCACTGTTGCGCGTTGCTTAAAATATGACATTTGTATGTACTCACGCGGCTTTTGACTAATATGATTTTGAATAAGATGATTTAAAACATCGTGATGAAAATTGTTAGCCAATAAAATTGGTAATTCCATAACTAGTAAGCTTGATATAATCTCTTCATGTCCAATTTAATTAGGGCAGAAAATGTAATTCGATATCGCAGATCAAAGATTATTTCCGTAGAATTATTGTATGGCAGCCGGGCCACTTGCAGATCTCTAAAATGAAGGCGAATTGTATTGTTAAAATAAAAATCGAGTATTTACTACGGAGGCCCGGGAGGACATCGCTCTTCAAAGATTATGTTCGCGCACGTGTCTGGGATGTACAACAATCGCACGTTAATCACTGACGTGCAATTTCCAATAACCACATACAGTAATTGTCTTACACATCATTTGTTTTGTATTTTGGTCACTAAGGTAATGTACCAAAGTTCTTCGGCCTAGCGTTTCGTGGCCCCCAAACCTGCAACTGTTTGATTGTAGCAAATCGGAAGTAAGCCTAATTCAGACGATTCCAAATAGTGCGCCATCAAGAGTTTGCAACGCGCTGGCCAATCACAACTCACGGAATTTGTCGACACAAATGCTTGTCTGGAAAGGGTCGACAGATTCCGCACATTATTGGCCAACGCGTTGCAAACTCTTGGCGGCGCACTATTTGGAATCGCCCGTGTTATGTGCACGTTTGTGACATATAGTACGACTCTCGACAAACATGCGGGCGGATATTAGCACTTTCCAATGTCCTTCTTGTGCCACCATCATTTACATACAACTTAATAGCGAAACAAGCAGACATACTCTAACTATACAAGGGACTACATACTTTCATGATGGACACGCCCGAGTCACATTTTATACGTGCTGACGACACGTTATTTGGCCTTCAATTTAAAAAGCCCATCCAAAGAGCGCCAACCCTATGCATGTAAAACATCTATTAATAGTCAAGTGTATTACATCTTTGTCACAGTCAGCAAAAACATAAACTACCATTCATAAACAGTTAGGCCGAAGGGTATTGTAGATTGTACTCGTCATGACGTTCCCTCACCCCTTCACACCCACCAACCATGACACCCCACCACCCCGCCCCTCCAAATGTCCATAACCTAGGCCCCATTTGGTCGCTATGGACATTTTGCTGTTCCTTTCAACACACTGAGTCGATTGCACACACCTTTAGCAGGTGCGGGCATATACAGCGTTCATGCAGAGTGAATGTATCAATAATATATTAGTGTCTGGCGCCTCTGACGAACAGATCTAATATAACTATGCACCTGCATTCACACGTACATGTCGCGGCCCCGCCGCACATCGGACCGAGATCGTGACCAAAGCCCATCTCGAAGAAATACAGAAATTAATGTTTATAAGGTTATTGAGATTTTATGGTTTGACGTGAACAAAACCTAGTCTTAAGGCGTTTACGAAACGGAGGCCCAGGCTCAGGCTCAGGTTCATGCTCACAGTGCTCATGCTCATGCTCATGCTCATGCTCATGCTCATGCTCATGCTCATGCTCATGCTCAGGCTCATGCTCAGGCTCAGGCTCCATTCCGTTAAACCGTTTTGAAATAACGGGTATCAAAATCATAGAGGCTTGCGGATCTGATTCTGAAGTATATTCTCTGGTTTGAAAAGGAAAACAGTGCTTCAGCTTCAGTGTGATACCACAACCTTCATTTTCAGCATATGTATGACAGAGCTGGAGCCCTAGCCTGAGCCCGAACCTCCGTTTCGTAAACGGCCTGGGATTGTGAATACAAGCAACTCTTTTTAGAGATCTTTATAGCATTGAGGCTTCAGACCAATACAAATTATGGGATGTATTAATCCTTTAATTGATAAAATGCTTGGAAGCATTAGATACCAGCAGGATCTTTCTCAAAGGTTTTAGCCTTTAAGAAACATATCAATTCAATTCAATTCAATTTAATTTATTCGTCATATAAAAATATACATGAAATTCATTTTCCCGTGTCATCCTGCTAGGATCGAAACGTCAGACCCTCCAAACTCCAAGTATTTGACATTGTAATTATCAGGTCATTATTTTGGCTGATGACCAGTTTTCATTCAGCGGTTTATTGCTAAATATGCCTTTCCCTTTACAATACTAATCTTCAAAGGTATTACCTGAAAATAAAAGTATTGTACAGCTCCTCTCACCAATTCTATTCCATTTATGAATAAACTCATAAGAGTATTTCCCTGATACTTTGTGAAGGTGAAATTGCTGCCATTAAAGGTTATATCATACTTTGTATTTAGTCGAAGAGATGCAGATTCATGGGCAAACATATCAAAGAAGATACAGTAATAGTCATCTGTGAAAATTTCAGTCCCATATGGTGGCTACTTTTTAAAACAACAGTGAAAACGCCCACAGTATTTCTTAAAACTTTGTAACGTTATTTTTTATCTTTGAAAGATCAACATTATTTATGGTAATTGGTTTTACCCTTAGCTGGATAAATACAGCATTTCAGGCAGAAAAAAATAACGGTATGTGTCTACCATCACCATCTTTATATCCTGTAAGTTATAGGTAAACCTTTGAAGATATCTGTTTCGGTATGTAAGTATGATACTGTAAGAGCACAGCATATAACGGGGAAAATGTCAGTTCGCAATAATTTTGTTCTCTACTGATTTCAATTCTGATAATACATGGTTCCTGTATAACAAAGTTCCTGAAACGTCTCAAGGACTTTCTTATTTATTTCCTTATTGAGCTGAGAAATAAAAAATCCTAGATGTGCACTAAAAATGCGGTAAATTTATCTTTGTCCCGAAATGTCACGGACATCTAGTAATTGTTATTGCCACTTCAAGTCGAGTCATCAAACAGTCGTTGCATATTATACGCCATAAAATCCTTTTCATCAGTTATTCCATTGATGTTACTTACTGTAAACCGGTTATCATAAAAAAAAACCGTTTCAAGGCAATACTCTCGCGTGTATAATAATCTCTTCTAGCAAATTTACGGCAATATCTTTGAAGGAATCTAAACATAAAGTACGTCAGAGAGTCTGTTGGTTGCTATGGTACTCAAAGGAAATCCCCGGGAATGTGACGGCTTGTCGCTTGATTCGTCAGTCGAGCAAGGTCAAAGGAAAGCCAAATAAGTTGCCTAATGTGTCCCTATACAATGCTGAAATGACGTTGTCTGGTCGGCAGTCAGGAAAACTGGAAATTACATCAGTGGGGAGAATTTAAATCCATCCATTGTGGGCACCGCTGAGAAATTACACATTAACTCAGTTCCTTTTTTGTATATGAGGAAAGTACTTTGTGTTGCTTTGGTATCCTCGGTAACGGCGAAAGGCTAAATATCAATTTATGGGAAGATGTAGTCAGGCACAATATCCACTTAATGGAACTTCGTCGCCACGAGAAAATAAACGACCGGAGCCGTGTGCGTCTGTGTGTCGGCCACAATAATGTATAGAAAAGACAATATGTATTTTTAGCAACATCCCTATAGGAGATGGTCTACTTAGGAATCTGACAAAAATTGGAATTAAGGAGCGAAATGCATCGGCGGGAGCATAGCGTAGGATGCCTAAAGGCCAGGCTTATTATAAACAGACATTGCCTCCATACGATGGAAAAAAGAAAACTGTTCCCCTTTTGTTTTTCTGAATGTTTGCAAGCGAAAGCTAATATTTCTGTCCAGGTAAGAATCGAACCAGCGCCCAGTAGGTTCCAAGTGCGATTCCCCCCCCCCCTTTTTTTTAAATGCCTGCTGAATTTCATACTAACATATGGTTTTATATTTAACACCCCTCCAATCTGTATTTCCCTCCACCGGTTTAAAGAAATGCATTAAAATGTTTACCAAGAGTGGATGAAAAATATAATTATAAGGACAAATTTCAATTTGGAACCAATTTCCAATAATTGTTCGGTATTATCAAACGTCCGCATTGCAAAACTATGTTTCAACACCAGTAGGCCTATACTAAAATAAAATGCGGCCAGCGACTCCACGCTAAACAAACCCACGCAAAGAAACGCAAACAAATCCCAGACCAAGGTAAACTGACTCGCAGACGATCAGCAAAGTTCACAAACCTGGTTCAACTCGGCAAATCTTCCAAGATCGAGGGCCTCGATCACTGTTTTGTAAATGGGGCATACTTGTATTTCTTGTTTCAATCAAGATCAATTTCACGACTTGTTTCCGTTTGTATTGTACAAATGTAGACCAGGGGCCTGTTCAAAACATCGCCTACGGCTCCAGGGGCCGATTTCACGAAGCACTAAGATTGATCTTAAGTGTGAATTCATCTTAATTGCTAAGCAACATGTGATGTCACAATACAAATCACTATGGTGATACTGAACAACTCATCTTAAGATTAATCTTAGTTCTTTGTGAAATCCAGCCCGGGTCTGTCATCCATGTGCTGAAAATATAGTTTGTGGTTTTCATTGAAGCTGAAGCTCTGTTTTCTTTTTCAAACCAGAGAATCTTCTTCCGAACCGCAGCCAAAAGCCTCTATTTTGATACCCGGTTTTTTTTTTTTTTTTTTTTTTAGAATGGATTCACGAAATGTAATCGGAACTGGAACCGGAGCCGGTGCCGGAGCTGGAGCCGGAGCCAAAGTTCAGAAAAGGCCCAAAGTATATCAATGATAGGTTGAGCTCCGCCATATTGAAAACCGCATCACTCAGTACGAGACGTCTGGTGACCAGACTGCCCGTAATGTCCCACTCACATAATATCAACGCAGTCAGCGCAACGTTGATATGGAAACATGTTCAAGCCATAATATTCCTATTGCAGAGACCCTTTAAGCATCGGGAATAGACATTTTTCATGCTTTCTTTTTGGGGGGAAATGAGGTGTTCTTGTATTTTCTTGAGATTCGGTTGGCTGGAGAAGTTCAAATCTCTGGCTGCGGCCGCAAATTGCACACGCGCCTAAGGCAGCCACTAGCCAGTGACTACAGCCATTTCCATAGACTTGTGCGGTATTTACGATCGCAGCCAGAGATTTGGAACATGACCTAAGTGCTCGTACTGCTCTGTGTTATAAAACATCGACTATACAGCATTGAAATGAAGATGTCCTTTTAAAATTTATCTTGCTGTATCGGTCGACCGTCCTTTGCCAGCCATTGCATTCATTTTCCACTAACCAAGTGAGGAGTTTGGCACATTATACATCATCAAATCCACAGCCACCCCTATCGGTCAAAACAGCATTCGACATGAAACTGTTTAAGCCTCTGTCATGTATATAATGCCGCTCACGAACTTCATACGCGCCCGTTAAATTTTCATTAAGGTAAGTGCATATGAGCGGTGACAATGATACATGAGTTTAACACAAGGCCTTGGTTTTATGTTGGTGTTCATTATCATGGCCAGTCGCTGCACTTTGTATAGATATTGGAGGTTCAGGCCTAATGCAGTGCGCAGGTGGGCGCGTTGATATATGCATGTTAACACATCGGCATGACTGATGGTTAGGGAATTGAGATTGAAATCCTGCCGACGATATAGCACAACGGCACCGGTCACAAAGCAACCTGCTAGGTATTATATGCCTATACCAGGCTGTACTTTAGATGAGACATATAGAAAGGTGGGCTGTTCCTTTGATTCAATGCGCAGATGATTGGATACATTAGGGGCGGATGTAGGTTTCAGGAAACAGGAGTTGGAAATCAAAAAGTGCCATTTCGATGAAATCAAGGTCTAAAATGAGTCACAATCATGAAGGAGGTGGGCATAATATGTAAAACGTATCGAGGGACGTCCAATGGCTAGTATGAATTTGGGCACGGTCTGTAATTCTTCGCTTTTTCTTTTACAAAACAAAACTTTCTGTTCGAGATTTCTTTTTCTAAAATGTGGCCTATAAGGCATCAATGGCTAACAATCATACATAAAGCTACCATCCATCACATACAAGCTTCATGTATAGTTAACATCAATTACACACAGGCTTCATAGGTATAGCTACCATCAATTACACACAGGCTTCATATGTATAGCTACCTTCAACCACTCAGGCTTCATATGTATAGCTACCATCAATCACACACAGGCTTCATATGTATAGCTACCTTCAACCACTCAGGCTTCAAATGTATAGCTATACCTTCAACCACACACAGGCTTCATAGGTATAGCTACCATCAATCACACACAGGCTTCATAGGAATAGCTATCATCAACCACACAGGCTTCATACGTATAGCTAAAATCAACCACACGAAGGCTTCATGTATAGCTACCATCAATCACACACAGGCTTCATACGTATAGCTATCATCAATCACATACATGCTTCATACGTATAGCTACCATCAACCACACACAGGCTTCATACGTATAGCTAACATCAACCACACAGGCTTCATCTGTATAGCTACCATGAATCACCCACAGGCTTCATATGTATAGCTACCATGAATCACACACAGGCTTCTTACGTATAGCTACCATCAATCACGCACAGGCTTCATACGTATAAATATCATCAACCACACAGGCTCCATGTGGTTGATGGTAACTATTCATACTTCTTTATTTGAACAAACCTAAGTATACAACCACAGCGAACACACAAATGCCGAACCACTAAAACAATTCTCTCAAAATCTATGGTGGCGCCAGAGCGACATCGCAAATCGCCATTTGCAAATAATTATGTGAGCGCACATTTCCAGATGTGCATTTGCCACAAATAAGGTGCCCATTATCATTTATCTACAATCTGCGATGTCATATAACGGCCACCATAACGAATCCTTACAAGAGAATACCAGGTCAAATTCTGAGTAAGAGTAATATTGTCAAATGACGTATCGTTCATGCAAAATCAATTCTGGTTATTTCGTGCCTATATCAATCATGGACAGCTAAAAGAAACATGATATGATATATATTTTTACTATTCAGTGATGCAATTTAAGATGGAGAGATTATATGCCTTGGAATCCAATCGGAAAAGCTTCCGATGACGCAACTCAATTCTTCCCCCCTTTGACCAACAAAACCCAAAGCAAATCCCTAAAAAAAGTCATGAGGTTTCATCAGGACCTGACCCCGTTCAGCGTACGTCCAGTCTTAAGTCAACACTCGATATGTTTTTTTCTACCCTGGGCTAAACCGTAGGCTATTTCCCGTACGTCTTATACAAAGCTCTATCGCCTATAATAGTCCGGTATATTATTACAAAATGAAGCGCGACTTGGCCGGTAACTGTGGCGGGTCAACGGAGTGGAATGAACGGTAGGTACGGTTGATCTGCTAGGCCAGATTTATCTACTCCCCTCCTCCCCAACTCTTACAGAAGGGACATTATTGGCTTGCGCAGGCCGGATATTTTATCTCAATATTTCGTCACAGCAATATCAGTGCTCCCGTACGTATACATGTACGTGCCTTACTTTATTGAACTTTAAAGGTATAACAGATGATTGTTAAAGGTATATTATCATACTCTGGTAAGAAACCAAAACAGAAATTTTCACATAATTATTTACCTATAACTTAGGTATGAAGGTGGTGATGGTAGAAACGTACCATTAAAATATTTCTGTATATAATAAAAAACATTGACCAAAATTAAAGATCAAAAATGAAAGAGAAAAGACTTAAGCAATACTGTGGCTGTTTTTCACAGTTTTCTCAAAAAGTCAGCACCGTATGGGACTAAAATTTTCACATATGACTGTTACTGTATCTTCCTTGGTATTTTTGCCCATGAATCTGTATTTCTTTGACAAAAACCAAAGTATGATACTACCTTTAAAGTTATAACAGATGATTGTTACAGGTCACAAAAATAACAGTCACACTTTGATCAAACATGTACATCTAATAATATACCTGTGAAAATTTGAACTCAATCGGACATGAGTCACGAGAAAATAGCGAAAAACTTAATCAATTTTTCTTTGGTTTTGTGCGTAGGTCTTGTCAATGCGCGGAATCATGCAGAATGAAAATACAACACAAAATCTAGGATCAATCATGCGCTGACTGTGAATTTGGCAGGTTTTTTTAATTCTCCTGGCCGTGGCGGTTTTTTTTTCTTCTAAAATTGACCTGATTCCGCCATGCCATGTCCACGCGCAAAACTGACACAGTTCAAGTTCAATCGATTGAAGCGCAAATTAATTGGACATAAAATAATGCCATTGGACCGCCTTTTACAAGGGTAAGTACATTAAGCAATCAATGCGGATTACAAACATATGCACGGATTGCAATGCGTATGTCAACGACTTAAATAATTACGTGGTAGACTCCTTGTTTTAAAGCTCTCTGTGCATGTAGAATAGGCCGATTGCGCGACCAATATTTGCATGCTTATTATGTTGGTATTTTGTCATCTCATTTGGTGCAGAACAGCAATGGAAACGAGCGAAGAAGACTGTTATATCGTCCACATTCTTAATTATTTGCACGTTTCAACTACTGCTCTGTGCTCAATGACATAAATAATTACGTGGTATAGACTCCTTGTTTTAAAGCTCTCTGTGCATTTAGAATAGGTCGATTGCGCGACCAATGTTTGAGGTGGAAACGAGCAAAGACTATTATATTGCCCATTATTCAAATGCTGCTCTGTGCTAAATGACATGGAAAAATACTCATGATACGTCACGCAATGGCATGTAAACATTGATTGCGCCATTGGTCTATTTTATATGCCATGTTATATTTGCTTGATATCGGGTAAATATATTATTATTGTAACTGACACTGCGGTTGTTGTACGGTACTGTCACACCATTGTTGGTCACTGTATCAGTGCGATAGTCAAAGCCAACATAACAGGAATACATAAGTATTACGTATAATA
Source organism: Astropecten irregularis (assembly GCA_963971285.1). NCBI lineage: Eukaryota > Metazoa > Echinodermata > Asteroidea > Paxillosida > Astropectinidae > Astropecten > Astropecten irregularis. The sequence continues at coordinate 10,833,982 of OZ020249.1, read as the reverse complement.
GGTAGCTATACCGAAACAGAAATTCTCACATATTTACCTATAACTTACAGGGTGTAAAGCTGGTGATGGTAGAAGCATACCATTAAAATTATTTCTGCCTGAAATGCTGTCTTTATTCAGAAAAGAGTAAAACCAATGACCAAAAACAATTTTGATCTTTAAAAGATAAAAAATAACGGTGAACAGACTTAAGAATTACTGTGGGCGTTTTTCACGATTTTCTCAAAAGATGGGTACCGTATGGGACTGACATTTTCACAGATGACTGTTACTGTATCTTCCTTCATATTTTTGCCCATGAATCTGAATTTCTTTGACAAAAACTAAAGTATGATATTACCTTTAATAATTCACCGGTATGATAGAAATACATATATGATAACAATCTATGCAATGCACATACAATGTACATTGCTTATTATGAGAAGTGCACCCATAATGGTATTAATTAACTAATGGAGCTTTCGTATATGATCTGCATATACACACATGCGCTATCAGTAATAAGCTTATGCTGTATATTTCATTAATATTCTCCATGCATGTACATATAACAACTTACATTAATACGAAGCCATACTTAAAACCACAAGCTAGTCTTGCATATATATTAATTATATCTGGGGCTGTATTTTAGACAATAATTTGATTTACCAAGGCTCTGGCTTTGACCGCAAGAATAATGCCATAAAAGTGACGTCCGAACCTCAATTGACCTCAGCTGGGCACGGTGCCCTGAAAGAGCATGACCATTTTGACAAAACCTTAATTACGAATTCCTAATCTATGAGTCATGATTCCTGATCATCGTATGAAAATGAAACGATGTAAGACACTTCTATTTTATCTACTCCCGATGAGGGCCAGAGCAGGCTAGTCGGAACGTTGAGACCTTTCGAGAAGTGCGAACGAAATAGAAGTGCGAATGTAAGAACAGGACCAGGCTAGTCGAAACGTTGAGACCTTACGAGAAGTGCGAACGAAAAAGAAGTGCAAATGTACGAACAGGGCCTGATGATGTTTAGAGCAGGCTAGTCGAAACGTTGAGACCTTACGAGAAGTGAGAACGAAACAGAAGTGCGAATGTACGAACAGGACCTGATGATGACTAGAGCAGGCTAGTCGAAACGTTGAGACCTCACGAGAAGTGCGAACGAAATAGAAGTGCGAATGTACGAACAGGACCTGATGATGTTTAGAGCAGGCTAGTCGAAACGTTGAGACCTCACGAGAAGTGCGAACGAAATAGAAGTGCGAATGTACGAACAGGACCTGATGATGACTAGAGCAGGCTAGTCGAAACGTTGAGACCTTACGAGAAGTGCGAACGAAATAGAAGTGCGAATGTACGAACAGGACCCGATGATGACTAGAGCAGGCTAGTCGAAACGTTGAGACCTTACGAGAAGTGCGAACGAAATAGAAGTGCGAATGTACGAACAGGACCCGATGATGACTAGAGCAGGCTAGTCGAAACGTTGAGACCTTACGAGAAGTGCGAACGAAATAGAAGTGCGAATGTAAGAACAGGACCTGATGATGACTAGAGCAGGCTAGTCGAAACGTTGAGACTTTACGAGAAGTGCGAACGAAATACAAGTGCGGAAGTACGAACGATTCTTACACGGTGTTTCCGCAAACCGATCCACATACCAATTGTCACCATGCAAAGCCTCAAATCGTTCTTAGAATGAAACGACTGTGTATTTTCTGAATCATGTTTGTTTGACCGATGTTTGACCTATACGATAATGATATGTCTATAGCCTGGTTATAAGAGAGATATGCAATTAGTAGCTAAGAAACCATTTTGTAAACAAATCCCGCAAAGCGCTTTCGTGTAATCTGGGTAAACACAGTCATATATTGACTTTATTACACATTACAGTGTATTGTAATGAAGAATAATCAACGCTTGGAGTTCGGAGGGTCTGGCGTTTTGGATCCTAGCAAGATCTTCTTTTTAATGACAAGAGCACAAGAACATACAAGCAATGAACACATTAAAGGACATGTACAACATTGGTATAAAAGGCGACAGAGCAGCTGCAAGCTGCTCATAATTTGATTTGTCATTGAATAGAAACAAACCTGTGAAATGCTCAGCTCAATTGATCATTGGAAACTGTAGAAAATGACCAAAAAAGCCGTTGCAATTGTTACGCCAAATTGTGTAGGAAAAGCCGTCTCATGTTTTATCTTGCCGATATCAAAAATGTTTCGGTGTTAAGTTTTACTCTTATCTGGATTAATACAGCATTTCGTGCAGACGAATGTTCACGGTATGTTTCTGCCTTACCGTCTTATACCCTGTCAGTTATATCTGTGAAGATTTCTGTTTTGGTTGGTTACCAATGCTGTATATTCCCTTTACTAGTGGAGGAGAGGATCAGAACAAAGGGGGCCAGGGAAACAGGGAAAGCACGACTAGGCTGGGATCCTCAAGGAGAGGATAGAGATGGGCAACAGGGCAAGTATGGTCAGGGGAAGGGAACTTGCATTGAAGAATAATTTTTATTTTAGGTACAACAAAAACTGCACTTTAATTTCGTATTCATGCATGTGAACTAGGCCTAATCTTTTCAGGTAACCTCAGTAATTGGTAAACGTTTATAGCACATGTTTTTCAATTCAATTCATAATTAATTACAATAAAGACATAGTATGCAAGGAGTGAATGTATTCTGATTGTTTATGTTATTGGTGTGGATTTGGACTTAAAGGTAATTTTATACTTTGGATTTTGTAAAACAAATGCAGATTCACGAGCAAAAATCGAGAAGGATACAGAGGCAGTCATCTTTGAAAATGTCAGTCCCATACGATGCCCACTTTTGAACAAAACAGTGAAAAACAGCCACAGTATTTCTTAAGTCTTTTCTCTTTTATTTTTGATCAAAGATCAAACAAATCTGCGGTCGATGTTTTACAAATTTCTGGATAAATACAGCATTTCATGCGGACAAATTTTAACGGTATGTTTCTACCACCACCTATCTTCACACCCTGTAAGTTATACGTAAATATGTGAAAATTTCTATTTTGGTTTCTTACCAAAGTATGATACATGTACTACATTTAACCTCATTAATTGGTAAACGTTTATGAGACATTGATAGCACATGTTATCAATTCAATGCAATATCAATTGCATATCAATAAAGACATTAGTATGTAAGCAGTGAATGTAAACTGATTGTCATTGGTGTGGAAATGGACTTGCAATTTATAATGCGACGTATATACGATGCAAACTTGACTTTGCACTTCGTTGTTATTTTGGCACTCTCAATTTCCAACAACGTCTGACAACTTGAGAAAATGATCGCAGCAACATCACGGAGAGTAATGACCCTTCTTGTGAGTATTGAAAAAAAAAAGCCTTTCGCACGATACATGAATCCATCCTGCAGTAATATTATACCAAGCCACGTTGCCGTGACCGTCTGAAGGAAGAGTTTATACCTGCCCCTAGGTGAGGCTTGATGAGGCTTCACACAGGTGTACCACGCTGCCTCTTCTTACCACTGTGTTCCCAACAGCCATCATCAACAAAAGGGACCAAGGCAGGATTTCCCCGCGTCCGGAAATTACATCCAAGTCTTCTTATTTCCCGGAGGAGCTGAAATAATATTGAATGAGACACGTCTCTCTTTCTCGCTCGAATCTCTTGCAAGTCTCTATTTTTGTGTGGGGCGAGAAATGTGCTTGGTGTTCCCCTAAGCTCTAAGCTCAGCAACACGAGCACATACCCAAATGGGCCAGGATCTTCAGCTTATAATAAAAAAGATGTGGACGTCTCGGGTTACACGGTTTCACCAATATGCCATATGAAAGGGTGTTTATTATATTTTCTCGTGCCTTTAAAGGTGCAGTACAGGATTGGTAACATACCCAAATGAACAGAAATGTTCACAGATTTTTACGTATATCTTTCAGGGTATGAAGATGGTACTGGTAGAAACATACCGTTAAAATATTTCAAAATTAGTAAAACGAAGACCGAAAACAGTTTTGATCTCGGGGTAAGATCAAACCCATTCTTTATAGTATAAGAAAAACTGAGTCGGCTGTTCGCCATTTTTGTCGTGACGCAGATGTCCGATTGAGCTCAAATATTCACATTTTTATCATTTCATGTAAATGCTGGATTAGACAAAGTGTGAGTGCTGTTCTGTGACCTTTACCAATTTTGTATTATACCTTTAAATGCGAATATGTGACACCGTACACGATATGATGGCTATACGCAAAGAAAAATGATACACAAAGTAAACGTATCTAAAAATCAGATATATAAATGCTGCATTTCAGGAGACTATAATTTTCCCATGAAAATGATCGTAAAAACTAACCAGCGGGTTAATATAATACGGTCCTTTTATCGCATGCATAAGCAATACTTGCATTGTAATATTTGGCAATTTATTCGCCATTTTGTTTTATTGCATCTATAAAAACTATATTAATATATTCACCATGTTATATATCTATACCATAAACTTTATGTTTATCATTCTTATAAAAACATACAGTTCTTTTTTTTATTGAAAACAATCAAGTTGACTTTAATTTGATACAGGATTCGTTATTTAAATACTTTGATTCGATTAAAATGAAATTCTTTGAATTGGATTGAATTGAAATGAATTGCTTTGAGCCCCCGATAATAAATAATCTTCATTTTTCATTTGAAGATCGAGCACAAGTCACATACAATAGGATTTGGAATTCTGAGGTGTTTTTTTCAATCACTCAACTGGGAGTATATAGGCCTATATATAGCCTATACACGTATCATTATGTAGCCGGCTCCAACATTGATTCGCCATATACATTGAAATGAAAATCATCGTATTTATTTTATGCATGCTTGGAGTTAGGAGGCCCTGACGTTTCAATCCTAGCAGGATCTTTCTCAAAGGCTAAATGACAAGAACATGCAAGTGAAAACACACACAAATGAATGAGTATGTGGAGCTAAGTAATGTGTTTCAAACGTAACCTCGGTGGCGCATATACGTCTGTCGGCCATGTTTGTCATCCATCACGGATATCACTCTTGTCACTCTATTTTGATAGCTTCTTTTTGTTTTGTTCTGATGCGTGGATAAACAGGGTGTCCCCCCCAGAAAAAAAAAAAAAAACACGCAACACTTGTGTCAATTGAACTATAAATGTATTATATTAAAATTAAACTGTTTATCAGTTCAATATTCAGATATGTAATACAGATAATGTCTTGGCTATCACCATGTAGAATTTGAGCAAAATTTGACTAAAATTTAGTGAAAAAACTAAAACTTAAATACCCAACCTCAAAACCCGATTTTAAATTGTTCTTTCATACACATTATGTGTGTATTGAACAATATGCGGGTTATTTGTTTTTAAGGAGTACTCATTCAATTGGTCATAATTGCGCCAATTTCAGCCCCAATATGCTTTAATTCTACATGATGATACATTGCTGTATCATATAGCTGAATCTTGAAGTGATAAATAGTTAAATTTTAACATAATGGGTCTCGACACAGTGTTGCGTTTTTTTTCTGGGACACCCTACAGATAACATCATGATCTTGTCATGTCAGTAACGCCATGATGATGAGACGGGCTAGAATAGACTCATCCTACACCAAACCACAGATGGGGCAGCCTGTTTCTTTATATTAAGATGCATGGGCGTCGCAGCGCCCTGCTTAGCGTTCTATCCACGTCACGTGGAGAGTTCATCCGAATCTTGGTGTCCATCTTGAGTGAAGAAAATGGACAGAGCCGTATCAGCCTTAACTGGAGCATGAAAGCCCTGTATAGTGAAGGACTTGAGATCAACCCCCCACCCTGGGGGCCCCCCTCCCCATACTGCTGATAATTCGGATTTGAAGAAAAACATGCTAGAGTGTTTCGTCTTCTCCGAGACCCGCTGTGGGACCGCCTCTTATAGCGCTCAGTGTCCATTAAGCTACGCTGCTAGCTGTTGGAAAGAGCACGACCAAAATAACCTGAAGTACAGGCACTCGAAAAGAAAAGAAAACGCACACACGTTCTGTCATACGCACTCATGTTGTTGTTAACAGGGGGTTAGCACGTGTGTGTTTTTAACACACCTCTTGCTGATACTTGGTTCTGATTGGTTAAAACACTGACACGTGCACGGACGTCACTAAGGTCGAATCTGCCACAAGCGAAGACTAGTTCTGTTTTTATACGTGTTCTCAAAACACCATATGTTATCGATCATGCGTTATTTCGAATTGACTAGATATCATTTTGCTTATATTTGCTATAGGCCAAACTCGCACGTTTCACTAACACGCACTATAGGCCTATAGCCATTCAAACACGTAAGAATTTGCTAACATTTAAACGTATAGAAAAACACTGGTCACAATATTATGGTTTGAAAATCATTCATTTTAAAGGTGATATCATACTGCGGTGTATGTCAAATAAATGCAGATTCGTGGCAAAAATATGAAGAAAGGTATACAGTAACAGTATCTGAGAAATTTCCAGTCTCATACGGTGCCCACTTTTTGAGAAAACAGTGAAAAACGTTCACGGTATTTTCAAAATCTATTCACAGGAGTTTTGATCTTCCTGAGGTAAAAAACTGTTGGGGAGGGGGGTTCTTCGGTTTTACTCTTTTCTGAAAAAAGAAGAAGAAGCATACAACCTATTTCAGGCAGAAACACTTTAACTGTATGTTTCTATCATCACCATCTTTATACTCTGTTAGTTAAAGGTTAATCTGTCAAAATGTCCGTTTTGGTGTTCTACCAAAGTATGGTGTATGGTGACTAGAGCGAGATTCAAACCAACGACCCACCGTATACCATACAGGCGCTCTACCAACTGAGCTATCCAGCCCTACGTTGGTGATGTCCCAAATAGCTTTGTTCGTTTGTCAGTCAGAAGCCATGAAACCACGCACATACCGCTATATCCCAATGAACATTAATTAATATACAGCAATTAGCAATTATGCTGCAACCTGAGAAACAGTACATGGGGGATCACTCAAAGAGGAAACGGCTTTTTAAACAATATAATAATCAAATAACCACAAGAAAAACTGTTTGGATTACTATTTCTTTTGATTATAAATTTGTTACTTGTATCTTTTCATCAGCCTATATTTCAAGATTGGCATCCGAAATTATTGAAGCTTTTTGAAGCATAATTATTATGTAAAATTATGTCTCCTGATGAGGATTAGAGCAGACTAGTCGAAACGTTGAGACCTAATTGCGAGAAGTGCGAACGATATAGAAGTGCAAAAGTGCGAATGATTCTTACATGGTGTTTCCGCAAACCAATCCACATACCAATTGTCACCATGCAAAGCCTCAAATCATTCATATGTAAAATTGTCAACAACATCCTTTAAAAAATAGAAGTGCCACAAAGTTACCTGCATGTCCGACGTTCTGGAATTCATATGTGAAATATTTTAATAATTTAATCTTTTGGCGTTTCAGAAACCACAATGGCACAAGAGTGCAACGTGTTTAAATTTGTTCTTCAAATTTAAATCTGCAATTAAATAATTTGCACTTTGAGAATTTTATTTTTAACAATTGACCTTTTGAAGCTTATAAGATCGGTATCATGTTTCGGGAAAGGTTTTTTTTTAATCATGCAGTGGCAAGGCCTTTTTGAAATCAATTTAACAGCCCGCCTTCTCCCTAATTTAATGTGACATTGGCGTCCAAAAGTTCAATTCACTTAAAATGTTAAAAAATATTCCAGGAAAAAAAATATATAATGGGATTATAAAAGCGTGCGAATCATCTTTTCAATTTAACAGAAAAGGCATTTTGAGTAGTTAGGATATTACACAGTAATTGCTGTGCACATAATACCATGCACGGCTTAGTGTTTATGGATTATTAAAAGGTAGTATCATACTTTGGATTTTATCAAAGAAGTACAGATTCATGGGCAATGATACCAAGACAGATACAGTAACAGTCACCTGTGAACATTTCAGTCCCATGCGGTGCCCACTTTTTGAGAAAACAGTGAAAAACAGCCACAGTATTTCTTAAGTCTTTTTTCTTTTATTTTTGATCTTTTAAAATATCAAAAAGATTTTTGGTCGTTGTTTTACTAATTTCTGGATAAATACACCATTTCAGGCGGAAACATTTTAACGGTATGTTTCTACCACCACCATCTTCATACCCTGTAAGGTATACGTAAATCTGTGAACATTTCTGTTATGGTCTCTTACCAATGTATGATACCACCTTTAAGCTACATGATTGCATGGTTATTATAATGGCAATATAGATATTATACAGTCGCCAAAGCCATATAGATGCGCCTTGAGCAGTGCATAGCACGGGCAAGGTCGGTCTTAATTTAACAAGTTAGGCTCACTATTCCATAGTATTCAGGTTTGGCCTTTTTCATGAAAGCTGCTAAATTAAAAACCAATCACGGTCACCATGAGTGACGAGCGATGAATGGCTGCGTTTTCCATCTCGCAGTCTTCACTGATGATAACAACAAAAAATCCCTCGCTGAATTAAAAAACAATCACGGCCGAAGGAAAATATGACGGGAGCGAAGGGATTCTTTAATCTCACGACTGTCAGAAATGGCCGGTCGTCAAACAATTCATCTTCAATAATAACTGGGAATATTATACTCCGTGGCTTGCTCGCGGCAACACACGGCACTAAACCCGGGCTTCGTCATGCAAATGCCAACAATATTAAGCGCGGGAACGACGGGTCGTCTGTGTATGGTCTATCGAGTGCGATTCAAGTGTGTCGTTTTAGGCTCGGAACGACTAAAAGGTTGGCGCTTCCCTGGGTTCCAATGCAGCTATACAACGTCAGTATAGTTTGTTTGCTGTCGGTATAGGCATGGAAAAGATACACATCCCTTTAAAGCGAGAAGTAGCAAAATGCTTTCGTGCATCTTTTGCCATGCAGTGTTATTTTTTTTGTGTCTGCCTATATTCGCGTCTATGCACCGTCCTTATTTTGCCAACCTAAATATTGCCAGGTGCAGCCACAATGAAAGACTATTGTTGTCTATTTTTCTTTTGTGTTGAGGCATATACTCCACAACCTTCAATTATGACAATGCAGCATTGAGGAAGAGCAAATGGCCAAGCCTATTGTTCTCAGAGTCTGTTTCATGCACATGAAACGATGTGGCGGAAATTGGAAGCAGACGCATTATCATTCAGGCATTGAATTCTCTGCTTTTATATTAATAACGATTATCTCTTAGGAGCACTTCACGCATCATTCTATACACCCAAGCGAGAATGCACGTTATTTTATCAAGAGGGATTCCGTTTCACAGTGCTTAAAGGTAATATCATACTTTGGTTTTTGTCAAAGAAATACACATTCATGGGCAAAAATATCAGTGAAGATACAGAAACAGTCATCTGTGAAAATTTCAGTCCCATGCGGTGCCCACTTTTTGAGAAAACAGTGAGAAACGGCTACGGTATTTCCTAAGTCTTTTCTCTTTTATTTTTGATCTAAAAAAAGATCAAAAATAATTTGGACACTGGTTCTACCTTTTTATGGATAAATACAGCATTTCAGGCAGAAATATTTTAACGGTATGTTTCTAACATCATAATCTTCATACCCTGTAAGCTATAGGTAAATCTGTCAAGATTTCTGCCTTTTCATTTTTAACACATTATAGTCAAGCACATTACAACAGGATTTTGACAGCAACCGTTCGAGTTCAATTACACACAATAGTTTGTTTCGCATGCTGACAAAATGATGGGCCGCAACGAATGTAATTCCTAAGGTATGGTTAAGATTAAGTCATGGAAAGAAAAATGGCTGTTAGCGTTAGTTATTTGTGTGAAAGCGCGCTGTTTATGAAACTGAAATCAATACCAATATTTGTCTGTGAAATACTATCCCCGGAATTTCTTCATTAAGAAATCTACCTCTAAAAACACATCCATTGATTTAAATTGCAGCCATCAAAATTAAACACAAGATGAACATACACAGATTTTCCTGATAAACACAAACTGTAATAAGTCGTACATTTTTTTGTTTCCCTCGAAAATGCGAACGCTGATTTTGAGGAAGATGCATAAACAGGTTATTATATGAATTTGGAAAAGCAGACGATAATAATGAAGTTTCCCGCCAAAAACAACAACCTGGCCAACGGTGTACGTACTGTGGCTTTAATTCATGCCATTGTTTATTCTGGCTGTACATCATAATGCAATCAGCTTGTATTGGTGATCGTGGTTGCACACAATAATTAGAAATCATATGTCAGAAGATAGAGCTATGATAAAGCACAACATGGCTGTATGTTTTTTATTCGGTGTATAGGGGGAGGGGGACGGGACTGTATTCCAAATGGAGGCAAATATTGCCAGACACGCGCAGGTATCCCCTGGAATAAACATAACCGTAGGCCACAGGGATGGTTTAGGAATCAAAGGTGATAATAAAATTAGTGTGTGAAATCAGGCCTAGGCCCATAACCGCGGGTCATATCCAATCGAGTTGATTGGGATTAGATCCCACAATGACCCTGCCCTTAGTGGCCATGTTGAAAAGAGCACAGACTTCATGAAATTTGACGAGATACTATGGTTAGCATTGATTCATGCACATCAAAATGGAGTTTGGTCTGGCTGCTCTGTATAGGCCTACATTTCCCCAGCTCTCTCTATCGCAAGGCATGTTTCCACTGTGTGTTGTATGTATTTCTTGTTTGCAATGTGCTGTTTAGGTGTTTATGTATGGAAGAGGGTTCGTAGAAAACTTTCGAACGTATAAATTCAGAGCACGGAATGTTTTTGTCTCATCATTGATGCATAGGCTGAGGGTGACGTCATTACTTTGCTGCTGCTGCTGTTGCTTATGCCTATTATGTTGTTGCTGGTGGTTTTTTTTTTCCTGACTGGGTGATGCTTTTGTTGCAATAAGCTCATGATGCTGTTGCTACTGCTAATGTCGATATTGCGCATATGTATGCTGATAATGATGGTGCCAATGTTCTTGTTGTTTTTGCCGCTGGTGCCTATACAATATATATGTATGCTGCTGTTGTTGCTGCTGATGCTTATATGTTATTGCTGCTGCTGCTGTTGCAATTGCTGCTGCTTATATTGTTGTTGCTGATGCTGTTGCTGCGGATGTTAAATGTTGTTGCTGATGCTGTTGCTGTGGATGTTAAATGTTGTTGCTGATGCTGCTGCTTATGTTGTTGCTGCTGCTGATGCTGCTGCCGATTCTTATAATGTTGCTGCTGCTGTTGCTTCGGATGCTGCCGATGCTAATAATTATATACGCGGTTGTTGCTACTATTGCAATTGCTGCTGCTGCCTATATTGCTGTTTACACTGCTATAGTTACGCTAGTTCTACTGCTGTTGCTGCTGCTGCTGTTGTTATTGCTGTTGCTACTGCTACTGCTGGTGCGGCTTTCACTGATAATATTTGATGTCTCTGGTGCTTTGTTATTCTAGCTGATTTAACCCAAGTGAAGCCAAAAAATACCCAGTATGTTGACATTGTTGCTCCTGTCTGCAATGTATCTGCCTGCCACTGAGTGGTGCAGCTATCAGGGAGTACGTTGCAAGGTTGTGAAGAGGTACATTAGTGATGATGGTGATAACCTCAACGACAGAATAGCAGGCGTGCACGGCAATAATGGCGATAAGATTATCTAAAAGACTAGGATGTATAAATGCGAGGAGGCGCATGATAAAATAGTCATAGACAAGAAAGCTACCATGAGATAAAATGCGGACTTTCATGGGTGTCGATCCCGGGGGGATGGGGGATATTTGAGGTGAGGGATGGCGTGTATTATCTCTCCCCCCAAAAAAAATATTTGGAAGTTGAATGTAATTTAAAACCGACGAAATATCAGAAGAACCAACAAAATAATGAAAAAATAGCATGGTAATTGGAATGAAGAAAGACAATAAGTTTTACTTGTTCGCACTTCTCGTTCTTATTATACATTGATTATCTTGATGTGGGTAGTTTGTGAGGCGTGAGAGAGAATTATGTGAGTCGATGCAATTGAAAGCAAAGAGATGTGCCAAATTTTCAATAAGCAGAAGTGAACTTATACTATATTTAATTCTTCTGAATATCATTTAAATGATTTTTCGACTGTTTTTTTTTTTTAAAGTCCCTGGTACCCCCCATCCCACACCCTTCGGCCCAAATAACCAATCATCCCCTATCATGAAAAGAAATCGACACCTATGCGGACGTTGTATTGATCAAGCTTTAGTGTCCATGATTACATAATGCCGAAAGAGATATTATTATGACGTTAACAGTGACGTCATGTATAATTCTTCTCTTCGTGCATGTATGGACTTGCATGGCATGTTCATTTGTAATTTCTTTATTTAAATTTCATCACTGTACGTGCATATCATTTAGTGGGCGATTACTTGTAATCGTTATGGTGATAAAACGGCAAAATTCAAGAAAACATGCCTTAACATGTTCACCTTTGTCCGGCAAAAAATTGCATTATTTCCGCTAATTATAACACTGCATATTGGCGAGTATTCTGCAGCTGCACTGAAGCGCACTGTGCAGATCTCCATACGTGCATGTACATAATCAAGAAAATACATGTCATGTCGCTGTATATAATGTATTAAAATGAAAGGTTGTGTTTTATGCGTTTCTAAGGCTTCTCGCTATGCATAATATCATTTGAGAGGAAAAAAAACCTCTCCTGGGTTATCGTTTGTTTTAATTTCCCAACAGACAAAATGTGGATAGCGGGAGTTATACTGTCAATATTATATACCATCGGCTGAGCACGTAATCCACCCTTAGGGTATATGTGCATTAATGGATAAAGGTAAACCTTTAATTATGTCGAATCTTCTTTTCATAAGCAAGGGGGCTCAAACGGATAGTAATTATATTCATTTTCATATGTTATTATGGACAGCTACTAAGAAAATCAAGCATGTTCATGCTTAAGAGGTCGAAGGCCTTAGCCCTACATGTTTTTTTTATTTCAATGAATGATTTTGGTGCGACAGAAGAACTGATGAAGACTAGAGCAGGCTTGTCGAAACGTTGAGCCCTAGCGAGAAGTGCGAATGATTCTTACATGTTGTTTCCTCAAACCGATCCAGAAAAACTGCTGTTTTGAACATGCTTTATATTTATAGTTTTCAGGAAACAAACGAGGTAATATCATACTTTGGTTTTTGTCAAAGAAATGCAGATTTACGGGCAAAAATATCAAGGAAGATACAGTAACAGTCATCGGTGAAATTTTCAGTTTTATACGGTGCCGGCTTTTTGAGAAAACAGTGCCGAAAAACACCCACAGTATTTAAAAAATACAGTTTTTTTTATATATTATATTAATATATTAAAATATGTTTTATCCTTAAAAGATCAACATTTAGTTTTTTCATTGATTTTACTCGTTTCTGGATAAAAACAGCATTTCAGGCTGGAAGATTGTAACGGTATGTTTCTACCAGCACCATCTTTATACCCTGTAAGTTATAGACAAATCTGTGCAGATTTCTGTTTCGGTATGCTACCAAAGTAGGATACTACCTTTAAAAATTCTTTACTTGAGGTAAGAATCACACGATATAATGAAGACATGTGACGGTTCAACGGGGGTAACATCCTTTAATATATGCAGTCACCTCAGGCCTCTGCTGAATTAAAATTAAGGACAGCTGAAAGTTCCCTAAATCGATCCTTATCAAATATAAAACCTGAACTTCAGAATGAGCCTTGATGTATTTATATTTCTTTGGTTTTTTTTTTCTCAAACTGCATGTCAAATTCTTCTGAAAAGTAAAGTGGACCGCCGCTAGAGAGAGGGTTTACAGTCGCCTATGGGTGCAGCTCTCTGCAACTTTGACCGTTGTTTATGCTCAGTGCACGGGGAGTAATGTTTCGCTGGTTACGGTAGATGGTTATGTTGTTACGGGACTTTCTCGATGGGCCTACTTTAGACGTGAGCCCCATGGCAAAACTGCATGATGGCATTCAGCAATACTGCTGGTGAATTAAACATAGTCTTGTCGATTGCTTTCTTTTTCACATTTTGATCGCGTGGGTTGGAAAAATAAAAATAAGGGGGGGGGGGGGTGTTTATGCCTAAGTATAAAATGCCTGCATATCGGGTTTGCTTATAAGCCGTTTTAAGATAATAATGTTGATTATGTGGGGGTGGCTTGGGGGGGGGGGGGGATAATATGCCAACATATTCATATGCTCTGTAGAATTTCCAGAACGGGTTATATATCGACCCGGAATGTGTGTTGTATAGGTCCAAAGGAAAGACCGACATTTACAACAAAACATCACACATAATACCGTTGTCAATCCAACGAGAATGGGCTTTTCAGAAAGATACTGCTTCGGATCGAAACGTCAGGCCCTGCATATTAACTCCGAGCATTTCATATAATTATCGCAAGTCATTATTTTGGCTGGTTGATGAGCAGTTTACAGCTTTTCTATATTGTTAATACCAATTTTGTTTAAGCCCTTTAAAGGTAGTATCATACTTTCGTAGCATACCGAAACAAACATTTTCACAGATTTACCCGCAACTTACAGGGTATAAAGATTGTGATGGTAGAAACATATACCGTTAAAATCTTTTAGCCTGAAATGCTGTAATTGTCCAGAAAAGAGTGAAAACCAATGACCAAAAACAATGTTGACCTTTGGAAGATCAAAAATAACGGCGATTAAAGGCATTCCGTGGGCGTTTTCACTGTTTTCTAATAAAGTGGGCACCGTATGGGACTGAACATTTCACATATGACTGTAACTGTATATCTTCCTTGATATTTTTGCCTATGAATCTGCATTTCTTTGACAAAAACCAGAGTATGATATTACCTTCAAGAATTAAAAATACTTGGCTTGAAAAGTGCTACGCCTTTTAGTTTGACACATTATAACAACGGGGGAGGATATAATGGCTCAACGTGTCAAGGCCATTTCAGAGCATTCCCAGGCAAGTAATTATTCTAATTTAATCTAATTGCGGTGTTTATATCTAAAATTACCATACAGCTGCGCTCCAAGATAATGACCTCTGTCATTGTAACCGTTCCAAAGTACGGCTGTGAACAAGACAACGGTACAAGTTACAGTATAATGTAATACCGTAGCTCAATTCAAGCTGTATTGAAGGTAATGTCATACTTTGGTTTTTATCAAAGAAATACAGATTCATGGGCAAAAATACCAAGACAGATACAGTAACAGTCATCTGTGAATAACAGCCACAGTATTTCTTTTCTCTTTTATTTTTGATCTTTTAAAAGATCAATAAGATTTTCGGTCGTTGTTTTAAATTTTAACGGTATGTTTATACCACCACCATCTTCATACCCTGTAATTTATACGTAAATCTGTGAACATTTTGTTTTGATGTCTTACCAAAGTATGAAACTACCTTTAAGGCTTTTTTGAAATTTTCTTTGAAAAGTGCATCTGGAATATTTAAGGTAATATCATACTTTGGTTTTGACCAAAGAAATACAGATTCATGGGCATAAATATAAGAAAGATACAGTCACAGTCATCTGTGAAATTCCCAGTCCCATACGGTGCCTACCTTTTTGGAAATCAATGAAAAACGCTCATTATCTGTTCAAATCTATTTAAAGGATTTTTGATCTTCTGAAGATCAAAACTGCTTTTTGTCTTTGGTTGTACACCTTTCTGGATAAATACAGCATTTCAGGCAGAATTTGTGGATGTTTCTACCATCACCGTCGTTATACCATGTATATTATAGGTAACTCTATGAAGATTTCTGTATGTTATACCAAATACATGTGACGTTACCGTTTCTCATTCTCTTATAGAAGCGAATCTTTTGGGGGCATATCTATGTGGATAAAAACTTCCCTGTAACGCCAGTGTACGGCATTATTCCACGAATAGACAAGGAGCATGGACCATGATAAAATTAGAGTTCTCAACCCCGACTACATCTAAGGTCTGACTTAAGAAATTGATGTAATAGACCTCAGGGAACATTTCTAGGTACTATGTGGCCTATAATTGTGGTGGCACTTTTGTGTATTACCCCTAAAATTATTACAATATTTTCCCCAAAATTTAGAAAAAGAAAAGATTCAACAAATGGGTTTAAGCTCTTGCTTCTGACTTATTTCTTTTAATATTATTTCTCTGTGAATGAATTATGAATTTTATAAAATTATTTTATGAAATTATAATCACATAGGCCTAATCATTCACCAAAATACATATCAAGGACTGGGGGCAGAAAATACGACCACGCCCCTTTTTCAGTTGCATTGTGGGAAAGTGAATCTTGTTTTTTGTTGATCCTCAAATTATGATACTACATATTCTCAAATGTGATACCACAATTTGACGCCACATACAACCTAGCAAAGCAGTTAATGGTATAAACTTCCATTTTATGAAGTCAAACCATAGATGTAGTGGGTGTTGAGCCTGAATAAGAGGGTTTTCAGAACTTTGCTCCTTGCCTAAAATGTGTTCCTTCGAGTTTTACCCCGCGAGCGCAACAGTAAGATTGTTCACGCCGAGCGGCCATGCTGATCGAACGCGTAAGCCATTTTGAATCGGTTCAGTGTGGATGGAATTTCCAGCTCAATCCTGACCTGACGTTCTCCCTCATTTCCCCCTCTATACCTTCTTTATACACCCACATCCAAGCGTGTTACAGGATTACAGGTCGCCGTGTGTTGCCCCCAAACAGGATTTGAAAACCGTATACAGATTGAAAAAAAAAGAAACGGATTTAAGCACATTTGTCAGGGGTTAATCAGAATATCTTAAGGGGATTATTATTTTGAAATTTTGGGGCTTATAAATTATATGCCTTGTGATCTCTAGCTTCGCGAGTGACGAAGGAAAAATGAAATGTAATGGAGGAATGGATTGAGGCTCTGTCGAATATAATGAGACGTATTTGATAATGACGCCAGAAACAAAATGACACATGTATATAATTATTTTTAAAGGTATAGTATCATACTTTGGTAAGAGACCAAAACATACATTTTCACAGATTTACGTATAACTTACAGGGTATGAAGATGGTGCAGGAAGAAACATACCGTAAATTTTTTTTCCGCCTGAAATGGTGTATTTATCCAGCAATGAGTAAAACAACGACCGAAAATCTGTTTGATCTTTTAAAAGATCAAAAATAAAACAGAAAAGACTTGAGAAAAGAAAATGATGCTCTGGCATGTGAATAGATTTACAAAATTGTGAAAGTGTTTCACTGTTTTCTCAAAAAGTGGGCACCGCATATGGGACTGACATTTTCACAGATGACTGTTACTCTATATGTCTTGATATTTTTGCCCATGAACCTGTACTTCTTTGATAAAAACCAAAGTATGATATTACCTTTAAAGTATACTACCACAAATGAAAACCAAAATGACTGACCGGCCATGACGGCATAATGACTGGATAAAATATTCCTACAGTAAACTAGCACACGAATTATTCCAATGGCATCGTCTTATATAGAAGATGATACTAGTAATAATAATTACAACCGAGGATGGGTATGGTTTATTTATGGGACCTTAGGGAGACATTCCCATATGGGTCGTGCACACACCTTTGCTTACCTATTTCTAAACATCCTCCAATCCAATGAACTTGAAATTGACATATGTTCATATTGAGAGCATTCTCTGTCTTCTATCAAAATATGGACAGCAAACATATGTCCTTAAAAGATAGCTGGTACCCTAAAGAGACATCGCGATGTCTTCTAATTCCCAAATGTGTCCCTAATGTCCACTTTCGAACGCAAACAGGTCTCCCTTATACCACATTAATTTTTGTACAAAATAACTGCATTGCCAGCGGATCGAATGCGCTTACAAAACAAGAAAGGGGGAAATGGATTCATGATAAAAGGATGGCAGAAAAGGAAGAAAACGGTTAAGATTTGGGTGAAATAAATATCCATCTTGGGAGCATTTTAGAATGGCACAGTGATACCGACTGAATTCCTGATGAAGTTTAAAAGATAGTAAGCTGTTCCATGTAGACGGCACAGCAATATTGATTGCATTGACCGGTTTCAATTTTAACAATTTAAAATTAATGCAAGTAATAACCTCAACGCAGGTAATAAACTGCTGTAAACTGCTCATCAACCAAACAATTGTCCTGAAATATATCAAGTGCTTAGAATTAGCAGGGCCTGACGTTTCAATTCTAGCAGGATCTTTCTCAAAGGCTATTATGAAATTAAACACAAGATAGGGTAACGTTCAGAAAATTCACGTAAAACAGAAATGGTTCGTCGTTGTTTTCGTGAAAACGTGAACGCCAATTTTGATGATTGTTCCATAGGTCAGTGTAATGATAAAGCATTCTGAAAGCTATTATAAAGATGATTGGAACGAATCCTTCTTTTTAAAAATGCAAGACCGATGACTCACTACATCTAATGCAAAACGACGATAGGAACATTGTTGCAGGATTGCATATTTCAACAGAGAAATGCATATTTGCAGATATATGCAGAGTGCATCAGTGATTTATATGTGTGGACTGAGTTAATGGATAACACGAAATGGTTAAGTTCGACAAACAGAAATATTCACAGAGTTCCAGTTTACAAGAAATAATGACGCAGTGCAATAGAAATCTGCCCTTAAAGGTCGTATCATACTTTGGTAGCATACCAAAACAGAAATCTTCACAGATTTACCTTTCCGGGTACAAAATGATGGTAAAGCACACCATTAACATTTGTCAGCATAAAATTCGGTATTTATCCAGAAAGAAAGTAAAACCAAAGACCAAAAACCGCTTTGGTGTCTTGCAGAACAAAACTACTGTGAATAGATTTACAAATACTTTGAAAGTGTTTCATTGTTTCCTCAAAAGGTGGGCATCGTATTGGACAGGAAATTTTACAGATGACCGATACAATATCTTGGGCCGATTTCACGAAGCACTAAAATTGATCTTAACTTGCGAATTCATCTTAATTGCTAAGCAATATGCGATGTCACAATACAAATCACTATGGTGAAACTGAACAACTCATCTTAAGATTGATCTTAGTGCGTTGTGAAATCCAGCCCTTGTTTGGTATTTGTGCCCATGAATCTGCATTTCTTTGACAAAAACCAAAGTACGAAATTACCTTCAAACTGTTCTTATCTGGAATATGCTTTATATTTGAGAAGGTATGTCAAAAATATAATAGGTAGCACAGGGAGTACAAAATAATATCTTAGTGAACAAAACTGGTGTCGGTTTTTCACAATTTGTTTCATGACTCAGATGACCAAGTGAGCTGAGATTTTCACAGGTTTGTTATTTCATGTGCATTGCAGGATCTGGGAAAGTCTGAGTGCTTCGTCTATGACCTTTTACCAATCCCATCCCCGATGATGGATTGGTTGAATCGAGCCAAAGAGCTTCGTCGAAACGATTGGGCATGTTTGGATAAAAAAACTTCAATTAAATTATAGGGTCCAGGACTATGGGTATATAACAGGGATTTTCACTGCGTATAGGCCTATGATTAAAATTCGTTGCGACACAGCTTTGGTACTTGGGCATGTGCAACTTTGTCGGACTTAGGCCTCTACGTTTTGGACACTTTAACAATGCTTGAAGTGCATTTCAATGCTATGAATTGATACTGTAGGCAGTTTAAACTACGAGTTATCATAAGTACGTCCTGTTTTGAGTGAGGTTCTTCTAAAGCAAAAATACTGGATGATTTTTCCCAATTCTAAAACATAGTTTTCACTAACTGATATTCAATAAAAGTACAGAACAGGATTGGTATTAAACATACCTATACAGAAATGTTAACAGATTTACCTATAACTTACACGGTGTAAAGATGGACATGATAGAAACCCCATGCTAAAATATTTCTGTCTGAAATGCTGTATTTGTTTAGAAAGGTGTAAAATAAATAATTCACGTCTCACGAGAGGAAATGTTCCTTGTGTTTTATATGAAAAAAAAGACATTTTTTCTCGGGGCTCGGATGTCCAATTAATCTCGAATTTTCACAGGCTTGATATTCCACGAACATGCCGGATAAGACAAAGTGTGGGTGCTTTTCTGTGACTTTTACCAATCATGTATTATACCTTTAAAGGCATTGCATACATTTGGTAATGACTCTGAAAATTTATGGCAATAAAAACTTACTTGGTGAGAAGTACAGCTGCTTTGGATAGTATAATGCATATTGAGAAACGTTCAATTCGAAGTACCGCGGTTATGGAAAAATATGTCACTTTTTATCTCCAAAAATTATGAATCTGAGAAGCGTTATGGCCGTAACGCTTCTCAGCTATTGACTTACTGTTATCTGGCGTGAAATAACCGCTCTAGTTTTTCGCCAAAATCTCACAAACGCTACCACCTTTTGAATTGAAACTTTCACAGGTTAGTTTTATGGTATATATATACAATTATATTGGTTTGAAACAAACAATAGGCTCAAATTACCAAACGTATGCAATCCCTTTAACAGCATTTAAATGATATTCATGAATGTTACTTTTGTGATGTCCATTGTTAAATTGTCGAAAACGTCACCGCTGAGAGTTCCAAACACTTTTGTTTCTATTGGTTGAAGGTTTACAATTACTTAAAAATAGTTGAATTAGATTATCAAATTTTTAACAAAATGACAACATCATTTTAAATTATCAAAATTTCAAGTATTCTATCAAGATTTTCAAAAATATGTTTAATCAGATATGATTTTTGAGATAATGGGAGACACGTTAGCGTCTAAAAGTGGACATTATGGAGACATCGGGAATTAGGGAGACTTTCCGATGTCTCTTTAAGGTACCATCTACCTTTTAAAGACTGTCCATATTTAATCGATGTTTCGAAATAGGTAAGTAAAGTTTGTGCAAGACCATATGGGAAAGTCCCCTATGGGAAAGTGACCCTATGAGAAAAATAAGACATCTATCAAATATTCCTTGACAACCTTGTCCCCATTCCTTGACAACCTCGCCCCCATTCCTCTATACAAAAACAAACAAACAAGCAGTGAGGACATGTCGCTTGTTCTACAGTAGAGAGAGACGATCTTGTTCAAACAATATACGAGTCGGCCATGTTGACTCTCGGCTACGCGACATGAATGTCTATACATATAAATTTGCGTTTGACATATAAAATACGACACAGTTTTCATATAAATGTGTAGAAAAATTGTGCAGCAAGCCGAATGCATCACTAGCACACTAAATATGCAACAGCCCATAATCTGGTAGAAAATAGGCGTGATTAAAGTTTACATCATTCTTTGGTTTTGGTAAAAGAAATAAAGATTCAAGGGCACAAATATCAAGGATGATACAGTAAATGTCATCTGTGAAATGTTCAGTCCCACACGGTGCCCACTTTTGAGACAACAGTGAAAATAGCCCACAGTATGTTTGAAATCTTTTCACCCTTATTGTTGATCTTCAAAAGATCAAATTGTTTTTGGTCACTGGTTTTACTCTTTTCTGCATGCAGGCAGACATATGTTAATGGTAGGCCTATGTTTCTACCATCACTACCTTTAAATTATACCCTGTAAATAAGTTATAGGTAAATCTGTGCAGATTTCTGTTTCGATATGCTAACAGTATGATAGTACATGTACCTTTAAGGTAAACAAATTTCATTGTTTAGTTTAGGTCTGCAAAAGCTTACTATTCATAAAGGCATACTGACACCAATATCACTGTGAAATGTGTTCTCCTGCAAATACTGTCATTTTTCGAGGACGTTAAAAATCGATTTTGGTTTTACAAAAATCGAAATTAAACGACCGTGAATGCAAAGCCGCGTGCAGAAACATAAGCCGTGATTGGAAAACGTAAGCACCGATTTTAAAACACATTCCACAGGTTGGTTTTATGATACACATTTTGAAAACTAATATAAGTGAATGATTTCCCTTAAAAAAACACAACCCATATTGTACTTTGCCTTTCAAAGAAAGCTCGAGTACGATACGAATTGCGGTTGCCGTCATAAATATATGTTTTTAATTTATGTTTGTAATATACAATCAAACACGAACATGTACTAGATTCACTTACGGTCGTTTTGAGGCGAACAGAGAAATTACGCCATCCGTATTGTCCTTTTTGGATGTAAGCAAGTTTACCCCGAAAACAATTGATTCTCCTGTTTTTTTTCCAAATTTGATACAATGTTCTTTCGCAAACCCGAATATCACTCTGTTTCGATTACTTTAATTTAGTTTTGGTTTGGTTTAGCTTGTTTGTTGGATATTTTTTGGAGAATCATTGTCAAATCCAGTGTAAATGTGGAATATTGTACTCACTATTCTCAGTGGCGTTTCATTGATGAGCTATCGGTTTCATCAGACAGTTTCAACCAGTCTGATGAAACTAATAACTTATCAGTGAAACGCCACTAAATAGTGAGTACAACATCCCATCTTTACACTGGATTTGACATAATGAATCTCTAAAAACATATGTCAATCTACGATCCAGATGAATAAGATTCAAAGATTAGTTGTTTGTTTTCTTACATTTCTTATATGCCTTGTCATCTTTTTAACAGGCTGCTAACACCAGTTCCCAACACATTTATTTTTTCTTCTTCACAATCCTTGAATAATAAGCCAATTTACAGTTTCCTGTCCTGTCTGCACCAATAGCATCTCCTTTGTCGTTGCCCTACTTTATCTTGAATGCCCTAACGCCTCATTGTTCCCCTAAACCATTGTTCCTTATAACACTGTTCAAATTATTACCCCACCTATCACTTTTCGTTTGTTCTCCGAACCTATTAATACTTTCCCTAGACAATCTCATTTCCTGCAAAAATGTGACAGAGTTCACCCCTATATATATACATTGTGTCTTCCGTTGTGTTCAATGGATCTGAGGAATTTGTTTAGGCCTATACAGGATTCCGGTGGGTCCCGTTAACAATTTAACAAGAGTGTGTTAGGGTATAGGAACATGGGCGATGTACATGTATGTTGCCATAAACATGCATTCAACCTGTACATATTTTTAGCCTTCGATAAAGATCCTGCTAGGATCGAAACGCGTCAGGCCCTCCTAACTCCAAGCATTTTACAAATTTCAGGTTATTATTTTTGGCTGACGAGCTGTGTACAGCAGTTTATTACTAATGATGAAGACTAGATCGCGCAGGCTAGTCGATACGTTGAGACCTTACGAGAAGTGCGAACGAAATAGAAGTGCCAAAAGTACGAACGATTCTTACACGGTGTTTCCGCAAACCGATCCACATACCAATTGTCACCATGCAAAGCCTCAAATCGTTCTTAGAATGAAACGACTGTGTATTTTCAGAATCATGTTTGTTTGACCGAAGTTTGATCTATACGATAATGATATGTCTATAGCCTGCTTATAAGAGAGATATGCAATTAGTAGCTAAGAAACAATTTCCCCTTGTATCCACAAAATGTACGATTTAATACATGTATCGGGCCTATGGTCGTGTATAATCTTTGAGGGAAAAAAACTGCCAAGATTGAAACGTCAGGTCCTCCTAACTCTGCAAGGATCATTTCAAGGATGGTAGAGCACTGGCAACACATAATGCATAGACAGGAAGGATGATTGTGCCTTTTGCTTCGTATGACACATCATTCATTCGCTGCCTCTATTACCTTCCATCCACCTGTCCCAACATCCACTGACAATCTTCTCAGAGAAAAACGACAGAAAATTGTCCATGTGATGCACCGAGCCCATAACTCACCAACCTTTCATTATGTTCATGAACAGACATAACGCTACAATTGGCAAAATGTATGCTGAACAGTATACATAGTAAATCCAATAATCTATCATTTTTATAATTCTTTCGTCCATCAAACTCCACTGGGGAAAAAAGCTGACAAAAAGAAATTAATCAACTGTTTGGAGTTAGGAGGGACGGACGGGTTTCGATAATTCAATAAAGATCCTCATAGGATTGAAACGCGTCAGGTCTCCTAA
Source organism: Astropecten irregularis (assembly GCA_963971285.1). Classification (NCBI taxonomy): domain Eukaryota; kingdom Metazoa; phylum Echinodermata; class Asteroidea; order Paxillosida; family Astropectinidae; genus Astropecten; species Astropecten irregularis. The sequence continues at coordinate 10,809,964 of OZ020249.1, read as the reverse complement.
CTCCAAAGAATTTTTTATAAATTTCAGGTCATTATTTTGGCTGGTGAGCAGTTTGCAGCAGTTTATTACTGGAAAAAGAAATAAAATGAATTTGGTATTTTGAATTTATGAAACATTAAGATCTTTGTTGGGGAAGAAAATGAGCCTTAATCGAAGCAGCTGCCACGGAGTGAGCTTTAGAACATTATTTGTATTATTATTTCATTAGCATGTATGGAATAGGCCTATGTTTCACTTTTTTACTTCATACGCTTAATAACAGCAGCTTATTTCTATAATACCTTATGCTCTAAGAGTGATGGTTAAACCATTTTGCCACATGAATTGTTGTTAGAATATGAAAATGAAATGGTAATTGACTTGTATAGGATTATTTTCTCAAGCATGACTTATCTAATGTTACTGATTGATTCGTCCACACGCGCGCACGTATGAGCTAGTATTTAAAGGGGAAGTCAGTTTGTAACGCGTTGCAAAATAAAAATCTACCTTTTTAAGTAAATATTGGGTACGGTGCGAAACGTACAATTTCTTTTAATATTTTCTTTTAATAATAATAACAATGATGATAATATTGGCATTTATATAGCGTTCTTACACACAAGAAGGGTATCACAACGATTTACACTATTATTATCCCTGGTCATCCGGCCCATTTACATTCCTGAAACCGAATCTCAGCTCCCTGGGGAGTATACAGCCTCTTGCACAGAGGCTAATCAAACCACAAAGCCATCTCTACCCTCGCAGGTACCCATTTACACCTGGGTGAAGAGGAGCAATATGTGATAAAACGTCTTGCCCAAGGATGCAAGCACCACTGGCCCATGGCTGGATTCGAACCCACAAATTATAGATTTGACCAACCACTAGATTTTGAGTACGACACGCCAGACCAGTAGGCCACGGCACCCCACATAGTCTTGTAGATTTGAACCCAGCTATATTAAAGGTAGTATCATTCTTTGGTTTTTATCAAAGAAATACAGATTCATTGGCACAAATATCAAGGCAGATACAGTCACAGTCATCTGTAAAAATTTCAGTCCCATACGGTGTCCACTTTTTGAGAAAACAGTGAAAAACAGCCACAGTATTTCTTAAGTCTTTTCTCCTTTATTGTTGATCTTTTAAAAGATCAACAAGATTTTCGGTTGTTGTTTTACTAATTTCTGGATAAATACACCATTTCATGCGGAAAATGTTTAACGGTAGGTTTCTACCACCACCACCATCTTCATACCCTTTAAGTTATACGTAAATCTGGGAATATTTCTGTTTTGGTTTCTTACCAAAGTATGATACTACCTTCAACGTAGTCCGAGAAACTTGGACCCTTAAAATCGCTTCTTTTTTTTACATTTGGACATGATCTGGCGATAGTAGGGTCCAAGTACCTTGTTTGCAGTGGCAAGAGCTCCATTTTGCCTCTACCCTGAGTCAAAATCCTTGTGTGATTTCACCTTCAAAACGATCCTAAAATGTCTCATGCAGCCAGCTACGGACCAAGGGAGAATTGAAGATTCCAATAATGACAAGGTTTACTCACATGTTTTTAAGAAAAGATAATTTTTCCCCTAATTTTTTCCGGGTACCAGTGTACAATTTGAAAAACCAAGATGGCTGACCCAACTGACACTGTGCACATGAATAGGAGGTCTCTGTGCCCATTTTTAGGGAAAAAATTATCTTTTAAAAAAAAAATGTGAGCAAACCTTGTCATTACTGGAATCTCCAATTCTCCATTGGTCCATAGCTGGCCGCATGAGACATTTTAGGATCGTTTTGGAGGTGAAATCACAGGATTTTGACTCAGGGTAGAGGCAAAATGGAGCTCTTGCCACTCAAATGCAAACAAGGTACTTGGTCCCTACTATCGCCAGATCATGTCCAAATGTTAAAAAAGGCGATTTTTAGGGGCCAAGTTACTCGGACTACCTTCAACGCATGTTGTAGTGTCTGATATAAGTGATTGAACAACAAGACACATGAACGAACAAACGGACTGTATAGTAAAAGATGCCCCTACCTTGAGTACAGTTCAGGCACAGCAAGTCCTGCGGTGAATAGACACTGTAGCACGTAGCGCACGACATGCATCCGTCGCCTTCCAACGTTTGCACCGTGTTCATCGGGCAGAAGCCATCCTCCGTAAAGGGTATCGTGTGTGCGACACTAGGACTACACTGTGACAGGACAAGAAGCAGTGACACCATTGTCGCCGTCAGGACACATGTTGTCACCGTCAACCGGCCACACGACGTCATGTTGACCGGAATGTTTTGAGCGTGTGGCTTGCTCTCTCTCTCTCCTATAGTTTATAGTGGTTGGCGATAGTCACAGCGTTGTGATGGTAATCCGTGGTAGTGCTGAAAGCGCGGTCACGGTTGGTTTATCATGGCGATAAGGATTGGTTCCCGATGGGGACTTGTACTCCTATCCTCTTCATTCGCTGTAAAAAAAACATAAACCTGCAGAGAACATCAACCAGAAATGGGCCTCATTAATTCCTGTACCTCATGATGATGATTATTATTATGATGATGATGGGGGATGATGATGATGATGGCAGTAAGTGATCCTCGTGTACACTCGCCAGAGCGATTAACAATAATGCACATTGCATATTAAACGAGCACATCACCGTTCATAAGGCAAGCCAATGGGGATCAAACGGGAACATTTTCTGTAAAATACGATTTAAAGGTACAGTACAGTACATGTAGCATACCCAAACAGAAAATGTTCACAGATTCACGTATAACTTTCAGGGTATGAAGATGGTGATGTAAGTAACGTACACTTAAATATAACCAGTCATAATTACACATTATATTAATTGCATGACCCCCCAAAAAATGCATATTTAAAGGTACAGAACAGGATTGGTAACATACCCAAACAGATGTACGTATAACTTTAAACATATGAAAATGGTGCTGGTAGAAACATACAGTTAAAATATTTCTGCCTGAAATGCTGTATTTATCCAGAAATTAGTCAAACAAAGATCGAAAACAGTTTTGATCTCGGGGTAAGATCAAAACCATTCCCTTTATGTTTTATAAGAAAAATTGAATCGGGTTTTCGCTATTTTCTCGTGACCCAGATGTCCGATTGAGCTCAAATTTTCACAGGATTATTATTTCATGTACATGTTTGATCAGACAACGTATGAGTGCTGTTTTGTGATCGTTACCAATCATGTATTGTACCTTTAAGGTCAAACGACGAATAGTGAGTCTTTAGCTTGCGCGTATCCATAAAATAACGGCGCATGGTCCGTGAATGGAAGTCACACACATGTCATCTGCGTATAGCCTTGTTTTAATTAATGAATTGCTGCATGGCAAAACGGTTCGCCTCGCTTATATACCATCACAGACCAGTGACATCACTCCATCACACAAGGCATGCAATATCAAATCATTTTGGCAGCGTCTATATAACTACGGTCACTGGCCCTTATAATAACCTGGAACAAGCCACCGTTGATGGCTATATTAGCGGACGCCTGGGGCCAATTTCATAAAACTATTAAGCACAAAAATTTGCTTAGCACAAAAATGTCTCGCCCAATAAAACAAACCACCATTGACAATTCCATTTGATATTCATGGTCAGCGAACAACAGCCAAAGAACAATCACAAGTGATACACAACACGTGGAAATTTGGTTGTTATCCCTGTTTTTATTAAGTCAGAAATGTCATGCTTAGCTAATTTTTGTGCAATGAAATTGGCCCCTGATCTTCAGTACATAGCTCACCGTATAAACAGATTTGCTTTAATTTAATTTCCATATGGATAGCGGCATACAATAATAATTCACAGAGTTCATACAAATCCCACCACCGAAATATGATTTCGGCCAATATAAAAATTTCATCACAACAAATTTTCAAAATGAAATTCAACGCTCAAAGAAGCTGGGTGCATGGTTTGTTTATGTAGAGCACGTTTTCGGCGGTTTTATTTCGTTCATCGTGCACATTCGTACTCATTCATATATCATTCTCCAGGATTAATGTGTGTGCATGTCTGCTGTTTTATCGCCAAATTGTATTCAGTAATAAGGCCTACACAGCTACAGCATGTCACTTTCAATGTTTCAACATTGATATACATCGTTTCTCTCATTGGTCACCCTTCTGTGACGTCACACATTTGAATGTGTACATGCACGTGCATGAATGAAATTAAATGCGTGACGCACCATGACAAGAATACTGACAAAACGCGTGGATGTTGACGTCAATGTATACACAACATATACGCTCAAAAAACATTGTTCGCATTCACCTTAGGTAATGTCATACTTTGGTTTTTGTCAAAGAAATGCAGATTCACGGGCAAAACATATCAAGAATATACAGTAACAGTCATCTGTGAAATTCCCAGTCACACACGATGCCTACTTTTTTAGATAACAGTGAAAAACGGCTACAGTAGTTTAAAAATATTTTCACAAAATTGGTTTTGGTCGTTGGTTGTACCCTTTTCTTGATAAATAAAGCATTTCAGGCAGAAAGGTGTACACGGTATGTTTCTACCACCACCATCTTTATACTCTGTGAGTTATAGGTAAATCGCTTGAAGAGTTCTGATTCGGAATGCTACCAAAGTATGATACTTCCTTTAAAGGAATCCAAATATACCTCAATAATCGCTTGGTGGCTTATAAATATCTTGCTTAATCATCAAATAACCACGAGGGAAATATGTAGCTTGTTAATAAGAGAACAATACTTTAGAATTGGGCTACTTCACAATATTCTTATAAAACTTATTTCACATACAATTTATAACACACACAATTCCTGAAACGTATAAAAACTACAAGATTTAGAAGTCCTCGTTTAAAATTATGAATGAAACAAAAATGAGGATTGTACGTATTACAAAACGGTAGCGGGTATACAACAAGGTATTGCATATATTCAACCATTCATTTGTCTATAGGTAAAGGTGCAGTACATATTTTGTCATGTTGGGGCGTTGGTTTCAATGTATTTTCCTAAATTAATGCATACTTATACAACTAACCTCATACACGTTTCGACAAAACAACCAATATTAAACAGGGTCAGTTTTTGTACGTAAATTTTTGTGCACATTCCTAACATGGTTTATTACGATAGCTGCCTGATATCAAAACCCCTAATGTGTTTTTGGTGCAGGTTTTCACGTGCAGTTTTCTTGATGGCAACATTTCTGAGGAAAATATACAACAGAAATATGGTTTACTGTGATAACAACCTAATAAACAGTAAGCTTTCTCATGGACCAAAACAGAACCATTTATTTACACATTTACCTATTGATTTATTTCACTACAAATTCTGTAGCATATACCTTTAAAGTATTAAAGACTTTAGTGCACGTAAGTTATTCAATTATTTTTTTCCATCAAATTAATGTGAAATTTCCAATGGTAACTGTTCACCGTTCATTGCAAACAGAAACAGAAGCATTACTGGGGCCAATTCCATGGAGCTGCTAAGCAGTAAGCACACAAAAATGCTTTGCACAAAAATGTCTTGCCCAATAAAACAAACCACCATTAAAGATTCCATTTGATATTCATGGTCAGCGAACAACGGCCAAAGAACAATCGAAAGTGATAGGCCTACACAACACGTGGAAATTTGGTTGTTCACCCTGTTTTTATATGAAGACAGAAATGTCATGCTTAGCAACATTTTTGTGCTAAGCAGCTATATGAAATTGGCCCCTGGTATATGCTGTGTGAATGGGCCGTATCCTAACTGTCACTGTCTCATGCGCTTATGTAACCAGCCTGATACAATTTGCTACAGAATTCCATAATTAAGTTACAAGACGCAGTTTCAATTAGATAACACGCGCAAATAATACAGCGAAGGATAGCTAAAGGGGAATCGCAGACAAATTCTGAAACATCAACGACATTGGTTAACAATTTTGTTCGAATTATGTCTGCAAATTATCAATCCATGTATGTGTATACCTCTGTCGTTACGTCAATGAGATATCTACTCGTTATATCTTACAATATTATCATACCAGTGCAAATTACCGACCCATTGTACCATTTTACAACTTGTCCAAACTCAAATCTGATAAATAACTGATATTGCATCTGCATTGTTTAGTTCTACCGCCCATCTTTATACCACTTAATATAAAAGCACCATTCAGTGCAATGCCTGTATAATACTGGATCGTATCAAGCATTTCAATTGGAGCATAATGATAGAACATTTGGAAACATTATGTCATGTAATATATACGCAGTTTGTTTGGATATACCTTCTAAGAATGTTTTGAGACAATTTGATTTAGGATTTTTCAGATTATCAATGGTAAAGCCACGCAGCGTAAAAGGATGAAGTATTACCAACATGCAGTGCATGCAAAAATGACAGGCATCATTTTAATACGTTGCGTGGATGTCATTTCATATCTTATTCTTATAATATGAAGCTGAGCTTTCAGTGCATGTAATCCGTACATACCCTCAATGCTGCAGTGTAAAATATCAGTAGAGCGTTGGATGCATAAGGCCGTGGCGATCGAGTCTCATTCCGTATACGTCTTGTTGTGCTCGCTGTTTTCTTTGCTTGGGTCTGATGACGATAAGGAAGATGCACCGCTGTGTGTCTCTTGCATTCTGTGCGATGGATCACCTCAAAGAAGCTTCTTCTTCTTCTTTTTTTTCTCCCCCAAACCTCTTTCTCCTTTACCGATCACTGATGCAAATTCCTTTTGGAAAGAAGAGTGGGTATTCCGTTGATGACTCCGGCTGATGTCGACTCCTTCAGACGCCGGTGGTCGCGGGGGGAAACGTCTGCTTGTTTGCCCGTGCTGCTCACGTCTTCAAAACCTCCCGCCACCGAGGGTAGCTCCATGCGAGCGTGACCGCAGATAATGAAGTCCAAGCTTGCTCCCTAGGCACTGCCCTGCCTCAGTAAGACTTAGCGTGTGTGTGACTGAAATCCCTTATATAGCAGGGGAAAGGGTTTTTATATATAGCGCAGCGTTGTACCACGGTGTAAGCTCGATAGAATACACAGATGTGACTGGCAATATTTAATTCTCGAGACCAAGGACCCAAGGGGTGTGAACACGCTAATTTTTTTGCGAACTCCCTTCTAACTACACACGACGTTGATTATACACACGGTTTGAATATTAATGAGTCCATCACACTATCGCATGAATATTCATACTAATGAGGCCTATGTATTTTACATAAGGCGGATGATGTATTTTACATTAGGCGCAGCTGATGTATTTTGCATAAGGCAGCAGTGCACCCCGTAAATTTTCAGTTTCGACGGAGCTTAATATTAAATATCTCATTATGCGTGAATTAATATTTGAAATCGCCAGTACAAAATGTTATACTCGTACCCATTTGGAACATTAATATTGCAGGCACATAATATTCATGCCATCAACTGCATATAGGCCTATATAGTTCAATTTTGAAGCGGTTTACAACGATGCAACTTTGCAATTAGCAATTCCAATGCTGTTTGAATATGCACATGGAAAATGGCTGTATTTATATACGAGCAATATTCGTTTGCAATTTATCCTGCCTGCGCCGAGAACCAGGTTGTGTATTTTTTTTTTCTAGTCGTCTGGATAAATTTCAGACGCTAATGTGCAATGTGCTACACATCAAGCAAGTGGTTCGTGTGGTGTTATGGTTAAGGCCTTTTAAGGGAGCATATAACATTTGCAAGGCCTCCAAAAAAATTATTGAGTGTTGGACAAAAAATGGACTCAACTGTTCGTAAACAGTTCAAACAGTCACCATGGGAAATCGTGGTTTACCAGATGATGGGTTTTTCAAGGAAATCAAGATTTAGTGTCTTTTCCAAAGATCGTTCGCGTCGAAACGATATTTGGAAGAATCATAAAGGACACCCTCACTTGAGTTGTTTTAGTTATCCCCTTTCACTCAAGGTGTGAAGATGGTGCTGGTAGAAACATAGGCCCTACCGTTAAAATATTTCCACCTGAAATGGTGTATTTATCCAGAAATTAGTCAAACAAAGACCAAAAACAGTTTCGATCTCGGGGTAAGATCAAAACCATTCTTCATGTTTTATAAGAAAAATTGAGTCGGGTTTTCGCTTTTTTCTCGTGACTCAGATGTCCGATTGAGCTCAATTTTAACAGGTTTATTATTTCATGTACATATTTGATCAGACAAAGTATGAGTGCTTTACAAATTATGTATTGTACATTTAAGGCTGGCTAATATTGGCCAGCATGTTAGACACACTGGTGTAGTTATAACGGGAACGTATTAAGGACTTATACGCTGTAGATGGCGAAATATTACCATGACCCAATTTCACGGCCCTGCTTAGCACAAAAACAATTGCTAACCATGGAATGTCTGTCTTGATAAAAAATAGTTTAAGAACCAAATTTCGAATGGATGAGTTGTGTATCGCCGCTTGTGATTGTTTTTTGGGGCAGTTGTTCGCTGACCATGAATATCAAATGGAATTTTTAATTGTTTCATTGAGCAAGACATTCTGTGCTAAGCATATTGTTTGTGCTTATAACAGCTCCATCAAATTGGCCCCTGTTGCTAACAAAATTATTATAAGTCAATACAAGTAATAAACTACTGCAAACTACACATCTAAAGAATGACCTAAAATATATCAAATGCTTGGAGTTAGGAGGGCCTGACGCGTTTCGATCCTAGCAGGATCTTTCTCAAAGGCTAAATGACAAGAGGACAAGAACATGCAAGTCAAGATACACATAAATGGATGAGAGGATCAGGACAAAGAAGGATATGGAGGGTAGGGCTAGAGGTACATGTAGGTAAGTAGGTAAGTGTGGTCAGACAAAGAGGGGTCGGGGTAGGCAAGTTTGAACAATTTTGCTTTGAGGTAAATTTTTGCGTATCACATAACGACATGCATTGCTGGACGCACCAATCTGTGTTTAAACATTACCCTTGTAAAACTCGGACCTTTGTTAAAGGTAATTTCATACTTTGGATTTTATCAAAGAAATACAGATTCATAGGGCAAAAATATCAAGACAGATACAGTTACAGTCATCTGTGAAAATTTCAGTCCAATACGGTACCCACTTTTTGATAAAACAGTGAAAAACAGCCACGGTTTTTCTTAAGTCTTTTCTCTTTTATTTTTGATATTTTAAAAGATCAAAAAGATTTTCGGTCGTTGTTTGACTAATGTCTGGATAAATACACTATTTCAGGCGGAAACATTTTAACGGTGTGTATCTACCGCCACCATCTTCATACTCTGTAAGTTATACGTAAATCTGTAAATATTTCTGTTTTGGTTTCTTACCAAAGTATGATACTACCTTTAATTCAGATAATCGTAAGGACAAAGTTGGTAGATTTGAAATGCACACAAAGTACAAGGTATCTACACTTGCCATGAACTTCACGGGTTATTGTTTGGCGGTGCGGGAAAATTAATTCAATCCGTGATGAAATCGCAGCCTACCCAGAGATTGGCGATCCATATCTGGTCTCATAATCAATAGGTTTATTCAGTAATGGTTGGAGCGAGGAAGCTTCCATCATATTTCTCCCTCCGGTAAGGTTCCCCCTGTACAGTCTGTCATGGATCCGCCACAGTCGCTGGTGGCGCAACGTGCACTTAATGATAAAGGTTTCCTCTTTCAGGATTCATATACACGCCTATAACAAGTTTCGGCCAGTTTTATATACCGGTGGTGTTTGTTTGTTTGTTTCTTGTGCAGAAGTATTAACACTTGATTATGAATTTAAATAATTATCATTCAAAATGATGTTTGTTCATTGTTTTGGTTCAGTGTTTTTTGACAGGTGTTTATGGTATGATATCATGAATGGTAGGCTTGTCTGTTTAAGGTTCGTATTTTTCGCTTTATTTATTGATGATGATGAACATGAGCTGCTGTGATGTATAAAAGGTTTCAACCAAACACAATATTGTTGTGGCCGAATACAAGTCAAAATCAGTCAATATAACATGGACATTTGGTTGATAATCCTGTTTGATCAAGAAAGACTGTTCATTCTTAAGCACATTTTTGTGAAATTAACCAAAGGGAAGGCAATCCTGAAGGTGCCTTGATGTGACAGGGTCAGACCGAAGCCATTTGCTGGCTGGGGGTTGATTGGCCACTAACTATTTGCATCTAGACTCTATTGAATCTCTGCAGCAAACTTGGCAAGGTGATATCAGACTTGAGACATGACACATTTTAACCTGCGCCACTTAACATCGGCAACCTGCGTGTTGTTCAGAGCGCAACATCAACGAATCATACTTATCGTGAGGAGATGGTCGATGCGCCTTCTAATTTTTGGGCCAATTTCAAGGAGCTGTTTAAGCACAACAATTGTGCTTAGCACAAAAATCTCTTGTCCAATAAAACAAACCACCGTTAAATATTTCATTTGGTATTCATGGTCTGTGAACAACAGCCCAAAAAACAATCAAGTGATACACAACACATATGGAATTTTGGTTGTTAATCTTGTTTTTATTAAGACAGAAATGCTTAGCAAATTTTTGTGCAAAGCAGCGCCGTGAAATAGGCCTCTGAGATTGGAATTTTAAGACAGAAATGTCATGCTTAGCAAATTGTTGTTCGAAGTAGCGCCGTGAAATAGGCCCCTGATATTGGAATTTTAAGACATAAATGTCATGCTTAGCAAATCTTTGTGCTAAAAATTGTGCTAAGCAGCGCCGTGAAATTGGCCTCTTGTGCTGGAATTTATAAACTGAAATTGCTTTAAAAATTCTACACACATTTACACCAAAGATGTTTCGTTCCAAATTGTGATGGCATGTTTATTTGTTTATTTTGCATGAATCGTCGAAGGTATTGAGGAGCCTTAGATTTTCCATAAAATCTAAGTCCATCCATACTTGTTCTACTATACTTGTTCAAGTATATGCAGTTCAAACACTCCTTCTACTGCATGGTTTTTGGGGGATTGCTCTATCGATTGGATTTCGAGTGGTGATGGCGCAATAATGTTTACGGTGTTGGTGTCAAGAGAGGGAACGAAGAGCGGCAGCAGACAGTGTACGGTATAGACCAGCTATTACAGCCTGGACCCAGGGTCTAAAGCACCGCCTCACGGACTTGATTAATGGACAAGGGAAACGGTACTGACAAGTCAAGGCTGGGATGAGTATGTGAGAGTCAATAGATTGGGCATAGTGGTGACGCGTTGCAAGGTGGAGGTCGAGGTGTTCAATGATAAAGTGTTATGGGTGTGCTTGCACTTTGGTTCTTAATTGCCTAGTTGCTTTGTCTTTGTAATTAGTGTTTGGATGACAATTATTTGCAGGGCAGATGCAGGCGCGGTTCTACGGGGAGGCTGGGGAGGCCCCCCCCAAAAAAAAAAAAAGAAAGAAAAAAAAAATTGTTTAACCCTCCCCCCCCCCAAAAAAAAATGCAACTTTGAAAAAAAAATCTTGAAAATCTTGTTTAGTTATTAAGCGCAAATTACATTAAAAAAACGCGTTGTGTAGGATTATGTGCATGTTTTTCGACCCCTAATAAGACATAGCAGAAGCGAGTGTTAGAAGAACCCAAATTATTGGGTCTTCTAGCCCCCTCCCCCCCCCCCCAAAAAAAATGGCTTCTCTAGCCCCCCAAAAAATGTTGGCTCTAGAACCGCGCCTGGGCAGATGGAAGTGAACCTGTTTATTCCCGTCAAAAGGGAACAATCATTTCAATATCACACAGACAATAAATAAACAAACAAACAAACACATACAAACAAACAATCAAACAAACAGGCATTATGCAAACAAAACCAACATGTGATCAAATAGAAATTGATATTAGCCTTTGAGAAAGGTCCTGCTATAGAATCGAAACGTCAAGCTAATTCCAAGCATTTTATATGATATTTCAGGTCAATACTTTGGTTGATGAGCAGTTTGCAGCAGTTTATTACTTGCAAACTTTAGAGAGATGGAATTATGCAAATTAGGCTATATATATATAGGGCCTATTATTATGATAATGACAACAATTCTCCATAAAAACATACAAACAATGAATAATAGGCTTTTTAACATAAAGGGGGACCAGTTTTCATAAAGCAAGCGAATGTTCTGTCGACCATGGTACTTAGGGCGACATTTGGAGGTCGCCTTAACGTCCTAGCTACCTTTTAAAGTCATATTTTTGTTGTCCACATTTTGATATAAGACAGAGAATGCTCTCAATATGAACATATGTCAATTTCAAGTTCATTTGTTTGGAGGATGTTTAGAAATGGGTAAGTTAAGTTTTGTGCACGACCCTATGGAAATGTCGCCCTTTTACTGAAAAAGCAGTTATAGTGTTTTAAAAATACTATATATTTATTATTACCAAAATAACAAATTCATTTCCTATCATATAAAAATATTAAAGAACATGACAGAGCCCATTAAAATGGCTTCCAAAAGACAAACTACATTATTTTCCTTTCACATCTTTCTTTACACCTCATAAATGAAAGTCATAACTTCGTTGTGTACACAATGGAGACATTTTGCAATCATCATTAGTGTAACCAACCCCAGTTTGTCTTCCATGTGCAGCTTAATGAAGTTGTCGCCATTTTAAATTACCTACAAAGATTAAACGACCAGTACTGATCTTGAAAATGCATTATAAGGCACGACACTTTGGTTTTAACATGTGGAACGTGTATAATTACGTGGGGTGCTGTGGCCTGGTGGTCTCAGGCGTGTTGAACTCAAACTCTTGTGCATGGTCAATCTACAGATTGTGGGTTCGAATCCAGCCATGGGTTAGTGGTGCTTGCGTCCTTGGGCAAGACGCTTTGTCACATATTGCTCCTCTTCACCCAGGTGTAAATGGGTACCTGTGATGGTAGAGGTGGCTTTGTGGTTTGATTAGCCTCTGTGTGCTGAATACAGTAGCACGGGGCTGTATACTCCCCAGGGAGTTGAGATGATTTCAGAAATGTAAATTATGGCACGATGACCAGGGATAATAATACACTTGTAATGCGCAGTAGAGTATATTAATATAGTAACTGCGCAATATAAATGTCCGATATTGTTATTATACACACAGAGAAAAATTTACACAAGATAAGTAAAATCTACCCTGTTTTACATGTAACGGGCGCACATGCGACATTACTAGGTAAAACTTACATAACAAGTGTTTGGTAAAATGTTACACAATAGTTAGGTAAATTTTTACTTTGAAATTGTGTAACAGATTTTACCGAATTTCTAGGTAAAACCCTGTTATGTAAAATTTTACACTGATATTAGGTAAATTTTTTACCACTATTCTGTGTAAGATAAATCAATTTACTTGTTAATTAGGTAAACATTTTACCATTTATCTATGTATTCTCGGCATTGTTTTTACATTTTAGATATGTAAATTTGTTTCTCTTTACCGAGTTTCTAGGTAAATCCTTTTTTCAAAATCACAAACCGTTAAACATAAATTAATACACACATAGAAATGTAAATTTTCAAACTTGAATGCTGTTAGCTTTATTTCTTTTTCTGACAAACTTTAAAAATCAACATCATTAATGGGATCAAGCAAGGTGTATTTGTGCAAAATACAAGGCCCCTCAAATTCCTCTCTTATATGAAGTAGAAAAGAAACCTTAACACTGAGAGGTAGTGAAATAAATCAATAAGATAGACGCTTGCATATAACTTTCTATAAATTATACTTGCCAAATGAAACAATTGTCAGCATAATAGTAAACATTGAAACTGAACTGTCCCTTCATATTTACTGTCCTACTCATCCACTGCAGGGTTCAGGTATATTGTTTTACCTCTGTGTGATTTGGAAATCACATTTAAGAATCGACTGATAATTAATTTTCATGGCCCTTTAATGTTCAAGTTTAAAACATTATACTGAACCTGCAATGGAATAATTATTAACAACAAAATAATGTACATGTTGTAAACATCAATATAAGACCCTAAACATCTATTGGAAAGTGCAGGAGAACATATTGACCCTTGCCTGTCTGCTACTGGTAAACAAAACCCAGATGTAAATTGAAAAAGAAATCTGGCCATTTACATGTAAATATTTCATTTTAAAGCCATAGACCTTCTCTTGATTTAGGGAAATGAGACATGAACAATGCATGATGATTACCAAGAAATGTGAAATTTCAGATAAAACACTCACTATCCTCAAGAATGAATATGTGCTTACATAATACTGCAGCAGAATATCAGGAAATCTCTGATGGCACATCCCTTTACATTGTCTTTGAGCTCAAAGATGACAGACTCCATGAAGTCACATAATACCTGAACAATTTTGTCTTGTTAGTGTTACTGCAAGTCTCAGACGAAGTATGTCTTAAAAGAAATGTCCTATTCTTCCGATAAAGATACATCTGTGGAGGTGCTTGGCGTTCTTTAACTAGGAGCACTTGTTGAAGAGCTATTGGTGTCACCACAGGACAAGAATCAGAACGGCTGTGATTTTGTTGTTCCATCTTCTTGGTGATTGTTCTCCTGAAGAAATGGAAACACAAATTGAAAGCAAATATTTAGAGCACGTACGACTGTATTTATCAGAGGCACTATATGGAATAATTATTTGAAGAAAAAAAAACACTTCAGGGTCAATTTTCATTCAAACCTGGGACACGTGAATCCTCTGCCGCATATGTAGTTTTCTATGATTCATAATGAGCTTAATTACATCCAGATCCTATGAGCATTCCCGAAGTTTATTGTAGGTCTTCATATTTAGCGGTTTTCAGTCATGGATCCTGTTGTTACATTATAATTTTGATATTTGACTTCATGTAAAAATAGACTCTGCAACATCTAAGTAAAAATTGGTACTTACCGAGTGAACATCGATAAAAAAAAACTGATTAAGTCTCAGTGAAGGATTATATGTTGTCGTACACATTTCGCCTACGGTCGGCCAGTGAACAGAGGAAGTTGGAGAGCAGACAATTCCAAGTTGCTTTCACCTGAAGAAAATTTAAAAAAAAAACACCATAATTATCTTCTGTGAACAATACTGGTTGGCACCACCACCATTATCAACTGTCCGGAAAATGGGCCCAACTAGATTCTACCTGATGATAGTTCCCCCACATCGACGTCCTTATCCTTCAGAAGATGGGTTTGCCAGGATGGAATAAATTTAAGGACGAAGCTTTAATAGAAGCTTTTCAGAGACTTCTGTCCATTTAGTTTGTCCTCAAATTACTACACAGAAATCAACGCATATGAATGTCACATTTTGTAACGGACGTATAACTTCCATGGCGTAATGTATTTTCACAGGTTATAAATCCATATTAAATGTAGGTAAACCATTCACAAGTCAGCCATCCGTACCTTAATATTACACAAATTAACATGAAAACATTAACTAAGGTTAATTACCTTCACAAGATGACCAAACCTCCAAGCCTTCAGTTTGTTGTCCATTTCCATGCTGTTATGTACGTCAAGTGAAGCCACGCATATTCGAACTCCCGAAAGTACTTGTTTGTTGTGTAAATTGAATGTCTGTCATGTATGTATTGTAAAACTTACCACGGCGTTATGAACTCTAATTTCTTACCACTTGATACACGTAAAGTACTTACTTCACTTATGTAAACTTTACACAATCATTGTAAACTTGTATGTTTACTCCCAAAATATGAAAAATTATTTTTACAAAACAAATGTGTATAGGTTTTTCATGGGATTTTACATAAATTAAGTATTTTTTTACACAATATTCTTTACATATTTTATTTTTTACATTCGTTTTCTGAGTGTAGGGTAAGACCCATTAGAACTGCAAGTGCCTACCGCTTTGCCCTATAGCAATTAACGTTTCCTTTTCTGGTTTTGTTGGCAATTTTTATAAGGTAAGAGAGTTCGACCTTCGATCTAAACACAATACAACAGGTGAAATCATTGATTTGCCCTTGTACGATACGATTATACGCTTCAATTCTATGCAGTCTGCAACGGCCAAGGGTGAGGTCACTATGATCGGCTGCACACCGAGGGTATGTTGAGTCATCACTTAGGGCCTGTTTGTTTATGACGAATCCTGCGGATCCGGATCCGGATCCGGATCCGGATCCCATTTTAGCGTACCCTGCATAGGACGTGGATCCGAAAATTTGGGATCCAGTGCATTAAACAAACGGGCCCTATGTATCAAACAGCATAATTTTAGCTTAAAGGTAGAATCTTACTTTGATATTAACATACCAAAACAGAAATCTTCACAGATTTACCTATTACTTACTGAGTATGATGATGATGATAGAAACATACCGTTAAAATATTTCTGCCTTAATGTTGTTGTATTTATCCAGAAAAGAGTAAAACCAGTGACCCAAATTATTTTTGATCTTTTAAAGATCAAAATTTAAAGAGAAAAGACTTCAGAAATACTGTGGCCACTTTTCACTGTTTTCTCAAAAAGTGGGCACCGTATGGGACTGAAATTTTCACAGACGACTGTTTCTGTATCTTCCGTCATATTTTCGCCCATGAATCTGTATTTCTTAGACAAATAAGAAACTATGATATTACCTTTAAAGCAAAGTTTACACCGTCAGCAATTTCGGTAACGTTTTCGGTATCATGTTGCCCAGTAATAGGGCAACACACCTTTAGGCCCTGTGTACACTAGCAACATTTTGGCCATAATGTTATCGAGATGTTGCTGCATGCGATATGTTACCCAACCCATTTTGCTCTGTGTACACTGACAACATTTTCAGCAACATCGTACCTGAGCAACATGTTACCGAGATTGTTACTGAAAATGTTGACAGTGTACACTCTGCTTAACCCATTTCTTGGGAAGTTTGCAAAATCGGCCTTCATGTTGTACCTTAACGAACGTGTTTTCAAAAGAACTAGCCCTTGTTTCAACTCTAACTGGCTTACATCTTTCCAATATCTCCATCATGCATCCTTCTTTCTATCATTAAGTCGATAGCGTGTTGGATTGATAACGCTTGAAAGCCATTCCCTCCCATAGCAGACCCGTATAAAAAAAAAACATACAGTATATTCCTCCCGCAGAGATAATGGACGGGAGCTAGACCAACAGGATTAGGCTGGTAACCTAAAACGCTACGATCGTCTGGATTACGGCCCCGGTGGACGAATCCAATGAAATTATGGGGAGATATGAGAAGCTATCCCATACAGCGATCGAATAGTGAAAGAGAGATGTTACTAAGTGTAACGTACTCTGTACCATGCGTCTGTTGAACCGAACCCAGGGAAACAAAAGTGTTCGAAATTTGTGCACGCTCAAAATAACGCTTAAAGGTATAGTATAATACTTTGGTTTTTGTCAAAGAAAGACAGATTTATGGGCAAAAATATCAAGGAGGATTCAGTAACAGTCATCTGTGAAAATTTCAGTCCCATACGCCGCCCACTTTTGGAGAAAACAGTGAAGAACGGCCTCTTTTCTTTTTGATTATTAAAAGTTCAAAAATCATATTGGTCACTGGTTTAAACTCTTTCCTAGATAAATACAGCATTTCAGGCAGAAACATTTTAACGGTATGTTTCTACCATTACCATCTTTATACCCTGTATGTTATAGGTAAATCTGTGAAGTTTCCGTATATATGCTACCAAAGTATGAAAGTACCTTTAAAGACGTTCTGAAATACCAGAATTTGTATCCTTGTGGAGACATGGCTTTGATTACAAGTACTAATGTACACTCTTCGAAGAGCAAAATTTAAATCCATTTGGAGCAGAATCACTTTCCTGGGTTGAAATGTCCAGCGAACGTCCCTTATATAAAATACTTCTCTCTGTGACGGATAAGTACCTTGCAAAATTCCTCCTTTTTGAGTTAATTCCAAATATTAGTTTCGTGAAAACCTTGTGGAGACCTATACACCTTTATAATTGTGGAAACACGTTTATCCTATTGCGCCCTATCTGCCTATCTGCACAAGGCATCGGATAATGCGTTCAACTATTCTTATACACACAGTTTGGACGCTAGCTAATTTCACCTACGTAATTGCTTTGGTGTTTTATTACAGAGGAACAAAATGTACGAAACAAAGAATTATAGAATAAGCCTATAAGGCCAGTGGCTTTGCCCAGCAGCTCAATACACAATTCTGCAAAATATACATAACCCAGTTCTCAGAGCAATGTTCTGTGGTAAAAACTTAGAGTGGTTTTCAGGCGAAGCTGAGGTTTCATTTCATTTTCCCTTGGGCACGTCCAGCCTCATACAGGTAGCAAGAGCATGTAAATACCGGCACTTGACAGCGAGGTTAAAGGTAATATCATACTTTTGTCAAATAAATACACATTTATGGGCAAAAATATCAAGACAGATACAGTAACTGTCGTCTGTGAAGATTTAAGTCCCATACGGTGCCCACTTTTTGAGAAAACAGTGAAAAAACAGCCACAGTATTTCTCATTAGTCTTTTCTCTTTTATTTTTGGTCTTTTAAAAGGTCATCAAAACGATTTTCGGTCGTTGTTTTACTAATTTCTGGATAAATGCACCGTTTCAGGCAGGAATATTTTAGCAGTATTTTTCTACCACCACCATCTTCATACCCCAAAGTTATACGTAAATCTGTGAACATTTCTGTTTTGGCTTCTTACCAAAGTATGATGCTACCTTTAAAAGTATAATACATGATTGGTAAAGGTCTCAGAACAGCACTTACAATTTGTCTAATCCAGCATGTACATGAAATAATCAACCTGTGAAATGTTGAGCTCAATCGGAAGTCTGAGTCACGAGAAAATATTGAAAACCCGATTCGAGTTTTCTTATAAAACATAAAGAATGGTTTTGATCTTACCCCGAGACGAAAACTGTTTTCGGTCATTGTTGGACTAATTTCTGGATAAATACACCATTTCAGGCGAAAGTATTTTAACGGTATGTTTCTACTTGAACCATCTTCATACCCTTAAAGTTATACGTAAATCTGTGAACATTTCTGTTTTGGTGTGATACCGATCCTACACTTATGCACATTTTATCTCTAGTTAGTCAATTAAGGTGCTATTTGTATTTTTCTATTTTGCAATCCTAAACTGTAAACCTTTAATTGCAGTAAACGGCAGGTGATTTTCATACACAATCAAAATTACGAGAAACTTTCTCAATATGAGTGAATGGTGCTTTAGGGTACATACATGGCTCGTGTGCAAGCATAATCACATCTGGATGACCTCGCCTCAGACTACCGAAGGTGTACCTCATGTAGAAGCCCCCTCCCTCGCCGCACACCTCTATCCTTCGCACGTGATAAAAACATCACGACTGAAGGACGCTTAAAACCATAAACCTTACTGTATGAAGGACACACCTGGCCAGATTTCTACAGAGACGGCTTGACATTTGGATAGTGTTGGGACTTGACTTGAATTCACACTCGCAGCCTTCCTCTGCTAGACACGGTGGTAAGACTTCTCGCCTTCTCAAGGTACTGCTGGCTGCATGTGGGAGGTCATGGAGTTGATGACAAGAGCCAACGACCTTACGGCAACAAAGGAGAAGAAGAAGCAGCAGCAACATTGCTCGAAGGTGGAGTTGAGCGCAAGAGAGAACAGGCTCGTGTCTGTATAGTCACTCGAGTGTGAACGCCCCTCGGTATAACTCACGCTTCGCTGCAATCCCAAGTTGTTGATGTTCTTAAAACTATTGAAACTTAATGCATGGGAGACTTTTGAGACGTTGGTGGCAGCAGACTGAAGTCTCTTTTTAATAGCTCTGAGCATGCGTGCACAATAGTGCGCCACCATTTGCAGTTTGTCGACAAAATTTATTACGCGCCTTGTGATTGGCCAACGCGTTAAAAACTCATGGTGGCGCACTATTTGAAATCGCCCGAATCACGAGGCAAATAATGTTGTAGTAGTTTATAATACTGTATTCCTGTGACTAGCATTACTTTGATTTATTAAAAAAAAACCACTAAATTTAGTAACTGTATTTCAAAGAAATCACCAATTCCGGTCAAGTATAGCTTTGTATTGAGTCTTGTCTGAGAACCAGGCACTCATATATCCAATGGCATTAAAAAACTTGAAAACTGAAACTTTAATCTAGTATATTTAGAACTGTAATAAACCGTTCGCACCATCTGCCATAGATTATAGCGCCACGAGAATAAATCCTTTCATACACATGCCAGGTTTTTCATCTCTCGAAGCGCTTTAAAGGTACTATCATACCTCGGTAACATACAGATTTACCTATAACGAACATGGTATAAAGATGGTGATGGTAGAAACATTTAGGCCTAACCTTAAAATATGTCAGCATGAAATGCTGTATTAATGAGTAAAACCAATGACCAAAAACAATTTTTTATCTTCGGAAGAGCATAAATCCTGTGAAAAAAAAAATACAAATACCGTGGGCGTTTTTCGCTGTTTTCTCAAAACGTGGGTACCATATGGGACTGGAAATTTCACAGATGACTGTTACTGTATCTTCCTTGACATTTTAGCCCATGATTCTGTATTTCCTTCACAAAAAAAAACCAAAGTATGAAATAACCTTTAACTTAAAATAATGTAGTACATGCTGAAACAGAAATCTTCACAGATTTACCTATAACTTACAGGGTATAAAGATGTTGATGATAGAAACATACCGTTAAAATTGTTCTGCCTGAAATGCTGTATTTCTCCAGAAAAGAGTAAAATCAATTGACCAAAAAACAAGACTTTTTGATCTTCGGAAGATTTAAAATCCTGTGAAAAGATTTTAAAATACCGTTGTGTTTTCACTGTTTTCTCAAAAGGTGGGTAACATAATGGGACTGGGAATCTCACATGACCATTACTGTATCTTTCGTGATATCTTTGCCCATGAATATTTACTTCCTTTACAAAAACCAAAATGTATGAAATTACCTATAAGGTAGTATCATACTTTGGCAGCATACTGAAACATAATCTTCACAGACTTGCAGGGTATAAAGATGGTTATGATAGAAACATGCCGTTAACATTTTTCTGCCTGAAATGCTGTTTTTCTCCAGAAAAGGGTAAAACCAGTGACCAAAATTATGTTTTATCTTTTAAAGATCAAAAATAAAGGAGAAAAGACTTACGAAATACTGTGGCTGTTTTTCACTGTTTTCTCAAAAAGTGAGCACGGTACGGGACTGACATTTTCACAGATGACTGTTACTGTATCTTCCTTGATACCTTGAATCTGCAGTTTGACAAAAAGCGAAGTATGAAATTACCTTTAAACTTAAGAGTTGTTTTTCTTCCTCTGAAGAATTCACAGCCAATATATCGAGAGGGAGAAATCCTCAATCTTCTAGAGAGACGTTATTACCATCCTATAAATCCTGGGCCGTGTTGATGCCACGCTCCAAGTCGCGATGCATGGTTGTTTGGATAACTTTGTAGTCGTACCAGAGTGGGATTCACAAACCTGTTATTTCAATTCCTTGCCGTCGGCAGTGATTACCGGCTGACGTTGACATTGGGTCATGTTTCCACTCAGAGTGTTCACACAATGACGATCGTCTGCTCAGAAGTCAACCAATATGCATTTCACTTTTGGTTGATATACAGGGTGTCCCAGAAAAAAAAAACCGCAACACTGTGTCTGGACCCATTGTGTTAAAATTAAACTGTTGATCACTTCAAGATTCAGATATGTGATACAATATTGTCTTGGCTATCACTATGTAGAATTTGAGCGCAATCGGGCTGAAATTTGCGAAAATATGACCAATTGAAAGAGTACGGTACTCCTTAAAAACAAATTTGCAAGGATAACACGAATAGTGGTCAATACACACATAGTGTGTATGAAAGAAAGATGAAAATCGGGTTTTGAGGTTGGGTAGTTCAGTCTTAGTTTTTTCAATAGATTTTAGTCGAATTTTGCTCAAATTGTACATGGTGATAGCCAAGACATAGCTGTATCACATATCGGAATCTTAAAGTGATTAACAGTTTAATTTTTATATAATAGTTCTCGACAGAAGTGTTGCGTTATTTTTGGGACACCCTGTATGATGCTATCTCAAATCGGAATTCTGAATTTCGATTGTTGTGACATCACTGAAGAACTTTAAATGTATAATACATGATTGGTAAATGTCACAGAACAGCACTCACACTTTGTCTAATCCAGCATGTAGGCCTACATGAAATTATAAACCTGTGAAAATTTGAGCTCAATCGGACATCTGAGTCACGAGAAAATAGCAAAAACGTACTAGCGTGACTCCATTTTTCTTGTAAAACATAAAGAATGGTTTTGATCTTACCCCGAGATCAAAACTGTTTTCGGTCTTTAATTGACTAATTTCTGGATATAAATACACTATTTCAGATGGAAATATTTTAACGGTATAAACCCAGCACCATATTCGTACCCTAAAAGTTATACGTAAATCTGTGAACATTTATGTTTTGGTATGTTACCAATTTTGTATACTGTACCTTTAAAGAGAGCTTTCACACGGAGATTTGATATCATTACAAGCCTAGGCATATACATCGATAACTAAATGCAAGATTTAATATATGAAAATAGAAAATTCAAAGAAGCAGCGAGCCAATGATAAACGACTATGTTTTGAAAACGGCATCTGTCAGCCAATGAGAATTCGCCCTCGTGTCAATATAATAGTGATGGCATCCCTTGCAGGCAAAAAAAAAAAAAGATGAAAACCGAATCTCGGACCCATCTAAAGAAAACTTCCCTCGTCAGTAAAAGGAGAAATCAAATCAACATCCCCCCACCGTCTACCCCCGGGGTCCCCGGGGCGATTTCCTTGCATCACTCGGTAGCTCCTGCCTGTCATCACCGTATAGATTGGTTTTGAAGAAGACAGCCTATGCATGGCTTCAATTGAATCTGTGCCGGACGTAATACCGAGATTACGGTCGGCGTGGCCGCGACGCTGTTTTTGCGCGGGAAAATCTTCAGGGAAAAAAAAATTGAGAATCTGTCAGTTGGACTGCAGAGTAGGGATTCTAGACTCTGTGTGTGTCATCACACACCGTTAGTTTAATACCATCACAAGCCCCCGAAGTAATGAAAAAATGTCCCATGTACTTAGTCTGGTTCCCTGCCCAAAGATTCCCTGACGACTCTTATTAAAAATTGACAGACAATAGTCGGGCGCTTTTTGGGTCCGGGAACCAGACTACCATGTACTAACACTTACTTCATTATGAAAAGTGCGCGACCTCAATTCATTTTCAATTATAGTAATGATTGTTGCAAAGTGTTTCAATATTACAAGTTTTTATCCCTTATCATTGATTTACGCTGCATTTAACATTTTGGTAATGAAGTTCAGTTGATCGCACAAATTCGCATCAATCTGTTGGTGTGTGTAGACGTTCTAGTTATTTATATGACGTCTGCCCAAACATGTTCATATTGTATCAACTGCATCATTTAAAGGGATGGTACAGAATTGGTTTTTGCGACAAAACCGTTGCTGACAGTGAAAGCACATTATGTAATCCATCATATACCTTAACTGGCAAACCTGTAGAAGCTTGAGGTCAATCAGCCATCTGGGTCACGAGAAAATAGTGAAAACCCGTTTACACATTTCAATGATATTATGCGTTCATAATAAAACGCTTCGAAGCGATTTATTCCAATCTGAAAATAGTTTCATTTATTTGTCAACGAATATGGCATTTCAGACCAAAACATTTCATGCGATGTTTTCTCCTATCATCACCATTATACTGTGTAAGTTTTATATGAATCTGTGATCTTGAAGTGTATCTTTTCTTACCAACAGCACTCACACTTTGTCTGATCTAGCATGTACATGAAATGTACATTTCAAATGATCTCGGGGTAAGATCAAAACCATTCTTTATGTTTTATAAGAAAAACTGGGTCGGTTTTTCGCTATTTTCTTGTGACTCAGATGTCCGATTGAGCTTTACACACCATGTATTAAACCTTTAAAGGTAATTTCATACTTTGGTTTTTATTAAAGAAATACAAATTCATGGGCACAAATATCAAGACAGATACAGTAACAGTCATCTGTGAAAACTTCAGTCTCATACGGTGCCGACTTTTTGAGAAAACAGTGAAAAACAGCCACAGTATTTCATAAGTCTTTTCTCTTTTAATTTTGATCTTTTAAAAGATCAAAAAGATTTTCGGCCGTTTATTTGACTAATTTCTGGCTAAATACAGCATTTCAGGCGGAAACATTTTAACGGTATGTTTCTAACACCACCATCTTCATACCCTGTAAGTTATACGTAAATCTGTGAACATTTCTAGTTTGGTTTCTTACCAAAGTATGATACTACCTTTAAAGAAAGCGATTTATTAGCAGTATAAGAAAGAATCGTTAGAAATCCACAATATCATCTGCAATGCAAGGCCATGAACATTTGAACATGAAAGGGAATCCTGCAGGCGGCTGGGCAATGTGCAAGAAAATCATTAAGTAGTGGAATTCAATACCTGTCACAAAATTGGTAATTTAGGCCGACTGCCTTCACACACTGCACATTGTGTATAGGACCGGGTTTTTTCGTTCTTCTCGAAACGCGTCTAATCTTTCCAGGGACCGATTTCAAACTGGGCCATCTTATGAGCTATGGGTGCATTCGTTTAGGAAACACGGGTCAGCCCTTGCTGGGAATGGTCGTGCTGTACTGCACAAAACAAGCGAGAGAATGGGGACGAGGTTGACTGATGTCGACCCGGGGGAGCCAAACGAATGCACCCTATATTACGAGGCTCTGCCATCACAAACATTAGCACCGTGACTGACATTTCGAGGTCGAATGTTATCCTGTGGCGTTGAATGTTGGAGTTACAATTCTCAATGGATTCCAAAGGATGATTAGAATCTTCAAATATATTGAGATGACGTCATAGTGACGTCACGATCACAACTTGATGAAAGAACTGACCTGTCCGAATTAGTTACTGTACACGTCACAATCGCACGTGCGTACGTGCAGGGGCCAATTTCATAGAGCTGCGCTTAGCACAAAAAAATCGCTAAGCATGACATTTCTGTCTTAATAAAAACCATATTAACAACCAAATGTCCGTGTGTTGTGTATCAATTGCAATTGTTATTTGGCTGCTGTTCACTGACTATGAATATCAAATCGAAATTTCAATGGTGATTATTTTGTTTTATTGAGCAAGACATTTTTGTGCTAAGCAATTTTTTTGTGCTAAGCAGCTCTATGAAATTTGCCCCAGATGATGATTTTACCAAAGACGAAGATTAATCTTAAAATGAGTTGTCAGTATCACCATTGTGATTCCTATTGCGATATCACACTTTGCTTTGCAATTAGGATTCATTCACACTTTACGACCAATCGTAGTGCTTCGTGAAATCGGCTCAGTGGACGATTTCACCAAAGTCATCGTAGGACTTTTGATGCACTGAAGCCCTACGTGGGAAAGGCCCCTACGATGGGTTATCCTTCGTAAATCGAGTTACGATCGATCGTAAATCCACCCCAGGATACATAAGACCATGGCCACAGCAGCAAAAATCGAGCATGATACTTCGTAATAAGGGCTAAGTGCAAAATTGATGCAGTGTTATTTCCCATAGGCCTAATCTATTTGGTATTTATTACTTCTAATCACAGTGTTTGAGTTCGGACATATTTTAATGTTACTCTGAAATGTATTAAACATGAATATAATCTCCATCAGAGAAAGCCTTAAAGGTAATATCATACTTTGGTTTTTGTCAAAGAAATACAGATTCATGGGCAAAAATATCAAGGAAGTTACAGTAACAGTCATCTGTGAAAATTCCAGTCCAATACGGTGCCCACTGTTTGAGAAAACAGTGAAAAACGGCCACAGAATTTCTTAAGTCTTTCCTCTTTCATTTTTGATCTTTTAAAAGATCAAAAAGATTTTCGGTCGTTGTTTTACTAATTTCTGGATAAATACACCATTTCAGGCGGAAATATTTTAACGGTAAGTTTCTACCAGCACCATCTTTATACCCTGTAAGTTATACGTAAATCTGTGAAGATTTCTGTTTTGGTCTCTTACCAAAGTATGATACTACCTTTAAAGGTAATTTCATAGTCCATACTTTTTTTGTGTCAAAGAAATGCAGATGCATAGGCGCGGCATAGTCATCAGTAAAATGCCCAGTCCCATAAGATTTCCCATAAGTCCCTTTCTGAGTAAGCTTGGAGTTAGGAGGGCCTGACGCGTTACTTTCGAGCCTAGCAGGATCTTTCTCAAAGCCTGACACGTTTCGATCCTATAGCAGGATCTTTTTTGAGCCTTTGAGAAAGATCCTGCTAGGATCGAAACGCATCTGGCCCTCCAAAGTCTGAGTATTTTGAAAAAAAAAAAAAAACCGCCCAGGGTATATTTTGAAAATCTTTTAACATAATTTTTCCGATTCTTCTTCCGAACATCAAATTTTGTTTTTGGTCAAGTTGGTTTTATTAAAGGTACTACCATACTTCGGTAGCATACCAAAACAGAAATCTAAACAGATTTACCTATAACTTTAAAGATTGTGATGGTAGAAACATACCATTAAAATGTTTCTGCCTGAAATTCTGTATTTAACAAGAAAAGAGTAAACCCAATTACTAAAAACAATTTTGATCTTTAAAAGATAAAAAATAAAATAGAAAAGACTTAAGAAATACTGTGGCCGTTTTTCACCGTTTCCTCAAAAAGTGGGCACTGTATGGGACTAAAATTTTTACAGAATAACTGTTACTTTATCAAGCTTGATAGTTTTGCCCATGAATCTGTATTTCTTTGACAAAAACCAAAGTATAATATAACCATTAAAACAGAATTGAATTCAGATATCGTTATCAGTAATAACGGTGAAAAGATTTTTAAAATACCGTGGACATTTTCACTGTTTTCTCAATAAAGTGAGCACCGTATGAGACTAGAAATTTCACAGATGACTGTTACTGTATCTTCTTTGATATTTTTACTCCTGAATCTGCATTTCGATGACAAAAACCAAAGTCTGAAATCACATTTAATCAATTTTCTACTCGAATCCTACTTAGATTGTGTTATATACCGCGACCCGCGTTTTATAGGCCACATTTAATATGTCTGACCTATAGGCTTCCTCGTGCGTGTATTTTGTTTTTGTAGCGTATCTGAATCAGCAAACACGTTACCATGGCGATTAGAGCTTCCTATATATATATATATACCTGCCAGATACACGAGACCTTCAGAGCCAATTACCCATATACAGAGGCTGCATATATATTGCTATCCTAGATATCGCATTCTCGTCTATATATTTACGAGGGACTCTCTCAATCCGTACCACAACTATAACTGACGTCTCTACTCTCTCAGAAAAAAAAATTCTGCAGGCCTGTGTTTGTTTTTGTGCAGTGGAGGATTCGAAAACAAGATGGCCGTATAATCTTACCATAATCCTATATATAGAGCTATATATGCCACTCTGCAATGTGCATTAAAATGCATCTGACTTATTATAATCATAGAGCTCTATTGTGAGGGATGATATTTTTTAACAAAATACCTTGAAGGCAACGAACTGCACTGCACTGCACGCAAACACTTGGGACAAATATTCTCTAACCGTCTTACATTATACGAAAATTCATGAATTCTGGAAAACAAATTCTGTAAGATAGTCGAAACTGTTACTGTTAATTAGTTTGCATGATCGAGGCGCTATATACACCGCACAAAATATTCACTTAGCACTAGACCCCAAACCCTTTACCCAACTTATGATTAGTCGACAAAATAACAACATTTATTTAAAAATTTTAGCACAATTTCAGACTAACCAAAGTGATGGTAGAAACATACTGTAAAAATGCTTTTGCTTGAAATGCTGTACCTATATTCAGAAAATGAGTAAAACCAAAGACCACAAACATTTTTGATCTTGAAAAAAATGAGACAGCTCTTCCCACACAATTTGGCGTAACAATTTACAATGGCTTTTTGCGGTTTCTTTTACTGTTTCCAATGATCAATTGAGCTGGAAATTTCACAGATTTGTTTTTATTCCATGACAAATCGAATTATGAGCAGCCTATAGCTGCTCTGTCACCTTTACTTATGTTGTACATGCCCTTTACGATTATTGGTTATTATTTATGTGTCTGATATTTGTTTATACGTGCTCGACGCTTTGTAACCTTCGAAAAAGCGATTTAAAGTTACAGAAATGTTCACAGATTTACGGATAACTTTCTGATATAAAGATGATGCTGGTACAATCATACCGTTAAAATATTCTCGCCTGAAATGGTGTATTTATCCAGGAATTAGTAAAACAACGACCGAAAATCTTTTTGATCTTTTAAAAGATCAACAATAAAAGAGGAAAGACTTAAGAAATTCTGTGGCCGTTTTTCACTGTTTTCTCAAACAGTGGGCACCGTGATGGACTGGAATTTTCACAGATGACTGTGACTGTATCTTCCTTGATATTTTTGCCCATGAATCTGTACTTCTTTGACAAAAACCAAATGTATTTATCCAGAAATAAGTAAAACAACGACTGAAAACAGTTTGGATCTCGGGGTAAGATCAAAACCATCCTTTATGTTTTATAAGAAAAAAATGAGTCGAGTTTTCGCTGTTTTCTCATGACTCAGATGTCTGATTGAGCTCAAATTTATTGTTTCATGTAGATGTCTGATCATACAAAGTACGAGTGCTGTTCTGTGAACTTAAAGGTAGCCTACCGAAAAAGAAATGTTCACAGATTTAGCTATATCTTACAGGGTATAAAGATGGTGATAGTAGAAACATACCGTTAACATTTGTCTGCCTAAAATTGTGTATTTATAAAAATAAAAAAAAACGACCGAAAATCTTTTTGATCTTTTAAAAGATCAAAAATAAAAGAGGAAAGACTTAAGAAATACTGTGGCTGTGTTTCACTGTTTTCTCAAAAGTGGGCACCGTATATGGAACTAAAATTGTCACAGATGACTGTTACTGTATCTGTCTTGATATTTTTGCCCACGAATCTGTATTTCTTTCATAAAAACCAAAGTATGTTAATTACCTGTAATGTAAATTGTATTGCATTATTGTACCATGATATTGCATGATTGTAACCACAATACACTTTTACTGTGTTATTTATTCGGGCACCAGGGCCTACAGCCAGTGAATCACAGTATATCATATGTCAGCTTCCATCAAGAACACTATTAACATTGATTGTAGCTGAGTTGAAAACGCAGCGAGTAAATGATATTGGTTATCTAAATGCAAATGACAAGGAGCGGATATGTGACTTATATACGGTCAGTAAGAAAAGCTTTACATGCACAATACGCATTTTGTAGAATGGGATACACAAACACGGGCCGTAGCCATGCTTTACGTTTCAAATTCTACTCCTACTAAACATAATAATTCTTTATTCGGGAAGTGTATAGCGCAGGCGCGGTTCTACGGGGGGGGGGGGGGGGGCTAGGGGGCTGTAGCCCCCCCCCCCCCCCCCCCCCCAATTTTGTCAAGCCCCCCCCCCCCCCCTCCCCCCAAAAAAATGTAAGTGAATAAAAAAAAATTCTTGAAAATACTGGCTTTTTTCAGTTATTAAGAGCCAATTACATTTAAAAAAACGCGTTGTGTGGGCTATAACGTGCATGTTTTTAGTCCCCTAATAAGACATAGCAGAAGCGAGTGTTAGAAGAACCCAAAATACAACAACAGCATCAGCAGCCACAATAACAGCAACAGTAGCATGATCAGCAACAAAACGGCATCAAGAACAGTAGTAGCTATAGCATCAACAACAGCAACAAAACAGCATCAACAACAGCAGTAGCAGCATCACCAACAACAACAGCAACGCTATCATCAGCAGCCACAGTAACACCAACAGCAGCAACAACAGCAACATCAGCAACAAAACAGCATTCAACAACGGTAGCAGCTGCAGCATCAACAACAGCAACAAAACAGCATCAACAACAGCAGCAGCAGCATCACCAACACCAATAACAACAACAACATCAACGCTAGCATCAGCAGCCACAGTAACAGGAACAGCAGCAACAACAGCAACATCAGCAACAAAACAGCATCAAGAGCAGCTGCAGCATCAACAACAGCCACAAAACAGTATCCAACAACAGCAGCAGCAGCAGTATTAACAACAGCAACAATATCATCAAAAAACAACAACAGAAGCACAATAACATTGTCAGCGCAGATGCAGCAGTCGTCAACGAACGACTGCAACCACAACAAGCTAACAATCCTATAACAATTTGCCTTTAAGAGTTAGTGGCTGCCATGCATTTCTATTGCTATAAAAAAGATGTCCTTGCTAGCTCTTACCGTCTGCGTGTGTCTTTTATCAATGGAAGACTAATGCCAATTTCAGAGCGATTCTGAAAGACATTCTTTGTCGTGCTGCCCTGATTCTGTCACGGCTATATTATATACTTATCTAATATGCATTTGCTCAACTCCCTGCGGAACTTGGAGGAAAAAAGAGCGGGAATGGAACTTTGATATTTGCTATGTTGTGTGGCATATAGGAATGAAGGTTCGATATATTGGTAGGGTTTCCTGACAAATGTGCAAGGAGATTTTTATAGAAATAGTCAACTGTTTTGAAAAAAAAAGAAGTTTGGGATTAGTTACAATTGGACGGTAGAAACAAGACCCAGCATTTAAGCTCTGTCCTCGAAAACTCGGTAGTATCATGCTTTGGTAACGTACCGAAACGTATCTTCACATATTTGCCTATAACTTGCAGGGTATAAAGATGGTGATGGTAGAAACACACCGTTAAAATCTTTCCGCCTGAAATGTTGCATTTATCTAGAAAACAGTAAAACCAATCACCAAAAACAATGTTGATCTTCGGAAGATCAAAAACAACTGTGACAAGTTTTTAAAATACCCTGTGAGGTTTTTTTCACGGTTTTCTCAAAAAGTGGGTACCGTATGGGACTGGAATGTCACAGATGACTGTGACTGTATCTAGTCCTTTCGTGATATTTTTGCCCATGAATCTGCATTTTCTTGGACAAAAACCGAAGTATGAAATTACTTTTAAACTGAAGCGTATAATTATGTTCCAAACCCCGTGTTCAGGATTAAAGGTAGCATCATACTTTGGTAAGAGACCAAAACAGAAATGTTCACAGATTTACGTGTAACTTACAGGGTATGAAGATGGTGGAAGTAGAAACATACCGTTACATTTTTTTCCGCCTGAAATAGTGTATTTATCCAGAAATTAGTCAAACAAAGACCGAAAATGTTTTTGATCTTTTAAAAGATCAAAAATAAAAGAGGAAAGACTTTAGAAATACTGTAGCTGATTTTCACTGTTTTCTCAAAAAGTTGGCACCGTATGGGACTGAAATTTTCACAGATGACTGTTACTGCATTTGTCTTGATATCTTTGCCCATGAATCTGTATTTATTTGATAAAAAGTATTATATATATTATATATAGTATTATATAAACCTTTAAGAAGCAGCTAGAGCAGCAGCACTGTGTTCACACGTATTGTATGAAACTTGTAATTCATTTCTCCTGTTTGTGTATTTTTCATATTTTTTCATATTTATGTATAATGAACTGTTATGCGCCATGAGCGTCTTAAATGACGGAATGCTGCGCTTTACAAGACTACACTATTATTATTATTATTATTATTAAGAAACCGGTTTCATTGTTGTGTACATACATACATGCATGCTGCAAACACGGTATGCCAGCTTAACTACCATGACATGCCTAAATATGGATTGTACATGCATGATTTCACGCATCTTCTTTATGTGAAAATTGTATTTTGTCTTCTGGCCGCCTTAAATTCCTTTCGGCAAGATAATTCCATAGTTCCATTGCATTATCATGTATTTTGCATACATGTACTTTTCTTATGTATATAAATTAGCAAGCACGTTACCATGGTAATCAATGCTTCTTTACCGTGCCATACAATTCATCCATGGATACAAAAAAATACCACGACCTTCGGACTATTTCTACTCAATGGCATTCCCTATTCATATATTTGTCTTTTTATGCCGGTATGAAAAGTCCTTTCGGTCGATAGTGGGTATTTTTCACTATAAAAATGTACATGAAGCCAACAAAGCTTTGGCTCAGGCTCAGGCTCAGGTTCGGGCTCAGACGCAGGCTCGGGCTCAGGCTCAATTTCAGGCTCAGGCTCAATTTCCGAGGCTCATGCTCAGGCTCGGGCTCAGGCTCGGGCTCGGGCTCGGACTAAGTCTAAGACTCAGACTCAGACTCAGACTCAGACTCAGGCTCAGGCTCAGGCTCAGGCTCAGGCTCAGGCTCAGGCTCAGGCTAAGGCTCAGGCTCAGGCTCAGGCTCAGGCTCAGGCTCAGGCTCAGGCTCAGGCTCAGGCTCAGGCTCAGGCTCAGGCTCAGGCTCAGGCTCAGGCTCAGGCTCAGGCTCAGGCTTATGCTGAGGCTTAGGCCCAGGCTCAAGCCAAGCTCAGTCTCCATTTTAGGCTCAGGCCCAGGCTCTGGCTCAAACTCAGGCTCATGGCTCCAGCTCCATTCCGTAAATCCATTCAAAAAACAACGTCTATACAATAGGCGTTTGGCTGCCATTCGGAAGTTAATTCTCTGGTTTGAAAAGGAAAACAGAAATTCACCTTCAATGAAAAAAAACCCACAACCTACATAGCTGGAGCCTGAGCCTGAGCCTGAGCTGCCGTTTCATAAACCCCGGCCCTTACACGTGATATTGCAGCCAGATGACTTATTACACACTGCATATACAAAACCCGATTCTACGACAAGAAAACATGATGAATGTCCCAACATTCATGATCCAATGCCGCACGGAAAATGACTCACCCCCAGTAGCATTACAACCATGCCAGACCCGATGGACATTTTAATCAAAATTGACGACTCCAAATAAAATGTGCATGCAGGTATTTCTTTTCGAAATGTTGGGAGGAATATGAGTCGCGGTATTCGCGAATGCATGCTTTACATGAAGCAATTTTTTTTTTTAGATTTTATTAACTTTAAGGGAAATTTTTCGTGGATCAAAACCCCTGTGAATAGATTTTGAAAACACCGTGAGCATTTTTCACTGTTTTCTACAGTTTCCGATGATGATGTGGGCTGAACATTTCACAGGTTTGTTTTTATTCCATGACAAATCAAATTATGAACAGGCTGTAGCTGTTCTGTCACCTTTACCAATCCTGTATTAATGCCTTTAATGTTCAGACAATTCACTGCAATGTCTTGGCGATAAATACAAGATTATTTCACGAGTTGTACATTTTGATAATGATTTGGATATTTCTTTTGGTAGTTTACATTATTTCAGTATAGCATTTACACGCTCCTCATAGTAAGAATGAACTGTGCATGTATGTCCTACAAGGAATATACAGTATGATGTAGTAGTTACAAATAAAACAGTTGTTCAAATTATTTTAGAAAGTCTTCTTGGAATAATTAAACATAAAAGAGTTCATGGCGCCATAAGAAAAGAAAGTTCCACATTTTCGATAGCTACCATAATACAGTAAATTATTATGATGAAATATGTTCCATTTGGGCCTAAGACGTACTTAAAGGTGCTATCATGAAAACTTTGGTAGGAAACCAAAACAGAAATGTTTACCTTTAATTTACAGGGTATAACGATGGTGCTGGTACAAACATACTGTTAATTCTTTTCATCTGCATATGCTGTATTTATCCAGAAATTAGTAAAACAAAACAAAAAAGACCGAAAACGGTTTTGATTTCCGAAATCAAAATCTCACTATTACATTACAATTTCGAGTACTAAACAATTGCAATAGCAAATTTCACAGGTTTGTTTTTATTTTAGGACAACCAGACAGCAGCTGTTCTATAAGCTTTACCAAAGTATGATACATGTACTATACCTTTAAAGGTCCGGTACAGGATTAGTAACATACCCAAACAGAAATGTTCACAGATTTACATAATTATAACTTTCAGGGTATGAATATGGTGCTGGTAGAAACATACCGTTAAAATATTTCCGCCTGAAATGGTGTATTTATCCAGAAATTAGTCAAACAAATACAGAAAACAGTTTTGATCTCGTGGTAAGATCAAAACCATTCTTTATGTTTTATAAGAAAAATTTAGTCGGGTTTTCTCGTGACTCAGATGTCCGATTGAGCTCAAATTTTCATAGGTTTATCATTTCATGCACATGCTGGATCCGACAAAGTGTGAGTGCTGTTCTGTGACCTTTACCAATCATGTATTATGCCTTTAGTATCGAATGTGTAGACCGAAAATTGTCCATATTATTATAACACATCAAATAATATCTAAATGTTAAACACAATCAATAACCTTATTGTCCACTATAGGAAAAAAAAACAACCACTTCGGAGTCAAACTCGACCGCCTTTTGATGACATTGAGCAAAAAATTGCAATGGTGATATCATATGACTTTAAACAGAGTCTGGAAATTCAAGTATAGGCCCTACATGTACTTTGCCTTCACGGCTCACGGCTCACAAGGATCACCTATAAATAATAACTGAATCTATAGGCCAACACACATCACTTACCTTTAAGCCGACTAATGGATCTAAAAGCCACGTGCCCTTCAGCTTAGCATGCTACATCGAATCTCCAAAGACTGTCTCCGTCAGAACTTGCTTGGAATTTTCCATGCAGGGGATGAAAGTGCTATTTCTTTGATAGCAAGCCGCTTCGTTAATCAATAGTAGGCCCTACACAATTATAAGTAAAACTTACATATAAATTGCCATTGGGTTTAAAGATCCGAAACCATAGTTTTCAGAATCACACCAGATTGTTGTAAATACTTGTTTAGGAGTCTGTAATAATTATGCACAGGGCATTGCCAACTTGTTGTTCCGAGGGCAGTCTGATTTGTGGAGTATTAAGTCACCGTGCATGATGCCACTGCTGATGGGTTAAGCTCGGCGCGCGGCCGGGGGAAAAACAGTCTTGATGCTGCAGCGGATCTCAGAGTCCGTATTAACTGTAGAGTCTCTTGAAAATCGAGACGAAGTTGACCTAGATCTGTGCCCCAAATCTCGGGCAATCACTCTCGAGAACAGAAGGGGCTGGCCAATGGCTTGCCGTACCGTGAAGACCAGGGGGAACCTGAGATGCAGCTCCTCGGCCGAAGCTCAGCGAGTCATGATCGGAAAAGCTTAAGCACGAACGAATCCGCGGCAATATTGTTCGCCACTCCTCACTACTAGGGGGCCATCCAATGCAGCATGGAGCCAACCTATAATACAGAAATGCGCCGGCCACTCACAACACAACTACACAACTACAAATCAAAACGCGCCAAACAGC
This sequence comes from Astropecten irregularis, assembly GCA_963971285.1. Lineage (NCBI taxonomy): Eukaryota > Metazoa > Echinodermata > Asteroidea > Paxillosida > Astropectinidae > Astropecten > Astropecten irregularis. Next base: position 10,774,620 of record OZ020249.1, on the reverse strand, counting down.
GCGCCAGCAGCGATCGATGACGTCATATTGATTTTCGGCGGCACTATTTTGACGCCCGTGGGAGGCAGCGGAAATCGCGGCCTTCGTCGCGTCAGGACCGCGTTGGCAAATCGGCTCTCCCTTTGACGATCGTCAGGAAAATTGAAGTAAAGATTCCTGGAGGGGCGAGGGGACTTCCTTGGCAATCTCCGTTCTGATGATTATTACAGACCAGCGTCTGCTCTGTACAGCAGTATATAATTGCTGCCACATTCCCAACCTCCCAACCCAACAATGCAGACAAATTAATCGGGAAATCCTGCCCCAGGCGCGCCGATCTCAACCTCCCATATAGAGATCGGCATTATCATAAATGCATATATTAAGTTCCCAGCCACGGTTAAAATGAAATAACATAAGGGTGATAGATTCAACACAACTTGCAGAATCCATTGGGCACAATGACGTTTTACCATATAAACCCGTCAATTTCGAATTATCAATCATCCGTTTATGACACTCAATCAGTCGAGTTACATACATGTAGGTCTACTCCATATCGTTTATATGGGGTGCAACACACTAAATAGCTCGAAAAATCAATGCGCCGAGCTGATTATCATATTCTGTGTATCTCAAATGTTCTTTAAAGGTATAGTACATGATTGGTAAAGGTCACAGAACAGCACTGACACTTGTACACGAAATAATGAAACTGTAAAAGTTTAAACTCAATCGGACATCTGAATCCGAGAAAATAGCGAAACCCCAACTTAACTTTTCTTATAAAACATAAAGAATGGTTTTGATCTTACCCCGAGATCAAAACTGTTTTCGGTCTTTGTTCTACTAATTTCTGGATTAAAACACCATTTTTAAGTTTTAACAGTGTAATATTTCTACCATTACTATTTTCATACCCTGAAAGTTCTACGTAAATCTATGAACATTTCTGTTTGGGTAAATTACCAATCATGTATACCTTTAACTGGTGGAAATACAACATGAATATACATGAATGCACTTCAAATAGAATTCAATAACAACAAAAGAAGGTTGATTTGTATGAAATCTTCAGAGTTTTTATATGAAACGCCGCATTTTATAATCTGAATGATCAGAGCGAATCATGACCTCAAATTGCCAATGATGATCTTCATTCATGTATCATTTTACTAGACAAAATGTACATGCACAGGGGGTAGTTCTGATAGACTGGTTCTTGCTCGTACTATCAGAGAAACAGCACAGTGTAGGACTAGGGGGGTCAGTAACCAGACGAGACCTTTGTGGAGCTGGATCAGACGCAGTTCTAGAGCCAATATTTTTGGGGGGCTAGAAGAGCCATTTATTTCCTTTTTTTTTGGGGGGGGGGGGGGGGGGGGGCTAGACGACCATAAAATGGGGGGGGGGGGGGGGGGGGCCCTAGACCCTTCACACGTGACGCCATCTTCCAACATCTCTTCTGCTGTCTTGGTGTAGAAATGCAACCTATAATATCCCTATACAGCACGTTTGTCAACTAATAACGTTTGTCGCGTAATAAGTGAAAAAGTGAATAAGTGAAATAATATGCAGTATTTTCCCAATTTCCAGCTTTTCTATTTTTGGGGGGCTAGACAAAACATTTTTCTGTAGCCCCCCGTAGAACCGAGCCTGAGCTCGCTTGGTGCAGGTCCATTCTCTCTTGGTTCCGTTTATAATATTGATGTTCAAGTTCTAGTGTAACCATGCGTTCATTTCTGTCGCTGCACGTATCCAACACACTATGCGTGTGGTTGATGTTGTATGTCTCTATATAATTATACAAAGCCTAGGTTGTTTTGGTGGATCCATTCATGTAGTAAGACCATCAACCTAAAACCACCTGCACCGGATGTAGTCTTTTCTCTTGCAATAACCCTGAGCTCTACAATTATGCTCTACCTTCCTTTCCTCGCTAGTTTCTACGTCCTCCAAGATAACGATTCGATCGTGGGTAAAACAGTGCCAAGGTTAGGGCAGCAATGCCACCCAGGGTCGCCGGAGCGTCGAGACCAATGTGAGAGGTCAATTCTTATTTAGATGCTGACGTGGTTATGTTGAGTGTACATAAGACCTCCCAGACACACATCGCGAGACAGAGGCGTCAGTGTGTACCTTAATGGGTTGAAGTTCAAGGACGAGGCAGGGAAATGATGAGCGGATCGGAGGAGGGTATAGGCCTACTTTGCAATGATGTGTCTCTTTTGTATAAGCGGTGTGCTATCTTTAAAGGCAATATAATGTAGTGTGTACTTTGTTTTTTGTCAAAAATACAGATTCGTGGGCAAAAATATGAAGGAAGATACAGTAAAAGTCATCTGTGAAAATTTTGAGTCCCTTTCGGTGCCCACTTTTTGAGGAAACAGTGAAAAACGGGCACAGTATTTCATAAGTCTTTTCTCTTTTATTTCTTTATTTTAAAAGATCAACAATATTATAATTTTGGTCACTGGTTTTACTCTTTTCTAAATAAATACAGCATTTCAGGCAGAACATTTTGACGGTATGTTTCTATCATTACCATCTTCATAACCTGTAAGGTATAGGTAAATCTGTGAAGATTTCTGTTTTGCTATATATGCTACCAAAGTATGATTAAAATACATGTACCTCTTTAAGTCTTCTCTTTTTGAATTTGAGTTAATACATAAAGGTATATACTATCGGTATATAGCATACCCAAACAGAAATGTTCACATATTTACGTATATTTTCAGGGTATGAAGATGGTGCTGGTAGAGACATACCGTTAAAATGTTTCCGCCTGAAATGCTGAATTTACCAATAAAAGAGTAAAACAATTTCTAAAGATCAGAAATAAAGGTGAAAAGATTTAATAAATATTGTGGGCAGTTTTCACTGTTTTCTCAAAAAGTGGGCACCGCATGGGACTGAAAAATTCACAGATGACTGTTACTGTATCTGTTTTGATATTTTTGCCCATGAATTTGCATTTCTCTGAAAAGAACCAAAGTATGATAAATTACTACCTTTAAGAACATGTATATTTTTTAACAATGATAATTTTTATTCGTCACAAGAGTGCAATTGCCCTTTAAAATTGTATACGGTAGATCTCAGCGGTGCTAGCTTAGCCTACATTCTGCCCAGGATTCAAGGGAGTAGAATCCCCCAAAAACATTAGGGCCAATTTAAATGCTAATCCCTGTTGATTTGCTGGGCAGCCGCAGCAAATTCTCTGTCTCAATGCAAATAAGTTTGCCTTGTACCGTATAACGTATGTCCGGACAGTCTGTGCACATAATGCCCCTGTGCAGTGTCAATATTGAACTAGTCATCTGCCGTCCCAAACCATCTCTAGTCCTGGCTATCATTGGCAGGGTATTCCCTTAAAGGGATATGTCATCCCCACATCCAGGGGTACATGTATATAAACAACATACGTCATCAGTAGGAGACAGACTGACATGACAGACAAGCCACTTTAAAATGGCGCCTAAATGATGCCGCAAAATACAGATAGAGCTAGACCGACCGTCAACTCCAAAAATTAAAAAAGGGAGTTTAGCGACCCAGTTACTGGGTCTAGATATGAGCGTACTTTACATTGGGGCATTGAGGTGGCTACAATTTGTTTTAAAAAAAATTATCATTTTTGAAATATAGATTCAAGGGCAGATATCAAGGAAGATACAATAAAAGTCATCTGTGAAAATTTCAGTCCCATACGGTGCCCACTTGTTGAGGAAACAGTGAAAAGCGGTGACAGTATTTCTTAAGTCTTTTTCCCTTTATTTTTGATCTTTAAAATTTTGGTCACTGGTTTGACTCTTTTCTGGACAAATACAGCATTTCAGGCTGAAACATTTTAACGGTATGTTTCTTCCATCCCAATCTTTATACCGTGTAAGCTATAGGCACATTTTGTGAAGATTTGTGTTTTGGTATGCTGCCAAAGTATGATACTTGCACCTTTAAAGGTATAATACATGATTGGTAAAGGTCACAGAGCAGCACTCACACTTTGTCTGATCCAAATGATGTACATGAAATAATAAACCTGTCAAAATTTGAGCTCAATAGTACACATGAGTCATGAGAAAATAGCGTAAACTGCCTAATATTGATCAATATTCATTTTCAAACATAAAGAATGGTTTTGATCTTGTCCCGAGATCAAAACTGTTTTCGGTCTTTGTTTGACCAATTTCTGGATAAATACACCATTTCAGTCGGAAATATTTTAACAGGATGTTTCTACCACCACCATCTTCATACCCTGTAAGTTATACGTAAATCTGTGAATATTTCTGTTTGGGTATGTTACCAATCCTGTACTATAACCTTTAATAAAAACAAAATTGGGCAGAAAAAATGATAAACCTGTATCCGCTCCAGTGCTTAAATCATTGCGAACATTCAAGCATCGTAAGGTATAGTCTGATGCAGCAAGCTCATATTCTCCAGACTATAATTACATGTACCGTATGTATGCATTAGAAACGCTCCAATGTCCACGATCATGTTATGTGGACAAACATTCACTATCTAATTAGACACACCACTTGAACTAATCAGGATTTAATGTCTCCCAGATGTTTTTCCTTCACTAATCTCTCTTTATGTTCTCTCTTTTTTATTAACCTTAATCCCCTTCTCATGGGTGATAGAAATCAGGATAATGCGGATTATTATCCTTCATCCCTCTATTTTTCAAACAACTTATTCATTTATCTCGCAACTACTCAAATTTAAATGAAATACAAAGAAGACGCTTAAAAACATCAGATCCGATTTGTTTTAACATTTAGTTTATTCTATTGAATAGAAAAATAATTACACTTTATTTTTCCTGGGCACATACCAATATTTACTTTGACATCCAAATTCGATACAAAATCCATTATCATATTAAATCGTGATTGTAAAAATAATAGTAGGCCTATTTCTAAATAAAACTCCACTCTGGTCTCCCACACTAAAAAAAAACATTGTTGCTATTATATTTTGAAAAATGAACTAAAATTTTGCAAATTAAATCTGCTATCTGATTATATGTACACAATAAAATTCAGTCAAATTTTATATTTATTTTTTCTTTTATCAGCCCCACTTTAAAGGTACAGTACAGGATTGGTGACATACCCAAACAAAAATGCTCACAGATTTACGTATAATTTTCAGGATATGAAGATGGTGCTGGTAGAAACATACTGTTAAAATATTTCTGCCTGAAACTGTGCATTTATCCAGAAATTAGCAAAACAAGACCGTAAATAGTTTTGATCTTGTGCCGAGATCAAAACCATTCTGTATGTTTTATAAGAACAATTTCGCTATTTTCTCATGACTCAGATTTTCACAGGCTTATTATTTCATGTACATTCTGGATAAGACAAAATGTGAGTGCTGTTCTGTGACCTTTACCAATCATGTACCTTTAAAGATTAAATGAAATGATACCCCAAATCCCTCGTTACTGCAATGGCCTTAATATATTGAACATGTTCAATGTTCTACATAATAACGATAATTGTTGTGTTTTTTTATAATTAATAATTAAAGATTACACTTTCTCCCACTTTCCCATCATTTTCTAAGATTAACAAAATAATCAAAATTGAAAGAAAAATACCGTCCATACCTTCACCAGAAAAACACCTCACAATCACCGTACATAAAATTAATAACATGATCACCTAATAATGAAATGACATAAATTTAGTGGAAAAATCAAAATCAAACCATTATTGCCATGTACCAAAATGAGTTTTTTCTGAGGTTTTTCCCCCCAAAACGCAACACTTATGTCGAGTACTTTTATATGAAAACAGTTATCACTTCAAGATTCAGATACGTGATACAGCTATGTATTGGCTATCACCATGTAGAATTTAAGCAAAATTTGACTAAAATTAAGTGAAAAAAAACTAAGACTGAATCACCCAACCTCAAAACCCGGTTTTCATCTTTCTTTCATACACATTATGTGTGTATTGACCACTATGCGTGTTATCCTTGCAAATTTGTTTTTAAGGAGTACTCTTTCAATTGGTCATATTTTCGCCAATTTCAGCCCCAATATGCTTACATTCTACATGGTGATAGCCAAGACATGGCTGTATCACACATCTGAATCTTGAAGTGATAAACAGTCAGTTTAATTTTAACATAATGGGTCTCGACACAGTGTTGCATTTTTTCTGGGACACCCTATTTATCAAATATTGAAATGTATGCTGTATCTCACTCACTGGGGGCCTTTCTCAAAGCTCTGCTCCGGCTCAGACTCCGGCTTTGTGTCCATTTCGTGAATCTATTTAAAAACTACGGGTATCAAAATAGAGGCTTTTGGCTGCAGTTCGGAAGTAGATTCTCTGGTTTGAAAAAGAAAACAATTCTTCAGCTTCAATGAAAAACCACAACCTTTATTTTCAGTATTTGGATTACAGAGACAAAGCCGGAGCCTGAGCCAGAGCCGAGCTTTGAGATGAGAAAGGCCCTGGGTCCAGTAAAGCGTATGTAACTCCTTGTTGATGTGAATGGCCACAACTGGCCACTAGATGGCAGCACATAATATACACCAGTAAAAATAATACACTTCTACTGGCCTTTGTAAAAAAAAAAAAAAATCGTCCCACTTCTGTGAAAACACATCCTCATGTAAAAATTCTTTTTCCCTTTTTTTGTGACAACAATGAAATATTATATCCTGTATCTTATGCATTTTCATTTTATTGTTTTCTATTTTTAGAAAAAAATACGAGACAAAAATTATCCGCTGTGATAAATTTGTGTCCTTGTTAAAATTGGTCTGAATAAGTAAAGAAAATGTAAATAAATGACAACTCCCCTCGAAGTCCCCCCAATGACTAACAATCTCCAAAATGTGCTTTATGCAGAACTAAGTTCCCTGCAATTTTCATGTAGAATCCCTGAGTTTTAATTTGGTCATATTTGGCTTTAGTTAAAACTCAGTATTTAGCAAGTTTCACACAAAATCGAAGCACAGAACCCCCCAGTGTGTGGCATTTTTGTATAATTACACAATGTAATAATTGCACGAATCGTAACAAGTTCACTTACAAAATGTTGCCGGTCTTTGATAACAGGGATGAGATTGACCGATGATAAAAATGTCTGAAAACAGCTCACAGGGAGCCTACAACTGAAAATCTCTTAAATACTTTTGTACACAGCCTGTGAGGAAAATAAATCTGAAATCCAAAACGAAAAATGTCTGAAATCAGATTTTAATGCGAGAAATCTCATCCCTGTTGATAATCAGTGTGCAGCACCAATTTTGGTCATTCTAAGCCTGCTGCACTGGAAGACAGTGTAAAGCGCCCTCTTGTGTCTGAGAATATTCATGTCTTCACTGAACCAGCAATATAACTAATATTACAAGGCTCTGGTTAGTGTACAGAGAGTTTGAAATATTGAGGTTTTACTGCATTTATCATTTAACCTGTACCATTTGTCATTAGTTGGAAAAAAAAAACTTCACTCATACAAAAAAAAAAAAACCCAAAACAAACAAAATTGCAGAAGAAAGGTAGGTTTGCGGTGACACCATGTAATCTCTTCTGTAAGAGTGTGTGGTTCTGAGAAGAACCGGTGGTATTATCTGGACGTTCCGAACAGTGTGCTCTGTGCGTCCTCAGTCACTCTCCTGAGGACGAACAGAGCACACTGTTCGGAACGTCGAGATAATACCAACGGTTCTTCTCATAACCAAACACTCTCACAGAAGAGATTACATGTTGTCACTGCAAACCTACCTTCTTTCACGTCTTTTAGTACTTCCACCATGCACAGCTTCAAATCATATAAAATTGCAGAAAAAACAAAATGCAAAAAGTATACCATTTCCCATTTTCCCCATAAAATCTTTATCCCAAATCTCTCAAAATTTTCACATAAAATTTTCAAAAGCTCACTGACCTAGAGAGTCTTCTTGGCCTCCATGTCATGTTTGAGTTTGGCAAGAGCCACGAGCCTTTGGTCGCGCCACTGCCGGACCTCCTGGAGTTTGTCTAACGGGAATTTTTCGTCAATGTCACTCGCGATGCTGTCGAGGGCCTCACCGGTGAATGCTGGGGTGGGGCCGAATGTTGACAACACACGACGTAGGCTTGCGCCGTAACGTTCCATATAGCTGGCAGTACCTATAATAATAATAATAATAACGGGCATTTATAAAGCGCCTTTACAAGAAGATCAAAGCGTTGTACATTATTATTATCCCTGGTCATCCGGCCATAATTTACATTCCTGAAACCATCTCAACTCCCTGGGGAGCATACAGCCTCATACTGGCAACCATAGGGCGCACAGAGGCTAATCAAACCACAAAGCCATCTCTACCCTCACAGGTACCCATTTACACCTGGGTGAAGAGGAGCAATATGTGACAAATCATCTTGCCCAAGGACGCAAGCACCATTAACCCATGGCTGGATTCGAACCCACAATCTGTAGATTGACCACAAGACTTTGGGTTCGACACGCCAGACCACTAGGCCACAGAACCCCACTACCTATATGTCGGATTGATAAAATATTTATCGATTTTTAAATTTGTTGTAATTCTTTTTTTTTTCATTGATCAATTCTATTATAAGAATAACAATTGATTAATGACTATTATAAATTTATATTTTTAATGTAGGTGCTTAATTTTGACCAAAAAATAAAAAAAATCTGAACAAAAAAAATCTCCCTTGGAACCAATCCAAGCAACAATGCAGGCATGTGACGTCATCTACAGAACAAGTATATAGGCTCGCACCAGAGTATACTGCATAGCATTCTGCATGTGATGTGAGCAAGGTTTTTCGACACGAAAAGTGGGGTCTAAAATACCTCCTTTTTCTATAAATACAATATTTATTAGCACCAACAATGATAGACAGGTTGAGTTTTATAACAATACAGATGTTTTTAACTTGTTTTGATTATAATAAACCTTTTAACAAAAAAGTTAGGTTCACAAATAATTTAATTTCTTTCTGGGAGCAACTTTACCTTCTGCGTTGAGATGGACGACTTCAAAAGGCCCACAAAATGCATACCGCATCCCCAAGCCAGCTGTGAAAGCTTTGTCCACATCTTCCACTGACATCACACCATCCTGTGCACAGAAAATGATGACATCAGCACGTATGCAAATAAGTTTAATACAGAAACAAAGGCATAAATATCAATGAAACTCATTTTGTTTATAACATAGGCCATGTTTAAAGGTAATATCATACTTTGATTTTTATCAAAGAAATGCAGATTCATGGGCAAAAATATCAAGTAAGATACAGTAACAGTCATCTCTGAAAATTTCAGTCCCATACGGTGCCCACTTTTTGAGAAAACAGTGAAAAACAGCCAAAGTATTTCTATTTAGTCTTTTGTCTTTTATTTTTGATCTTTTAAAAGATCAAAAAGATTTTCGGTCGTTGTTTTACTAATTTCTGGATAAATACACCATTTCGGGCGGAAAAATGTTAAAGGTATGTTTCTACCACCAACATCTTCATACCCTGTAAGTTATACGTAAATTTGTGAAGATTTCTGTTTCGATGTGCTACCAAAGTATATGGTACTACCTTTAAAGGATACCTGTAATCAAATTTGGGAAAGGGATGAAAGTGCCTAAGATTATTGCTTAATGCATAATTAATGACTATATAAATTAAAATATTTATGTAATGTACTTCATTTCGACCCAAAAGTTAAAAAAAATCAGTACATGTATGCCCCGCCCCCAAAAAATCCCCTTCGGAACTGATCCACGCAACAATGCGTGTGACGTCACCGGCAGAACAAGTAGGCTGGCACCGCAGTAGCTTATGCTGGCTCGTGCACAATGTATGTAGGATTTTGCTCTTCGATTTGAACAAAAATGTGGGGTCGGCAGTTTTGCGACTTGTATACTGCGTTGCATTCAGCCGGAGACGTAGCAAGGTTTTTCGTCGTGAAAAGTGCGGTGCAAAATTATGCGTGTAAAAAACCTCCTTTTTTACGTATTTTCTTTAGCACAAACGATGATAGACAGGTTGAATTTCATAATAATATAGATGTATTATAAGTTTCGATTTCGGGTAACCTTTAAACAAGCCAAGTTGTACTTACTGCAACCAGCCTCCATGCTTCAGCAATGATAGCATACTGCATGCGATTCAGTGCAAAGCCATCTATCTCCTTCTTCACTGTCACTGGTACTTGGCCCACCTCTTCCATTAAGGCCCTGGTGCGAGACATGACTGACGGATCGGTCCAGGAATTGGGAACAATCTCAACCAAAGGGCAGTAATATGGTGGATTGGTCTGCCGACATCAAAATAATCATCAAATAACCACATGGGAAACTGACTGAATTTTTAAGTCATTGAAAAGTGAACAAAGAAAAATTGACTGCAGTGGGATTCGAACAGGCGACCTCCTGAATACCATACAGGCGCTCTACCAACTGAGCCACAGCCCTATGCTGCGTTGGTGGTGTTTCTCATATTTAGTCAATTATCTTTGTTCGTTTGGCAGTCAGAAGCCATGAAACCGCGCACACATCGCCATACCCCATTCACCGATACACGCAGCAATGCTACAACCTGAGAACAGTACATGCGGGTTCACTCAAAGAGAATGGCTTTTTGGGGGCACTACCAACATAGGGTTGATAGCTCAGTTGGTAGAGCAGGAGGTTGCCGGTTCAAATTCAGCTCCAGTCAATTTGTCTTTGTTCACCATTCAATGACAACCAAATAAAATGATACAGTGCTTGATGTCTAAGTAAGAAGGTATAAGGGGTGGAGTGTGTTATAAGTCTTGTGGTCAATGTGCAGATTGTGGGTTCGAATCCAGCCATGGGCTAGTAGTGCTTGCGTCCTTGGGCAAGACGCTTTGTCACATGTTGCTTCTCTTCACTCAGGAGTGAATGGGTACCTGTGAGGGTAGAGATGGCTTTGTGTGCTTAATTAGCCTATGTGCACTTTACAGTAGCCGGGGCAGTATACTCCCCAGGGAGTTGAGATTGTTTCAGGATTGTTAGTGGGGCCCGATGACCATTGGTAATAATGGTAGGCGCCATGAGCACCCTCTGGGTGGATATGTTGCACATTATAAATGTCTATATTATTATCATTATTATTATGTATAAACTGTCCCAGTCCTAAGTTTATGTGCACGTAACGTTTCTAGAATCAATTTCACCAAACTCATCGTAACTTACTATAAATCGTAGGACTTGTGATGCATTCCTGCCCTATGATAGGATAGGCCCCCTACGATGGGTTATCCTTCGTAACTCGAGTTACGATCGATCACAGGGCTGTGTGAAATTGACCACTTGAAACCGGAATATGAATACGTACCGGGTGTGCGACAACGCACTGGCTACGTCGTTTGAGCTGCTCGGTGAATTTGGATGGCATGATGCAGGAAACAGAACTGCAGAGGACGGTAGTATCATTGGCATACGTTTCTATCTCACTGAAGACCTTCCTCTTCAAATCAACATTCTCTGGAACACATTCCTATCATCAAACATATCCACAATTAGTAAAAACAACATCAAAAAAGGTTTGGAAATCAGAAATCATGCACTTTAGTGGGAGATGCTTGGAGCGGACTGTCGATAGAGGGCAACAAACTACTGGTCTCCTGAAAACTTTTGTACACGCTTCAAGTACGGTGATTGTCCAAAAACTCTCCAAAAGATGCAGGAAAATGCTGTGAACAAAATATCAAGACAGATACAGTCACAGTCATCTGTGAAAAATGTTTCAATCCCATACGATGCCCACTTTTTGAGAAAACAGTGAAAAACGGCCACAGTATTTCTTTTACAAGATCAAAAAGATTTTCAGTCATTGTTTTACTAATTTCTGGATAAATACACCATCATTTCAGGCGGAACATTTTTAACGGTATGTTTCTACCACCACCATCTTCATACCCTGTAAGTTAAAAGAAAATCTGTGAAGATTTCTGTGTCGACTTCTGAAAAAATGTGATGGAGTTCACACAGGAAATTTGGGTTCAGGTCAATCAGGATATTTCATTAATCACAACTTGAGCTCCCCTTGGTCAAATCAGAATTCTCATGATTCCCACGATTAATCAAATGAACGCACAGGAATGATTACAGATGATTAAAGGATAATCCTGGATGTGATTTATGGAACCTGGTGCAATTATTTGGGCAGAAATTAGGTCAGCAATTGGTAGCTTAAAATGATCTATAGCGTGATTAGAAAAGGATGATGTCATTATAATTGGATACATTGAAATCACAAGAGGGCGCTCCTTGTACTGCTTTCTGTAACAGTTTCTTATTTACTTTGCACACGTACCTGTACATGAATAGCATCAGTGACGGCCTCTTCCATGCTGTTAGTCACGCTGATTAGCGCCCTCTGTTGTTCAGGTGACAGCGAGCCTCTCAGAAGTCCGACCTTTTGCAGCTCAGCTAACTGTTTCTCAATGTCTGCCAAGGCACCAGTCAACTGCAAACCAAACCAAATTAGTCAGTCAAATGAATACAGTAGCTAGGCCCTACCAGTCACAACGCGTTATAAAAGACCTAGTAAAACGGATATTGAAATCAGATGACAGTTTGCCAATGTGTTATTGGTGTATTAAAAAATGTATATGTGAAGTTTCATATTTTTATGAACTAGAGTATATGTTTGCTTTAAAAAAAATAAAAATCGACCTATTTCTGGATGGTTTGATCAAATTTGTGTAATTCTCTCGCTGAGGGCGCTATACACATGCATGGATCGGTTGATGAGCAGTTTGCAGCAGTTTATTACTCTATAACAACTGATCATGACGTACATTTGAGCTGCAGTCAGACTGGTTCATATCTAACTCTACAGTTGCTTTACCTGAGACTGTTCAATGTCAAATACTTTCACACTATAACCAGCGCTGGCAAAAATCATGGCCCAACTTCGTCCGATGAGGCCACTGCAAATGTAATAGAAAAATAGATTAAATTTGTTATCAGGCAGTTAGGTCGAAAGAGAAGGGCCCAGTTTCATGGAAACCGTAAGCAAAAATTCTTCGCTTAAGGTAGCAGATTTTTTTGCTTAATGATTAAATAACATATTTCACAGGAGAGTTTTCTTTTTGGTATTAAACGGTAAGCAAGGACTTTTTGCAAAATGCATAAAACAAATTTATGCTAGCCTAGAAATTCTTCCGTAACTGATTAAGTGCCAATAGTCTTGCTTACAGATTCCATGAAATAGATTTCAAGCGTAAGCACAAAAATAGGCCGTAATAGATTCCATGAAATTTGGCCCAATCTGATTGTACTCGGTTTATTACTTGTATTGATACATAAGGTACAACTATTGTACTTAGGGCCATGGTTAGAAACATTTGAGATGGTCCCAAACATAGATATATATATATATAAAAACTAGATGATGCACCCGTGTACAAACCAATGGGAGCTATATCCGCGCATGCAGGACCAGCCATTGAATGCAGGTAAACAATTAACCTAAACATTCAAACGCTTATGTAATGATCGCGTACCCGCGCGGTACGCGGTTCCGGCCATTACGCGTTACGCTATGCACCAGAAACATGATGGAACGCTGTAGCTATATTCGGTGGCTTAGATTGTTTGTCGGTAAATTCCATCATTAAATTCGCAAATTTCATCATTTGAATTGCCGTTTTGTCATTCCGATCGCCAATTCCATCATTCAGTTTGTCATTCTGTCATTCTGTTCACAAATTCCATCATACAATTTACGGTCGCCAATTCCATCATTCAGTTTGTCATTCTGTTCACAAATTCCATCATACAATTTGGCAAATTGAATGATGGAATTACCAAAGCAAACAATCTAAAGAGGATAGCTACGGCGTTCCATAAAAACAGATTCGAAAAATACAGGTCTTTAAAAAATGGCGCCGTGAAAGACGTGTCCACGAACAGGCAATGCGTCATCGTTTTTTTACATATCTATGGTCCCAAATGTTTCCAACTACATGTATGTTGGACCACAGTTGGGACCATAGTTATTGCTTAGGCATCAAATACTCACACTTTAGGCAATTATGGCGCTCTATAGATTGTAATAACTTTATACATGGTATGAAGATGGACATGATAGAAACCCTCTGCTAAAATTGTTCTGCCTGAAATGATGTTTAGAAAAGTGTACAACAAATAAATTACATTTCAGCGAGATCAAAAACATTCTTTTATGATGTTTTGTAAGAAAAAGAAGAGTTGTTTTTTCACTATTTTCTTGGGACTCAGATGTCAGATTGTGCTCAAATTTTCACAAGTTTATCATTTTATGTACATGTTGGATCAGACAAAGTGTGAGAGTTGTTCTGTGACCTTTAACCATGTATTATACCAGAACCAGAGATAATAACTAAGTCAAAGCTCTAGGAACTCTGCAGTATTTAAGTTCCTTCAAAGAACTTTTCAATAAATTCACCAACCTGCCGATAATTCCAATCTTTCCTTTCCCTGCTGATGCCATTTTGCTTCAATCTGCGAGAAATAAAGGGAAAAACGTTTAAATACTACTCCTACCCTGTCGTTGTAAACTTATCAATGTCATGATTTGCAGAAACTTTGAATATGACATTTCCTGTCACACATCGATTTATCACTGAAGAAACATGCAGCATTACCAATGCTGCAACCAGAGAAACAGCACATGGGGATCAATGTGTTACAATGGATGAGCCCATGTTCAACAAAAAATCATGTTTTCATATGATGAGTTAAACACTTTAAAGATACACAGTACAGGATTGGTAACATTAGGCCTACCCAAACAGAAATGTTCACAGGTTTTACATATAACTTTCAGGATATGAAGATAGTGATGTTAGAAACATACAGCTAAAATATTTCTGCCTGAAATGGTGTCAAAACCCCCCAATTAATGGGTCTAATTCAACTTACAAGCTATATGCAACACCATTCATTTGGGTTTTTGACTCAAAAATTTCAAAAGATTACAAGTTTAAGTACTTTACTAACTACATGAACTAGCTATACACAAGCTCCAAATTCTATACAGAGAGTTTTCAAAGCTCCTTTTTAATTTATAATTCATTGTAAAGTGAACAAAGAGAAACTGACTGGAGCGAGATTCGAACCAGGGACCTCCGGAATGCTGTATCGGAGACTTCTAGTTTGAATCCTGCTCCCTTCGCTCACCGTGCTTTGCGCTTTTCAATGACTTTTTAAAAAGCAATCAGTCAGTTTTCAGAGAACTTGTGGTTATTTTGATGTAGCTTAAATTTCAACAGGCCTAGATTTCTCACTCGATCAGTCCTTCCCAGATGATGCAATTTTTGTACATATGTGTAAAAACTAACAAAACAAAAACTGTCATTGAAAAGTGAACAAAGAAAAATTGACTGGAGCGGGATTCGAACCAGCAACCTCCTGAATCCCGCTCCAGTCATTACACATTTGATGATTAAAACAAAAACTGATTAATTAGCATAAGTAGACGCTAGGCCTTTGCTATGTGCAGAATATTTTCCAATCAGCCCCCCAAAAAAATATAATCATCAAATAACCACATGGGAAACTGACTGAAGTTATTTAAGTCATTGAAAAGTGAACAAAGAAAAATTGACTGGAGCGGGATTTGAACCGGCGACCTCCTGAATACCGTACAGGCGCTCTTCCAACTGAGCTATCCAGCCCTACGTTGGTGGTGACCCCAATATAATTGACTATTGGGGTTCGAATCCCACTCCAGTCAATTTTTCTTTGTTCACTTTTCAATCAATGAAAACAACAAATGAAACATAAAGAATGGTTTTCAAGTTATCTTACACCAAGATAAAAACTGTTTAATTTCGGTCGTTGTTTTACTGATTTCTTGATAAATACACCAACATACGCCCAATGGTCATGGTATGTTTCTACCAACACCATTTTCATATCCTGAAAGTTAAGTAAATCTTTGAACATTTCTGTTTGGGTATGTTACCAATCCTGTATGGGTAACGGTGTACAAGCAGGTTCGATACCTGTAACGGGAGTAAAAACAACCTAATAGTTTCAACTGTTCCAAAATGATATTTTTTACTTTCAGCAAATGTCCCTGAGTCCTTAAACCCCCAGATAGAAGAATTTTGTGCAACATTTCAGAGTAAAAATACAATTTTCTTACGTGTTTGTTGCAAACTTCAAAACAGACAGACAAAACAGTTTTATTCCCTTTTTGGCTTTATCATGTTTATAGGTACTGGACCTGCTTGTACACCGTTACCCCTGTACGTATACTGTGTCTTTACAATTAAACAATAAAAGGCAAAGGGGCGTATACCCCTTCCTTACTATACATCGTGTATACTCATACATAGGCTACTAGAACATTGCAACACAGGGGGCGGGGGATAGGCTATACATACACTACATTAATTATCATTGACAAGTTATCTACATGGAGATCATAGATCATGATGACAACATCAGATTGTGTTTTGTTTTGTATGTGCGTTCCAAACTAAGCTAAGTAAAATGTCACACTCCACCACACTAAAAATAGACTAGATTTTAATGTACTTCATCATAGATCCCATGCTAAATTGCTACATCATATGAGTTATAATTTGGACAATTTTACGAACCTATACACCAACACGTGTGTTCGATGAGTCCACTGAATATTCGACTGGTACCCAATGTGTAGTCATCATTGCATCGATGTCCGTATCATACCAACGAGAGATCGCACAGCAGTCAGGGCACCGCTCTCAGTCCCAAACCCGGAAGACCAATGTAAAAAATTCATCGCTTTTGTGTGCTGTCAATTTTGCTGCGAAACGAAAACCAGACAAAAGGAAGAATTTCACTTCGTAATACCTACCTGGGATCCGGATCTCAACCAGGACGATATCATGGGTTTCCACTCTCGTTATATATGTTGTATTTGGAGTTGATCGGTTGAATTACCGGTAGTTATTTAGATGAGAAAGATTGGTCGTTTATGCCACAGCGTTCGTTTATATATTGTTTTGGCCTAACGTGCACATTTTAGGTAGGCCTATTGCTGAACGTGTGACTCCGGGTGAACCGTACAGCAGCCGATTATCATTATGGCGAGGCGAGCCATCCATCCGAGAAATCAGCAGTATACTCAGGTTATGCCTGTTGCTCAGACTCCGCCATCTTCATCTGAAGACGGTGAGAAGAATCGGTTTTGTGATTTTGTACAGTTTTGTTTGTAATTGTAGTGTTAATCTGTTAATGTTATGTTTGTAAATTTTGTAAATTGCACATCTTCAGCTGATATAAGTACTTAGACAAACGATGTACGTCTATTGACAATCCGTCACAATCATGACAATTCAGATGTAACAATAGTATTCTAGATCAATTGGTTGTATTGTTATGTCTATTGTTATACTTACCTTCTTTCTCCACGTTATTTATTTTAGTAGGCTACCGTAGTCATGGTAGTACTAGTAGGCCTATAAAGTAGTACAGTGGTATTTTGTATATTGTTTACCAACACTAATTTCAGATTTATAGATCAGCGTGGACATCCGGGTACTTTCATTCTCATGAACTTGACAACCGATGAAAACCAACATGTACATGCAGTGTAGATGGCGCAAGCTACGGACAAATCACGCACAAACCGTCCGTCGTCGAGAATTGTTTTCCAAATATTTTTGTCAGTGTTAGTGTACACTGGCCGGAACGTCAAGACCTTTCTCACTGGTTCTTTTCAGAACCACACATAATTTGAGATTTTCACATGGTGTCTCTGCAAGCTCACTTTGTTACGTTCTTCCACCATGCAAAGCTTCAAATCCTACCAAATTGATTCTAAAATGAAAACGGGTCAGGCCTACCAGACTATTTTGAATCCGAGCCTCGGTTTGATTGCACTGCTTCAAATGCAAGATGGATGTACCGCGAATAAGGTCTATGGCCTTGTTTACAGTAGGCCTACTTTACTGCTAGTGCTAACGTACCTTCTAACTGTCTAATGGTTTCTGTGATTGCATTTTAATGTTTCCTGTGTTATTTTTGTCTTTCAGAGTGTGAGCCGACATACCAGTGGAAATCCCATCGTAAGTACAGACCGTGTTTTGTTGAATATAATCCGGTTTTTGTTTTTTCCTGGGGCCAATTTCATGGCGTTGCTACATGTAAGCACAAAAATTTACTTCTAAAGCACAAAAATGTCTTGCCCAAAAAAACAAACCACCGTTAAAAATTTCATTTGATGTTCATGGTCGGTGAACAACAGCCAAAGAACAATCACAAGCGATACACATGGACATTTGGTTGTTAACCCTGCTTTTATCAAGACAGAAACGCCATGCTTAGCAAATGTTTGTGCTAAGCAGGGCCGTGAAATTGGCCCCTGGTCCTTCATGTCCTAAGAAAGCCGCAAATTCGTTGAAGTTTTTGAGAGCCAGTCACTGATTTTGAATCATTCTGAAATTTCAAACAAATTTCAAAGTGATTCCGAATCTGAGAACTTTTAATCGAAGTTTAAAACCTACAAAAAAGTACAATATGTAATCCATAATTCGTACATTTGAATCGCAATTATTATAAAAATACATACATTACTTTAATAAAGCTACATGGTGGAAGTAATAGTACATACAGTAGGTTTGTGGTGACAGCAAGATGAACAGAGCACACTGTTCAAAACGTCAAAAGTAAAACCATCAGTTCTTCTCAGAACCACACACTCTCACAGAAGAGATAACACGGTGTCACTGCAAACCTACCCTAACCTTCAAATTTGGTGAAGAACGTACCTGAAATCAAGTATATTTAGGCCATTGTTACGAAGCCAAAAATTGGGATATTTTGTAAAGTACCCAGCATGTGTCATACTGTAGTTGCACAATGGGCCTTTTTAACCCTTTCAAGCATAATGTACATTGTATGACTCGTACACGTGTGTAAATTCAATAACTCAGTTGAAAGTACACATTGAACTGGGTGTAATACATTTTGTCTTTTGTCACATGTTTGTTGTAGTACAAGGAAAAACTGAATTTACACCAATGCATGAATGCACTGTTGTTGGTCATAATGTGCTTTGTATTTAACATGAAAAGCACAACGTGTGTGAGGAGATCCATAAAATCGTTTTCACGGTCTGCCAAAATGTCTGGTGCTCCCCTCTCCCTCTATTTTAATACCACAAGGGTATGATGCTGCTTGTTTACTTGTGCATTGCATTTTTACATATTCAGACTATCAGGAAGTATAGCAGGCGCTCTACCAACTGAGCTATCCAGCCCTACGTTAGTGGTGACCCCAATAGTCAATTATCTTTGTTCGTTTGGCAGTCAGAAGCCATGATACCAGGCACACATCGCCATACCCCAAGGATCATTTCGTCGATACGCGCAGCAATGCTGCAACCTGGGAATGGTACATGGGGGATCACTCAAAGAGGATACGGCTTGTTTTAATTATTATAATCATCAAATAACCACAAGGTAAACTGACTGAATTTTTAAAGTCATTGAAAAGTGAACAAAGAAAAATTGACTGGAGCGGGATTTGAACCAGCGACCTGCTGAATACCGTACAGGCACTCTACCAACTGAGCCATCCAGCCCTACGTTGATGGTGACCCCAATAGTCAATTATCTTTGTTCGTTTGGCAGACAGAAGCCATGAATCCACGCACACACCGCCATACCCCAAGGATCGTTTCAATGATAACGCAGCAATGCTGCAACCTAGGACTTTCCAAGTCAAATCGTCTAATTGCAGAATATGACAACGTTATTTTTATGATTCAAGGAATTCCTGTGAGTTTTGTTTTCAATGGCTGACCAGTCTGATGACCACGAAGCCATGTGACTTGTCCACAATCATGACAATCAGTTTTATTGGTCATGTTCGTCAACATATTGGTCATCATTTTATGAGACATCAAAAGTGACCAAGGCACTGTAGCTCGCAAGCCTGATGAAACCTTTTATGGAAAGATGATGAGAAGAAGATCAGTTTTAGTGACCTGGGAGGAAAACCCCAGAGTAATATTCTGGGTAAAACCCACAGAATCAGGCAGGGACTGAAAACCCAATTCACTTGTGAACCTAGCCGGACTTGAACAGAGGTGAAAGGCGAGGAAAGAACCGCTATGGCAACCTGACTCCCCCGAAAAGCATGAAATCAAATATTACCTTTCAGATGTCAGATTGACTCAAATTTTCACATCTAGCGTACATGTACCATGTGTACATGATGGATTTTAATAGACATAATGTGGGTGGTGTTCCATCTGTGACCTTAACCAATCATGTATTATACCTTTAAATATTTCATGCATCGTACGTGTAGTCGTGTATACATATTTTATGCAATCATTAATGACCAAGCACACATGATACATCCACATGCCAAAAATACATTAAAAATATATCCCCATAACCTTCACAGCTGTAGATCTACAAAACATATGACAGAATTTCTCATTAGTATGATCTTTCAGTGTACTGTTGTATTGTTTTAGAAATTTCTGCAAGTGCACTTCAGTTGTATTTAAAGGTAGTATCATACTTTGGTAAAAAACAAAACAGAAATATTTACAGATTTTAGTATAACTTTCAGGGTATGAAGATGGTGCTGGTACATATGTAAAAAAAAACACCGTTAAAATGTTTCCGCCTGAAATGGTGTACATGTATTTATCCAGAAATTAGTAAAACAACGACCGAAAACCTTTTTGATCTTTTAAAAGATCAAAACTAAAAGAGAAAAGATGGACTTCAGAAATACTGTGGCCATTTTTCACGATTTTCTCAAAAAGTGGGCACCGTATGGGACTGAAATTTTCACAGATGACTGTGACTGTATCTTCCTTGATATTTTTGCCCATGAATCTTTGACAAAAACCAAAGTATGATACTACCTTTAATCATTTTTATCTTTGCAAGTGAAGAGAATCACACACGCCCTACTGGCGTTCTTATTAGTTTTGAAACTCAGTATGGTATATATACAGCCTACATTGATTAATTACACGTACTGTACTTGGCCCGGAATTACCAAAGGAGTGTTCGGTAACCATGACGGCAGCCTTTGAATAGAGGGGCTAATGTCAATAAAAGATTGTTTCTTTTGATGCACCCTGGGATTAGTTGCCTTGGCGACCGTCCGTCGCTTGAGTCTTTTTAATCAAGATGTCGTGTTTAATACCGATCAAAGTGGTGCTAATAATGTCAGTGGTTAGACATGTTACTGATGGAGTGTCTTCATCTTACATGCATTTTGAATACATCCTGACCTCACTTATGTGCATTAATGTAAATATATGCAAAATAGTGTGAATCTTATTTAACATTTGTATACAATGCACACGTACAAATGTGTTAGCCTATGTTTATAGTGACGGTCCAATTTTCAATTTCATTAATTTGAGGCTTGGCAGAAAATCACGCTAAGCACATTTTTTAAGCTAAGCAAAATTCAGCGAGTACCAATGGCAGTCAATACACATTGCATTGGATTTCCTTGGTAACCTTAGACAGTAGTCCTGCAACACTTTTCTCTGCTTACAAGTAAAGCTGCAGGTGCCCATTTCATGCTTACTGTACATGGAAGTTACATGTATGTTAACTTGTGTAGAATTCTTTGCATACAAAATTCTATTTACTTCATTATAAATCTTTCAAGTAACTTGGAATTTCTTGCTTATAAATATTTGGCTTGTGTACAAATTTGGCGCTAACCGTACATTATGCAAAGAATGAGGATCATAACTTAGTAAGCACATAATTCTGCGGTAAGCAGACAGAGCCATCAAAATGGGCGCCTATTTGTTTGCTAATTGTATACATTTAACAATTGTACACCTGAGCAGCTGTGATCATATCAGCCCCCTGTGTTTAATTTCGCAGAGCCGCTAAACGAAAAAGGTTTTGCTTAGCGACTTCAGGTCACCAGACACAATATCCTGTAATTCAAAGTCTCCTGTCATTTCACTGACTAGAATATAAAGTCTTAAAGGTAGTATCATACTTTGGTTTTTATCAAAGAAATACAGATTCATGGGCAAAAATATCAAGGAAGATACAGTAATAGTCATCTGTGAAAATTTCAGTCCCATACGTTGCTCACTTTTTGAGAAAACAGTGAAAAACAGCCGTGCAGTATTTCTTAAGTCTTTTCTCTTTTATTTTTGATCTTTTAAAAGATCAAAAAGATTTCCGGTTGTTGTTTTACTAATTTCTGGATAAATATGTCACCATTTCAGGCGAAAAAATTTTAACAGTTGGTTTCTACTAGCATCATCTTCATACCCTGAAAGTTATACGTAAATTTCTGTTTTGGTCTCTTACCAAAGTATGATAGTACCTTTAAGGTTAAAACCTATTTACTGTACTTTCCTATTGAATTTTTAACTACTGTATGTCAGGAAGAACATTTTTAGCTGTTTATTTTTGGCTATAACACTCAGGCCCATATCCTGAGTGACATATAATTATAATACAAGGACATATTTTTTGGTGGGAAAATTCAGATTCCACTTTATGCATTGTGCAAGAATTTCTTAATAACGGCATCATGTTTTAGAAGAAATTGGCTGAGCATGGGTACTTATGACTCATTTTGTTGGGTTGGGTCAAGAGGTTGTTGAGATTGGACCCTAGTGGCCTGTGAATGCAGTCACCATAGCTTCGTAATGAATGAGGAATCTGTCTCGTTATTCAAAGTGATTTTATCCCTGAATTTCCAGTACAATAGTTCTAACACGAAGTTTTCATCATTTAGCCTACTGTCAGACTGTCAGAAAATAATGTTTCATCATGTAGATGGTGTATTGTTACACCAAATGTTACATGCATTCCTACACAATTATAGTACAGATTATAGATTTAAAGATACAGTACAGGATTGGTAACATACCCAAACAGAAATGTTCACAGATTTACCTATAACTTTCAGAGTATGAAGATGGTGCTGGTACCGTTAAAATATTTTTGCCTGAAATGGTGTAATCCAGAAATTGGTACTTGAACAAAGACTTACATGTAAAAAGTTTTGATCTCGGGGTTAGATCAAACCATTCTTTATCAGTGTTTATGTTTTATAAGAAAAATTGAGTCAGGTTTTTGCTATTTTCTAGAGACTCAGATGTCCGATTGAGCTCAAATTTTCACAGGTCTTGTTATTTTATACATGTTGGATAAGGCAAAGTGTGAGTGCTGTTCTGTGACCTTTACCAATCATGTATTACTTTAAGCCTTCTTCAAACAGTTTGTGAAACAGGAGGAATGTGTGGACTTAGTTTTGGTTGTCAATATTTCCTTGTGAGTTAAGCAGACTCGAGGGCCAACTGGTCCCATACTGTGCCTGATCTTTCACAGGTGTTTTATTTCGTGATATTTATAGGACTGGACAAAAGCTGAACTTGAATTGTGTCATTCTGTTTTTGTTATCCTCTGGCTTTTAGAGTCTTTACCCAGTTGGCTAAATGGTTGCATTACCTGTAGTTTCCTTACATGTACATGTATGTAAGTGTATATTTCAGCCAGTGTGTTTTGCAAACTACATGTAATACCCTGCCGTGCTTGTGACGTCACATTCAGATGTTCAGACAAACAAGTTGCACGTTGCCCAATTAACTACATGTTGTGAAAGTTGTCCAAACTATAGCTGTTGATATAAAGGGTGTATTCTATAAACAGCTTGAGCGTGGAGCCCTATTTGGGACATGATGTCATTTCATTGTCTGATTGTGTTTGTGAGTTTCCCAGCCCTCAGAAATAAAAGGATGTGGTCAACAGTAAATAAAGTGCATGCATGCAGTCATATTTATAGTGACTGTCATATTTATAGCATTTGTCATGAGTGACAGTGTCGGTTATCTACGTTGTGATCTGTGTGTAGTGAATGTGGGCGGCCACGTCAAGTGGATATTTACAGATATCACAACTACATGTAAGAATATGGTACATGTACATGTAGTAATATGACCACCATTGTCACTTACATGTAATAGCGCTCCGCACTAATGACGTCACACAAGTGATTTAGCTAGCGCGCCCATGTACAAAATCCCCGGATGTCAGACAAACATTGACTCACACACGTACAGTGTACATTATGTAGTGTACACCATGCATGCACACAAGTACACCCACCACACGTTTGCATGGTTGCAATATGTTTGTCTAAGTCTACTATTTTTAGTGCAAGTGCGGAATGCTATTGTAATTGTAGCAAAATGGACTTTTCAAGACAATCAGTAATTGCTCGGTGATGCATGAATGGATTGCCTTGAAATTTGGTCAGAAGATGCCCTGGGAGATATTGAATGCAAGAGACGAAATATCAAATAGCAGAAAACATACACTTTTAAAAATATTTTGTTTAAAGGTACAATACAAGATTGGTAATATACCCAAACAGAAATGTTCACAGATTTTACGTATAACTTTTGAGGTATGACGATGGTGCTGGTAGAAATATACAGACCTTTCCATCTGAAATGGTGCATATCTAGAAATCAGTAAAGCAAAGACCGAAAACAGTTTTGATCTCGGGGTAAGATAAGAACCATTCTTTATGTTTTGTAAGAAGAATTGAGTCGGGTTTTTGCTATTTTCTCATGACTCAGATGTCCGATTGAGGTCAAATACCTGTGTATTATGTACGTGTTTGATCAGACAAAGTATGAGTGCTTTTCTGTGACCTTTACAAATCGTGTATTAACATAAGAATACCTTTAAGTTTTAAATTATAATCTTAGTTGTGGTCTGGGATATCCTGCCCTAATTGTTTTACTGTTGTTTTTTTAATATGCCATGGTGCTTAGATGCACTTTGATACATTCTTTCCTACATACTGTACATTACACAGCGATCATTATACAGTGCGATGTTGTCATGCTCACATAAGAGATGAATTTGTCATTGTACTGGAAAATACCCGGAGAGAATATTGATTTTATGAATCATCAGACGGCATATGGGCGGTGATGTGATCATGTCGAGTCACTGATGTTCTAATGAGTGTTGGCTGTCCAACGAACTAGTGCAATAGCCCCCTCTGTGGACCACGATGCCACAGGCCTGAAACCTTGCTACTGTACATTGTACTTTTATGACTTAAAGGTAGTGTCATACTTTGGTAAAGACACCAAAACAGAATTGTTCACAGATTTACGTATAATTTTCAGGGTATGAAGATAGTGGTGGTAGAAACACATTGTTCAAATTTTCCGTCTGAAATGGTGTATTTATCCAGAAATGAGTAAAACAACGACCAAAAAACTTGTTGATCTTTTAAAAGATCAAAAATAAAAGAGAAACAAAGACTTAAGAAATACTGTGGCCGTTTTTCACGATTTTTTCAAAAAGTGGGCACCGCATGGGACTGAAATTTTCACAGATGACTGTGACTATATCTTCCTTGATATTTTTGCCCATGACAAAAACTAAAGTATGATACTACCTTTAAACAGTTTTTTTTTTGGTATGCTATCATGTAATGCATGCGCTATTCAAACTTCCTATCACAACATATTGGATAAACTGTACCACATTTTTAATTCAGCTCTTCGTCCGGTCAAACTCATGTCAAACTTTGAGTTAGAAATCGAACCGGTTCGATTTGGGTCGCGACTTTTCCACCTGTGGGAACACGTAATTTGCAATTCAAATCGTGAAATTGCATATTTTCAGTGTGTGGGGAACATGCCTTATGTGTCAGCTACACTGTACATGTATATTACCATTTTCCTCCAAACTGACTACCTAATATTAACCAGGCACCTTAACCAATTTTCACGCCATGCCTACGTGTACGTAGAGTTTCATAGTGTTGCGTATCTTGTACACCGAAGGCCTCTTACTCAAGGTGGGGTTACACCTGGCCTACGTAGATATGTGTAGTGTGATGGCGTATGGTTGTGTACCTTGTGCATAGGCACCGCATACCTACCAGCGTAATATAATTGCCGCACAGGCACGTAGGATTGCGTATAACGGGCGTAGGGTAGCGCAATATTGTGTAGGCAAGTCGTACAGTACTTAGTGCAGTGTTGCGTAGACTAATAGACTTGCGTAAAACTGCATACTCCCAGCGACTACATGTAGTGTTCTTTATACACCGATAGTACGCTAAAAAATTAAACATGTTTAATTTTGTGCGTCCATCTCGCGTACTCCTTCTGCATCCTTGGCATATTATTATGTAAGCCAGTGTATACCGGTAGTCTAGCGTAGGAATAGCGTAGGGCAGTGTATAGTCACTTTGCAACTAAACGCAACTGTGAACAAGGCCCAATGTGAAAGGGGCTTTATGGTATTAACTTTCCGTGCACCGTAAACACGTTTGGACAGGTTTGGTTTGTTAATATGTCATTCGTGTTAGGGAGATGTTGCGAGCAGCTGCATGCGCGTACAGGGGTGCAGGCCAGTAAATAATTTCCCATAGGCTCCCATGCTAAATGGCCAATTTAAAAAAAAATATTAAAAATACTCAAGTTTCTCAGACACTCAAGCTATACACCAAAATGAAGCTGAAAACTTCAATTTTCATTTTCCTTTTAATTTTCTATCTTTATAGGGTAACCAATGACTTTTTGAGAAAAATCCATCCAAAGGAAAATACCCTGAAAACGGCCATGTTTACCCCTCCCCTATAGCCAAAGTAGAGCGAGTTTAGGGCCAGAATTCATCCAAACAGCTCAAAGTTGAAAGTCCAAACTCTGGCGACCGGGTTCCATCAATTTCCTTTTATACAAGACTTCCCATATAGGGCCCAGCAAATGATTTTATAAAAAAGATTTTGAGGGTATACAGATTATTAATGAGCTCCGCGGACTGATTTGGACCTATTTACTGAGCTGCACCCACAGCATTCGTCTCAGCCAGCCCTATGCCGGCCTACCAACTGGCACTTTGGCTGGTGAAGGTTTTCTTATACACTGTTTGTTTGTTGATTTGGCACAAGGACTCCTAATCAGGGATTAATGAAGTCCTTTGCTCGAGATTCTAACTATCAGCCTCGAACCATCCATGCAAGTGATGAAAGAGCACTTAGTTACCAGGAACTCGCTTCAGCTGTCCTTCATGTAAAAAGTTACCGCTTGGTTAATTTCCCCATTTCGGTCCTTCGCTCCGATTGATAGAAAATGACAGGAGTTGTTAGTGCAGTTGGTGCTCAGTTACTGCCTGCCGTGATGCAGCACAAATTCCTCCAGTCGGTGTAATACTCAGTGGTTGACAGGCGGACCAATTTAACTTTCTCAGAATTGCACTGGAACTCTAAGATTAGTCAATCAAGTGCATATCTGCTGTACAAGTGGGTGAATACCTTCCTTCCACCTGAAACTGTTAAAAAAGAAACTCTAAACAGTTACTGAACGATTGACAGGCCAACCAATGTCTTGGCCTTTAGTAGTCTTTGGGTCTCAATGTGTTGGCCTTTTCACACTATCTCCTTTTCGATCCACGTTGAAACCAACCCGAAACCACCCCGGTTCAGCCCGACAAGTTTTTGAACCGGATAGAAGAGACGCAACATTCACACAACGTTTATGGTGAACCGGCTCATACAACACAGATCACGGCGCAAAATGCAGTTTGGCATGTTTGGAACCGGGTTGAGATTTTCAACCCTGCTCCCTACCAGGGTTGATTTCGATCCGGCAAGGCTCTCTGGGTTGTACACAGGTCTGTCCTGTCTAAAAGTGAACTAACCTGTTCACACTGCAAAATTTTAAGTCATTGAAAAGTGAGCAAAGACAAATTGACTAGAGTGGGATTCGAGCTGGCGACCTCAGTCCTGAACACCGTACAGGCGCTCTACCAACTGAGCTACGTTGGTGGTGACCCCACTAGTCAATTATTTTTGTTCATTTGGCAGTCAGAAGCCATGAAACCATGCACACACCGCCATACCCCAAGGATCATTTTCAAGGTACGATGAGTTTGGTGAAATCACCCCAGACCACTCAGTTATTGTAGCAATAACACGAAACTCCAACACCCAATAAGAAGTCAATTTGAGTTTCATTTTTCAAGAAGCCCATGAGATTCACACCGAAAAATAGAATGTTAGTCTGAACACAAGAATTGTCCTCGAAGCACCACTCCCTACAATGATCCGCATTATACATTCCCCAGGGAATTCCCATCATCACTAAGCTTGTTAAGCAAAAAACCCTGCAGGGGGTTATCCCCACGTGCGTCACAGGCACGTCATTTAACACCACTGTAACAGGTAGAAGCTCAAACCGGCTTTCCTGGCCCCTAATACTGCGGCTTTGTCCGCGGTGTTCGTGCCCGGCGAAGATAAGCCATGCCCCCGACCGCACCGCTAAGTGCTGTTTCAGTTTGATCGGATGGAGATCCCAGATCACAACTAATTAGGAGGTTTGGTTGATAAGTTGCCAAGCATCTGCCAGGTTTATAGAGTCATGAAGTCCAGGAATTATGTATTTGTTCAGATATATTGGCTCTTGTCCAATAGCTTGTAAACTGTAGTACCCAGGCTTGTTTAGGGGTGCTGTCGCCGCCTACATGTAGTTGTAATTAGGCGTGTCGTACTCAAGATATGGTCAATGTACAGATTGTGGGTTCGAATCCAGCCACGGACTAGTGGTCATGGTGGTGCTTGCATCCTTGGGCAAGATGCTTTGTCACTTAAATAAGACATAAAACAGTTTTGATTTTTTAGTTTAATCATAAATCATTCTTTATGTTTTGTTAGAAAAAAATGAGTCAGGTTTTCGCTGTTTTCTTGTGACTCAGATGTCCGATTGAGCTCGAATTTTCACAGGTTTATCGTTTCATGTACATGCTGGATCAGACAAAGTGTGGGTGCTGTTCTGTGACCTTTATCAATCATGTATTATACCTTTAAATCATACAGTAATAGACGTTTTTAATTTCAATGACATAGGTTTTGTCAATGAATGAACTTGAAATATAAAATTGTACTTCTTGTTGACAGAAATTGTCTATTGTGCAATGAAGAGACAGAGCGTTTACGAAACGGAGGCTTAGGCTCCGGCTCAGGTTCCAGCTCTGACATCCATCACTGAAGCTGAAGCTCTGTTTTCCTTTTCAAACCAGAGAATCTACTTCAGAACCGCAGCCAAAAGCCTCTATTTTAAAACCAGATATTTCAGGATGGATTCACAAAATGGAGCCGAAGCCAGAGACGGAGCCTGAGCCTCCGTTTCGTAAACGCCCAAAGAGAGCAATTACGGCCATAACTGAACTCCAAGTGACGGCCCGAAAACAATGGGTGTGGCGTAGGAAATTGTTGGAATGGATGAAAGGGAGGCTGTTCTTTCCTGTGGCCAAGTCACTTAATGATGACATCCTAAACTGGTCACTCATTCCCCTCGCTTGCCACCCGGTATGAGCAATATGGACAATGATGGAAGAAATACATGTAGAAGCTTAACAAAACCATTGTACCCTGTACTCATTACAGCTGTTATGATGTTGTTGTTGAAATTGTCACTTTGGATTTGGGCATAAAGGAAAAGTATTTTGCAAATTACAACTGAGGACTTGTTTGAGCTGGTATTTTTGTTCCAGAAGACTTGTCATTTTAGCTTGAGCTTTACAAATCTTCTGTCTGTTTCAACTGAGTCTGAATCTTTCGGAGAACGTGTAGATCATTTTCTATAGTCGGTCCCAAACTTTGGAACTCTGTCCCCATCAACATACTGTAGGGAATGCTCCAAAATTCTGTCAATATTTTGTCTCTTGCAACCCCTGCGTTTGCCTCTTTAAAAAAAAATATTATGTATAATGCTTTGATCTTTTTTTGCAAGCCTGGTATTCAATGTAGTATCATACTTTGGTAAGAGACCAAAACAGAAATGTTCACAGATTTACAAATAACTTTCAGGGTATGAAGATGATGCTGGTAGAAACATACCGTTAACATATTTCCGCCTGAAATGGTGTATTTATCCAGAAATTAATAAAACAACGACCGAAAATCTTTTTGATCTTTTAAAAGATAAAAAATAAAAGAGAAAAGACTTCAGAAATACTGTGGCTGTTTTTCACTGTTTTCTCAAAAAGTTGGCACCGTATGGGACTGAAATTTTCACAGATTACTTTTACTGTATCTTCCTTGATATTTTTGCCCATGAATCTGTATTTCTTTGACAAAAACCAAAATATGATACTACTTTAAAAAAGGATCCATTATTTTTACAAATAGGATATGGAGAGTGGAGAAAGGTTGGATCTGAAGTGAACATTTAGGAGACAATGAGAATTTTAGGGAAACATTCTGAAGTCTCCTTAAAAGGTATCAGCTTCCAGACGACAGAGAATACCCTCAATAGTCATGAACATAATACAGTATGTCAATTTCAAGTTCAAATTGGTTTGGAGGATGTTTAAAAATAGGTATAAAGTAAAGTTTTGTGCACAACCCTTATATGGGTACATGTACCCGGGTTATTTGACTCTATTATTATCATTACAAATGCACACAATGATCTCACACTGAATATTACCCACTGTGCAACCCTTTAAAGGTACAATACATGATTGGTAAAGGTCACAGGACAGCACCCACACTTTGTCTGATCAAACATGTACATGAAATAATAAACTTGTGAAAATTTAAGCTCAATCGGACATCTGAGTCATGAGAAAATAGCGCAAATCCGACTAAATTTTTCTTATAAAATATGAAGAATAGTTCACTTTATGTTTGCTCCAACTATCGTTTGGACGAACGATCTTTGGAAAAAGACACTTTAATCTTGATTTGCTTGAAAAACTCAGCATCTGATGTACCAAGATTTCCCATGGTGACTGTTTGCACTGTTTACGAACTGTTGAGTCCATTTTCTGTCTCAAACTCAATAATTTTTTTTG
Source organism: Astropecten irregularis (assembly GCA_963971285.1). Classification (NCBI taxonomy): domain Eukaryota; kingdom Metazoa; phylum Echinodermata; class Asteroidea; order Paxillosida; family Astropectinidae; genus Astropecten; species Astropecten irregularis. The sequence continues at coordinate 10,743,801 of OZ020249.1, read as the reverse complement.
AGGCCCATGCAAATCCTATATGTGCTCCCTTTAAGCACATCCTGGCATTTTTTAGTCCCCTTCATTGCACTCCAGTGCATATCATGGGCAGGGTTCTAGCCAGACCAATTTGAGTGGTGGGCTCTAGAAATGAAGTTGAGCCCTAGTTTGCTACATGTACAGATATACGGTAGGCCTACGCTAACAATTGGAAATTATATCGTCTTGTAAACATTGAAAATCAGTGCTTCACATTTCAAAACACAGAAAAGAGTGAACTTTTATTCAGGAATGTGATCAAAATTCACGACATTGGCAATACTTTTATTTAATCTGCGGAAATTTGTGCTGGGCGGCAGAGTTTATTTCAGACCTACGTTCCGGGCACAACTTTCCAGTGCCGGGCTGGCCCACCCAGCGCCGCCCACCGTGGCTAGAACCCTGATCATGGGCTTAAAATAAGTTGTTGATTAGCACGAAGAGTACAAACTTCCTCTGCCCAAGACCCGTCCGCCGGACTGACGCCCGTCAAGCCACGGCACAGTCATTGTCTACCTGACACACAGGTACTTAATCTACATGTATAATTGGTCAATTTTCCCGAGAGGATGCGTAAGTTAATAGCCTTGGCAGTGGCATTACGTATATATACGTTTCCTTTACAATTTCATTACGGTCACTGTTAAGTGTCCGCGATGACCTGGCTGTTGTCTTTTAGCGGTAGACATGGGCTGCATTACATCTGCGTCCCCTTTGGGTAAATGTCTGCATCAAATTAGGGCTCACCTGTGCATCAGGTGGTCGGCATCAAGTAAATTGTAGGTAAAACTGTTATCAGAGTCAAGGCGTGGTTTGTGAGTGAGGATAAGGGAGAGGTATATGTGTACCCCGGAAAAGAGACAAATTTGGTTTCCCCAAAACAATATGCATCCAAACCCAGGCCCTCTATTGTAAAGCTCCAAATTGATTTATTTGTGGGCCTGTTTGTTTAATGCACAAGATCCAAATTCTGCTGATCCGGATCCCATTTTAGCGTACCCTGCATAGGACATAGATCCGCAAATCTGGGATCCTTTGCCTTAATAAACAAACGGGCCCAAAATATTTCATTTTCCATGATACAGCAAACAATGAACTTTAGACGAAACATTTGTACATGAATCAACAAAATATACATTAAACAGGAAAAGGAACAAAAAGACGATCGATACCCAAATAGCTCTTGTAAGTTTAGGTTTAGTACTACCCAAAATAAACAAGTTTCTATCCAGGGTTTCTCCAAGGTGATTGCATGTAACACATTAAAGGTAATATCATACTTTGGTTTTTATTAAAGAAATGCAGATTAAGAAAGATTTGAGGTTTTGCATGGTGACAATAGGTATGTTGGATCGGTTTGCGGAAACACCATGTAATTATCGTTCATACTTTCGCACTTCTATATCGTTCGCACTTCTATATCGTTCGCATTTCTCGCAATTAGGTCTCAACATTTCGACTAGCCTGCTCTAGACCTCAGCTAGTCCGGATGAGGACTAGAGCAGGCTAGTCCAAACGTTGAGACCTAATTGCGAGAAGTGCGAACGATATAGAAGTGCGAACAATATAAAAATGCAGATTCTTGGGCAAAAATGTCAAGACAGATACAATAACAATCATCTGTGAAAATTTCACTTCCATACGGTGCCCACTTTTTGAGAAAACGGTGAAAAACAGCCACAGTATTTCTTCAGTCTTTTCTCTTTTATTTTCGATCTTTTAAAAGATCAAAAAGAGTTTTGGTCGTTGTTTGACTTCTTTCTGGATAAATACACCATTTCATGCGGAAAAAAATTAATGGTATGTTTCTACCACCACCATCTTCATACCCTGCATAAAGTTATACGTAATTTATCTGTGAACATTTATACTTGGGTATGTTACCAATCCTGTACTGTACCTTTAAGTTTCATGTTTATGTTCATGTGTACAATGAAAAAAAAAATGAAATAAAGTTGAAAGTGGGAAAGAAAATAATTTTACTGGCCGACTGCAGGACAGAGCAGTACTGATGAGATGCCATGACAACTTTTGTGTAAAAATGTACGGAGCTCCACGAGTGCCATGCTAATTATCCAGATAACCAAATACATGTAATTTTGTCGCCACGTCGACTTATTTTTTGAAGCCCTAAAAATCAACTTATCAAGATAACTGATTCAGGCAAGATATCTTAGTCAAAACGACAAAGTTGACATGTTCTGATAATTTATCTCGACAAGACATCCTACTGAAACAAAAGATGTCGACATGTTCTGATAATTATCATGCCAAGACGACTTACCAAAAGAAGGAAGTTGACTAGTCCCGATAATTTGTCTTGCAAGACCAACTAATACTAAAACTTAGGTTAATTACCATGAGGATAAAACTCAAATAAAATTGAAATAAAAGCACTGCAGGGACGCTTTAAAGGCATTGCATAAGTTTGGTAATGACTCTGAAAATTTATGGCAATAAAAACTTACTTGGTGAGAATAACAGCTGCATTGGATAGTATAATGCAAATTGAGAAACGTTCAATTTGAAGTATACCTCGGTTATGGAAAAATATGTCACTTTTTATCTCCAAAAATTATGAATCTGAGAAGCGTTATGGCCGTAACGCTTCTCAGCTATTGACTAACTGTTCTCTGGCATGAAATAACCGCTCTAATTTGTCGCCAAAATCTCAAAAACGCTACCACCTTTTGAATCGAAACTTTCACAGGTTAGTTTTATGGTATATATATTCAATTATATTGGTTTGAAACAAACAGAAGGCTCAAATTACCAAACGTATGCAATCCCTTTAAATACAATGTGCAAAGTACACGTATGTGTACTCTTGTAGTTTATGTTCGCCCTTGAGAATTCACATAAAGGAAATATCACCAGGTGATTTTTCTCCTTCCACTTTCAGAAACTGAAGCTCTTGTTTCTGTTTCTGTTTTGTTTTTCTGTTTGACGTCCCCAGAGTAATGGTAGGGAATGTGCCGACGGCGTCATGGAATTAAAATGATGGGAAAAGCATGTTTTTACGATGCCCGCTCCGGGCAACCGGCACATTTTGAAATGCACCAGGCAGAACATTGGCCATGCTCCAGGAATACTCGGCCAAATTTAGTATCAATTTGCAGATCCATTCTTGAAGTTCAAAATATACATTACTTAGGAAATTCCCCACACCATGTTTTTAGGCCGTAGTCTTCCTCAATAAACCATGTGTGTCAAAAAAAAATGTCAACATTGTTGTATCTTTAGATGTACATGTACAGGGACTAGTCAAGTACACTGAGTTACAGTATAGGGCTTATTTTACATGTACATGTTGCATAAAAGCTATGTTAAGTACTATTACTTACATTTATACTGTGAAAAACATTTTGTTTGGGTAGTGGTGTTTATTGTGTAAATGATTGAGTTCCAATTTTCACAGTGTACACGTAGTATGTAGGCTACAAATTTGATCAGACAAAGTGTGAGTACAACATACTACATGTATACAACTATTGCTCTGCCGTGTCGAACTCATGGTCTTGTGGTCAATCTACAGATTGTGGGTTCGAATCCAGCCATGGGTTAATGGTGCTTGCGTCCTTGGGTAAGACGCTTTGTCACATATTGCTCCTCTTCCTCTTCCTCCTCTTCCTTTCTTATGTTACTTCCACCATGTTGCCATGCAAAGCTTCAATAGGGCTCAGCGCTTGTGACGTCAGATTCAGATGTTCAGAGGTTGCCCAATTAACTTACACGTAAACATTGGGAAATTTGTCCGAACATCCAGGTAACTATATAGCTGTATTCTATAAATAGCTCGAGTGCGGAGCCCTATTCCTTCTTAATAGTATTTTATTAATGTTGAATACTGTTCACGTATTTTTCACTAGTCATGCAAGTAAAGCGGTTGAAAAACAATTAGTGATGGATTGTGATATTGCCGATTATTTCTTGCTCGTATCCAACGTTTTTGGACAGTACCCAAAAGTACTTCGCCCAATGTCGTGACCGGTTTCCGAGCGATAACAACAGGCGCTTATGCTGAATTTAAATTCCTCAAATCTAATTAGATTTTATCTACGGTTTGGAAGTCAGTTCGTCTCTTCATTGTAATCCCGACTTGGAAAACCGCACCTCAGCTGTTGCGATTTTGTCAAATCATGGACGCGGGTTTGCGTCTTCTTGAGCTTTCTTGTTATTCATCTGTCGGACATATTTGATGCCAGAGGTTGAATGAAAGAATCGAGATTTAGATGGAGCTTACTGACAGGCTGACACAGCCAAAGTGATTCACTAAGCCGTGGCCTTTGCAGTTAAGCTTTTGAGTTAAAAACGTCAACAGAGTATTGGTTTGATCGCAATATCGAGAAACCTTGTACGATTCCAGTACGTTTGGTCAGAACTATGGTATTGTGAAACATGATAGCCAGTGTCGGTTGGCACTTGGCAGAAAGAAAGGCTGCATGTTAAAGGTACTATCATACTTTGGTTTTTGTCAAAGAAATGCAGATTCATCATGTTCATGGGCAAAAATATCAAGAAAGATACAGTGACAGTCATCTGTGAAATTTCCAGTCCCATACGGTGCCCACTTTTTTAGAAAACAGTGCAAACGCCCATGGAATTTCTTTTAGCTTGTCACCGTTATTTTTTATCTTTTAAAGATCAAAATTATTTTCGGTGTGGAGATGGTCTAGAGTTGTAAACATGGTCAATTTTGTGAAAAGGCTATGAAATGTTAATTGCTGTGCTTACATTACAATCAGTACAAAAAATGTTAGAGTCTTGTGATGCAGCTTACATGTATGTATATTCTGCCATACATGTACAGTTGTAGTATGTGGTAAAGCACATATGTGCAGAACATCTTCAGCAAAAAGTGTTTATAAATATAGAAGTACTTTTGGGCAATATGGAAATCCGAAATATGAACTGAATATGATGAGCAATTTATTTGTGTTTTTGGCTTTTGGAATGTATTTGCATTCGTTAATCTTTAATTGATGTTTCCGTGTCTATATCATTTGGTCCTCGTTGCTCTAAGCATGCGAAGAGCAGAGTCACTCAACAATCATAACGTGCTTGAGCCACCTGACACACCCACCGAAAACCAACAGCGGACATCTCAGCTTTCTGCCGATCATTAGGGAAGACGACATCCAAATCTGTCTCATTAAGGCCCGACTTTGCGGGATCAAGTCCCAAAGAACATGTGCCCTCTCGTGTCTTAAGGCGTCCAAATTGCATCTTCCTGTACTGGCCCAACTTCCTCTCAGTGCCCCAACTGCTTCCTGTCTCCGACTGGTTCACGTATAGCTCCATGAATATTCACGAAGCCTCTGATAGGTGTGGACTTGCAGCAGCCGTGCTGATGTCACAGGAAGCCACCAATTGTCTAGCCACTGATTGGTTAAGAGTGTGTGTGATGAATATTCATGTGGTTTGTGATTGGGCAGCAGTCTGGTGATATTTACATACACAGGGAAATTTAGGGAGGTTAAAGGAAGACAGCGTGCAGTGCTCAGAATCTTGTAAGCTGGTTTGCCAAAAGGAGGATTTGATTGGGTGGTGCTATAAATACCGTTTGAGCTCTGTAAGTTAGCCCACATAGTCTTCGTCAGGAAGGGAGTCAGCTGTGACAACTTGGCCTTTTCCCCTCTCTCTCTCTCTCTCATTCTCTCTCTAAGTCTGCAACTTCTAGTGAAAGATTGCCACCGGCCCGTGCTAATCTGCCCCTGTGGATTTGGCTAGAGGGTTAGCCCCGAGTGAACTCGCTTGGAAAAGCAGCTTCCTGCAAACTGCCTTTTTTGCTCGATTTAAATGTGACTTATTCAATTGAATGTTTTGATATCAAAGGAACTAGTGAATTGGTCGAGGAACTAATCAATTTGAGAAAGGACCTCTCTCAGAAGTTATAGATAGTGACGGCATTGTTTTCGTCTGCGCTGCGCTGTCAGTCATTTGTATCGTATCTGTAGCAGATCGGTGAGCCTTGTTCGCATATTTTGTCGAAAGTTTGGACTCTTGATGTCTGGCGTTAGGATGGCATATCCTAGCTATGCAACTCTCAGTAATGGCTACAAACAGCAACGGAGTAATGAGCACCGCCATCGCGGCATCATGCCCCAAACAAACCCCCGCGTCAGCCCCCGGCGGGGCCTGCATCGCAACATGAACAACAACCAGAAGATCTCGGACATTCTGTACGGGGGCGAGAGGCCCCGACTGAAGATTGCGACTAACGGCTACTTCGCCGACCGCAACAACAACAAGCGGCCCCGGGATGAGTTCAAGAAGCCCACCGACCCACCCAAGGCTAAAAAGCCGCCCATCTTCATGGAGACGTCATTCCTCAACGTCTACCCGGAGGAATACAGCTTGGACCCTCCAACTCCCGTCGTGGAGGCCCCACGCACTTCTCCTCCCTGCTCTCCTCCGCCTTTCCGAGCTCCTCAGGATTCGGCACGCCTGATGAATTCGTTTTTCAAATCTGACTTCAGACATCGTAGCAACACCATGGATTATCTAAATGAAGTCAAGCAGTACATTTTAAAGACGGCCAAAAAGAATCGTCGGAAGCCAATATGTAAGAATTCATTCTGAATATTTCGTTGTTTGCACAATACTTGTATGTATCCAATGTTTCAATGTGTCTGTAACTTCAGTCCCATTATGATACCAAACTAAGACCTTAAAAGTACATGTACAGCAGTGTCCCAAATCTCTGGCTGTGACCGCAAATAATGCACAAGTCTATGGAAACGGCTGCAGTCACTGGCTAGTGGCTGCCATATGTGCGTGTATAATTTGCAGCCACAGCCAGAGATTTGGGACACGGCCTACAGTACCATTTACATTAATGTGTACATGTACATGTATGTACAGTACACTGTACAATGTAGGTACATGTACATGTACATCTGAATATCAAAATGATTCAATGGTTTACCATTCGATAGCACAGAGAGTCTTTTGTCTCATTTGCGTTAAGCATAGAAATACTTAAGACAATTTGGATTAAACCTAGATTAATATTCAGAAAGTGTTACAAAAATCATGACAGACAAAACAGCATGCTTTATCCACATTAAGACAGAAATTAATTTAAAGTTTCTGTAATGTAAACAAGCTGTAAGCTTAATAATCTTTTTTCTACTTTGGCCCAAAAGTTATGTGAAGAATTTATTTACAGTTCATTTAGAAACAAGAGAATGATTAAGGCTGGCGTCGATTTTCTATCATAACAGTGAAGTTCATGTAATTTGTAAAAATCTCAAATTCCCGATATGACACAAATTTGTTTTGGGTTTTTATTTATCACAAGAAATAAGGCTAAATAGTTTTTCTAAATCTTATCTGTTTAATAAACTTAAAGGAATCATTTTTATCAATTCTTTAAATTCCAAAACACAGACAATGAATCTTAATCAAGTGTGATCTCAAGCGCATAATATGTTCAGTTTCACAAAGTCTGAACTGAAACTTAGGGAATCAGTTTTAATTTTGGATTTTTTAAAATGATGATAAATATTCTTCGTCTGGCAAACTTACAATAATGGAAGAGACCTTCTTAATTGTCATTGAAAAGTGAACAAATAGAAATTGACTGGAGTGGGATTTGAACCTGCAATTCCTTGGAATACTGTACTGGCATTCTACCTACTGAGCAATCCAGCCCTATGTTGGTGCTGTCCCAAATAGTACATTTCAATTGTTAAAATTAATCAGTTTCCCTTAAACATGTTTAAGGGAGCATATAGGATTTGCAAAGATGTGCATTTTTGCTGAATTTGGTACTTAAACAGAAGTGAAGGTCTTAAACTTCCTTACAGATGTTGTTTCATGTACTTTTGTTATGCTTTGTTCATCTGGATAGCAGAAATACGGCCAAAGTAATCTTCCCCCCCCCCCCCCTCCGCATCCGGCCTTCACGATTACACCACACTTTCGAAATGCTATAAAGATCATTCAGACAAACTATCTTTGAAAAGACACTAAATCTTGATTTCCTTGAAAAACCCAGCATCTGATGAACCAAGATTTTCCATGGTGACTGTTTCCACTGTTTACGAACTGTTGATTCCATTTTCTGTCTCAAATTCTGTTTCTCAATAGGCCTTGCAAATCCTGTACGCTGCCTTAGTGGTCATTTGATGATCATTCTGTAGGTTTTATATATAGTTTTATGTTATGGACTTGGGGACCACTGACAAAATCGCCAATGTTCTGTTCCGTCTATAAAGCTATTTTTCAACAAGGATTTGAAAAAGTAGGCATGTGGCATCTTTGTCATTTGTTAACCCTAACCACCCGAGACTTACTGGACCTGACCTCCCCCAATCCAACACCCTTCAACACTTGGGAAAACAATCTTAGTTCACAGTACACAGTCAAACAAACTTCAACATGTACTCTTGCTGCAACTGGACATAATTACGGTACACAAAGGATTACAGCTATTACAAAACATCCACACAATGCACAATATATTTCTGCTAACAATCATGAAGTCAGTGAAATACATCCATTCCCCTGATGGTTCGTTGGAAGTCTCCTTATTGGCCGAGTCTCTGGGGGCTCCATTGGAATCAGTCATGAGATTCTGTTCTCAATATTCGATACGTAAACTGTAATCCCTCGAGCGCCATCTCAGAGTAATGCGAGTAATAGTCAAGGATGCACCTCGGGCGTAAGGATGCCGTTGTGTTACTACTGTTTCGTGTTTGTGCCATCAATCGGACTGCATCATGTTCAGACAGGCAGGAGAAAATTGACTTTGTTCTGTGGCATCTGCCCGAGGACATGTCCGGGAGTGGTTTTTGGTAGTTCAGGGAGTGGAACGGACGTCCTTTTAATGAAGTTGTATTTTACGTTTGCTGTGCCACACTTCTCAAGGAGGCAACAGATTATCGTAGAATACTGTATATTCTTTGAACATATTGGATAAACCTAATTGGTTTTCCAGGACGTCACTTTTATACAATATTCGTATTTTACAAATTTATTCTAGCAGGCTTATTGGTCAACACATTACAAATAGCGCGACGCACTGGCAGCTATACGAATGTACGCATGTCACGTCGACGCGTGTGGTAAAACTTTAAAACTAACTAGACTTTGTGGTTGTGGGAACAACCACTAGGTGTTCGGGGTCTCATTTCGTACTGGAACTGTTATGAGAATGTTTGATGGAACGCGTGTATGGCATTATTATTGAAATACACTTAAACTGTGTGACTGAGCAAGTACTGATCATGCTGATTGCACAGTGTATTCGTACATGTACACTGACTGATAGCGTATAGAAAATGGTGTCACCTTTAGATAATGTTAAATTGCCCGGACCATAACTTCCGTTTAGTTAATCACAAACAACTGAAAATTTGCAGAAATCATCGCATGCGTACAATGTAAACAATTTGCAATTTGCACTGATGTACGTCATGTAATTACTGAATAAACAGTATTTGAATAATTACATCATGTTTCCTTTAAAAACGCATAACTTCCGGTTGAATGACGTCACAGACTTCAACCTTCACACATATGTCAAGGTGCATTAGTGCTTCAAACTCACCAAATTTGGCGGAAATCCGTTGTTTACTTTTGGATTACGTAATCACTGTATATCTTTAATCCACCGTAGAGGGCGCTATACAGCCCGTATGACGTCATCGTTTATATTTTCTGAAAGCCTAAGACCTACTCTATCTTTTTGCCAAGCAATTGTATGTGCCCAAAACCTTTCCGATTTTGAGTTATTTTGAGTCAAAGTTCAACTTCCGGTAACACCGGAAGTGAAGGTCATTTGTTCACAACATTGAATATATTAATTGTTCAGATTCATGAGGTGAGTAACATATGTCAATATCAAAATCGTAGGTCATGTGGTTCTCAAGTTATAAAGCACCAAAGTTTTTCCTAAAAACGCGTGTAATTTGATACCCGATGACGTCATCATGACGTCAATCTTCTAAATACAACTTGACATCATGACCAAAGTTCCCACTAAGTTTCAACTCAATATCTTGTACCTGTCACCAAGAAGTCCTGCTGACAAGTTTGGGTGGAAGGAGAAAAAAAAAAAAAAAAAAAAAAAAAACTCGAACAATAACAATAGGTGTTCGGCTTGAACCCGAACACCTAAAAATTACCCACAGTCCTTTGCACACGCACGCGCAGCACCAAAAACAGGCTATCTCCGATATGAAGGTCCATGGATGGTGTTTTCCGCAAACCGATCCCCATACCATTTGTCTTTTCTTTCTTGCTGGAAATAAGATTGTGTTTTCGAGCTTAAAATGCCAACTCATGCCAACTTTGGAAAGGCTGCTCAACTATGTCAAAATTGTTTCCTTTGGCGAAGCTTAACAAAATTGTCTGTGACTGCACATGATATGTGCATAAGCAGAATATGGCCCTGTTGATTTCATGTACACATTACAATCTTTGTTCGGGCAGCTGCTCAAGAAGCATTAATCCTAGCCACTTCTAGACTCAAACTTCTCCTTCAAACTTTCTTATCCAAATTAGGTCCAAGTGGGAATTTCCTGTCAGTTCAATTCAGTTTAATGTTTGATGTAGGCATATTGGACGGTTTTTATTTTCTGGTTTTTCTGTAGCATACTCTCTAAACTTACGATATGCCAAAGAGTGAAAAGCCACTCTTTGAAGAGCCATCATTTGCATCGTTTTCAGCGATTTGACACTCTGGCCCAGAGTGACAATTAAGGCTACAGTTTGTATCCGGTTAACCGGTTAACCGACCGTTCAAAAGGGTACCCGGGTACATTTTTCCGGTTAGGTTAATCGAAAAGTATCTTTTTAATGGCCTTTTCTTTTTGAAACATAGACACTTCTAGAGTTCACATAGAAAAAAGTCAATGATCTTTTGAATTGGACCAGCAGGCTTATGCAAAGCAAAGGCCAGACATTTTGCAATGTCTCCCACTGCCAAATGTTATGACAAAAGAATGTTGTCAACCAAGTTCCTGAAAGACCCAAACTTACTTTTTCTTTGTTTTTCTTTGTTTTCTTTCGTTATAAGGGTAATCGTAACGGTAACCGAAAAACAGACGGGTAACCGATTACAAAATTATTCGTATACTAACAGCCCTATTGACAACCACTCCAAAAGAGTGAAATAACCACCACTTTTTTTCAAGAGCCATATGAACGACAATGGGAGACTTCTGAAGAGTCGGTCTAATTGAGTCAACAGCGCACGCGCAAACCATGATTGCGCAATTTTGGGCATGCGCGCGTTGTATTGTGCGTGCGTGCGCGTGCGTGCGCTGTTGACTTGAAGACCGGTTCTCCAAAGTCTCCCATTGATTGTGAACGAGTAGTATTTTTCACTCCTTTGCATTTAGAGAGTGGGAACAAACAGAATGACCAAGGGCTGATTTCAGTAATGTTTTACGATCATTGCTTAAGCCCAAATCCATCGCTAAACGGAAAATTGATACGCAAAGTAGTGATCGATTTTCCGTTTAGCGATGGATTTGGGCTTTAGCGCTGATCGCAAATTGTTAGTGAAATCGGCCCCTGGGCCCAATTTCATAGAGCAAGCACGACATTTGCTTTTAAAAACACAAAAAGTCTTCCTTGATCACACAGGATTTGCAACCAAATTTTCATGCGATGTTTACTGCTTTTGACTTGTATTCGGCCATTGTCTGCTTTAATAGTGTAACATTCACATAAAAGGTTTTTCGTTGGCATACTGATTTATTTACAGTGTGTAAGGTTTTTGGTGCCTAAGCAAATTTTGGTGCTTAAGCAGCTCTATGACATTGGCTCTGGATCCAAATTGAAAACCATGGGATGTGAAGTAATTTTTGGTTGCACGGTTTATTATACAAATTACTCAACAGTTTGGAACATTACACAACACTCAAAATTAAAGATGGCAAGTTGCAGAGCTTATTTACAAATGGTTATGTACGGCACCCGCTGATAAGGGATTCAATTTATTCTGCTGACCTTAGTTAGCTTTGTGGCCTAGCAGGTATGGCATCTGCACTAGTAAGCAGGAGGTCGTGGGTTCGAATCCCACCTGAGCTAGCGCATGATTTTTTCATGTGTGCTCAAAAGGCACTTAGTGAAGTGCTTATCTTCGTGGTTGAAGGGCAATAAATTGTTTGCATGGTTATTGAGAGTTGTTTGGAAGCCTTGGACATGTTTGAGAAATTTCCAGCTAGGATCCAAATTTCAGGCCCTCCATACTCCTATCCTTATTTTTTTCAGGTCATTATTCCTATTTATGAAACGTTTGTGGCAGTTTATTACCTGTACTGTTTAGCTTTTTCTGGTTGGAGTTTCAGAAATATTTTGACACGTAAGACCTTCGTATAATGTCACTAGCTTTCTGGAGCAGTCAATAATACTCTTCCTTGATATTTGTAATGTACTAAATGTCCTTAACGTGTAACCATAACTCTTAATGAACAGGGGCCCTGTTAACCTCAAACTGCCCTCGAGCTATCAACTATATTACCTTCGATGTTCTCCTTGTCCTGACTAGCGGTTATCTTGGTTCCTTCCCCTCCGATGTGTTTTTCATTAGAGCATTATAGGCCTATACCCCCCTAAAAAAAACTTGAGGTTTATAATTGGCAGAGAATCGAGCCTTGGACCGATGGGGACGTTCAGAAGGGGCTAGCTGGCCATAGAATGGCCGGATCAGCGGGTTACTTGATTATAGAGGTATCCCACCGCTGCTCCCATGTTTTGCTAGTTCGGAGCCTTGGACTGATGGGGACGTTCAGGGGGGCTAGCTGGCCATAGAATGGCCGGGTCAGCGGGTTACTTGATTATAGAGGTATCCCACCGCTCCCCCCATGTTTTGCTAGTTCTTGGAGGGGGTCGTTCATCCTGTTCACTGCCTTAACTCACATCCACCTCTCCGACCGGTTAATTACGCTACCTGTAGACCTCGCAGTCAGCTGAGAGACTGTGTGTCTGGACAGATTCAGGTGCACTAGTTGGTGCCCCTCGATAAAAGACCGAGAGGAAATCTAGTTAGGAGATTGTTCTAATGCCATTTACTAAGACATCAATTTCAATTTGCAAATCCGGGGCCCCGCTAAGCGATTGACTTCTCCCCGAGCACAATGACATCAGCTGTGAAGTGACTTACAGGACGTGTTATCAAAGTTGAACGTTTTGAACAAAGGTTTAGCCAGCTAAGGCAGATTATAAATAAAATGGTGCTAAACGGAATTGATTTATTGGGGTTGATCGGACAGAGGCTTCAATCAGGTCATAGCGAAGCCACCAGCAGGTCTGATGAGGCCAAGTGCACGGCTTCGTACAGAAATGAGGGCCTTGCAAGTGGGCCTCAAAATGGACATGATGGCAACATGTAGAGTAATTCCTTGCTAACGTGTTGTTGATTTTCTCCAATATGTGCTAATCTTGTTTTGGCAGTTGCCCCTGCAGACTCAATACAGGAAGATCTGTTCCATGCAGAAACTATTAAGACCCACTTCCATGCACAGGTCTAAAACGTCCTGCTTTATTTATGTGTTGTTTTTTTTTGTGGAAAAAACACTAAAAAGTCTTTATTTTTGTTTCTGTTTTGATCCACAGTGTACAATCTTCAGCAAGAAGCGCCCAAACCAAAACGGATCGTTTGTTTGTTTCCCACAGACAACAAACCGCCCCACTATGGTAGAGAGTAAGTATTAGGGTCTCATTTTTTAATACCTATCTATCTTCCCAACTCCCCCAAAATTGCAATCTTCCTATTAACCCTTCCACTTGCATCCCAGCATGGCACCAAAATCTAAGTCTTTATCTTGAACAGTTCATTATTTGGCAGTTCATTTGGTTGCTACATAAGTTCTTAGATATTTGGCAGTTCTTTTGGTTCCTACATGTAGTTCTTCTATTTTGCAGTTCTTTTGGTTGCTACATTAGTTCTTCTATTTTGCAGTTCTTTTGGTTGCTAAATTAGTTCATAGATATTTGGCGGTTCTTTTGGTTCCCACATTAGTTCATAGATATTTGGCAGTTCTTTTGGTTGCTACATTAGTTCTTCTATTTGGCAGTTCTTTTGGTTGCTACATTAGTTCTTAGATATTTGGCAGTTCTTTTGGTTGCCATAGTTCTTCTATTTGGCAGTTCTTTTTGTTGTTACATTAGTTCTTATATTTTGCAGTTCTTTTGGTTGCTACATTAGTTCATAGATATTTGGCAGTTCTTTTGGTTCCTACATTAGTTCATAGATATTTGGCAGTTCTTTTGGTTCCTACATTAGTTCATAGATATTTGGCAGTTCTTTTGGTTGCTACATTAGTTCTTCTATTTTGCAGTTCTTTTGGTTGCTACATTAGTTCTTAGATATTTGGCAGTTCTTTTGGTTGCTACATTAGGTATTCTATATGTATTTTGCAGTTCTTTTGGTTGTTAGTTCTTCTATTTGGCAGTTCTTTTGGTTGCCATAGTTCTTCTATTTTGCAGTTCTTTTGGTTCCTGCATTAGTTCTTCTATTTAACAGTTCTTTTGGTTCCTAAACTGTGCATTAGTTCTTCTATTTGGCAGTTCTTTTGGTTGCTTGTTCATCTGATTGGTACTCTGGTCCGGCCTATCACATCCGTGCTTTAAGCCCACCATGCATGCACTACAGTCAGACATGCATGGAAGCTGTACTGTAGGATTACCTGGGGCCCAATTTCATGGAATCCGTTAGCAAAAATTCTTCGCTTATGGTAGCAGAATTTTTGGGTTACGGTTAGTGTATTTCACGGGAAAGTTTTCTTTTTGGTAACAGTAAGCAAGGACTTTCTGCAGAATGCATATATGACAACGCGATAGCAGAAAATAATCACGGTTACCCTAGATATTCTTCGCTAACTGAAAGTCTTGCTTACTGATTCCATAAAATAAATTACACGAGTAGCTTAGCACAAAAATAGGCCGTGACGGATTCCATGAAATTGGGCCCTTTTAACAGCTGCTTGATGGAGTTTTGTACACTCATCTTAAGAATGGCACAAAGGAACCAGTCCATTCCGGAGATGGGTATCGCTTTGCAATAAGTTGCACCCTGTGATATAGCAACACTGTTTTTAGTCTGGGAAATTCAAACTGTAACCTGGAACAAGTTCCTTGCATCATTCTGTTGGGTTCCGGATCAGGAACTCGGTTCCAAAGCACAACTCTCCTTCCCCCTTCTCTAGTTGGTGAAGCAGTACGTTAGAAGCAGGTAATTCCTCCTGACATTTAACGGTGCTTCTTCAGTTCCTGCATTACATCTGCGCCTGATTCCGATTCACGATCTGTTCCCTAATTGAAACTGAATTTCAGGATGTTCCACGAGTCACTCGGAGAAACCGCCCAGAATAAATTCAAGCTAACAGGTGGGCGATGTTCCCCAAATGTACTCGAGATAAAAAAAAAAAAAACACCACATGATCGCCCGGTCGGACTCGAACTCGAAACGACATGTTCCTATCTTGTTTAAATAGGCTGGCCCTAATCTATTTTTTTTTAATTACATTAGGCACATGGTTGTCCCAACATGGGCTTTTAATTTCCCGACGAGTCTTTCCCAGGAAGCCGTGTAATGGTCGTAAGCGGTCGACTTTCAAATCGGAGTAGATGGTTTTTATTGTCTGCATAATTGGATGCAGGCCGCCATAGGACAATGTGGGGCTGGATGTTAAAGGATCATCAGTGTAGGTTTACGTGGGTCTTCGCAAAAGATGGGAGTCGCGGTAATTATCACAGGTGATTCTTTCGCATGGGACGATTCATCATCAAAATACACCTGGCCCCATTTTTACGAGGGGCACGCCCTTTGAACTTGAGCGCCGAAAATATCAGTATGAAAATGATTGAACAGAGTCTACATATAAGTGAAAATAACTGAGGATGTGTACTTAAGGGAGACATTCCTGTAGAGTCGTTGCACAAAACTTGAAACGTATTTCTAAACAACCAATGAACTTGAAATTGACATATGCTCATATTGAGAGCTTTCACTGTCTTCATTTAGAATAGGGAGCATATAAGATTTGCAAGGCCTCCAAAAACAAATTTGTCTAGTTTGAGACAGAAAATTGACTCAACAGTTGGTAAAAAACAGTGCAAACAGTCACCATGGGAAATCTTTTCCAAAGATCAGAACAAACATAAAGGGCACCCTCACTTGAGTTGTTTTAGTTATCCCCTTTCACTCAAGGTATGAAGATGGTGCTGGTAGAAACATACCGTTAAAATATTTCCACCCAAAATGCTGTATTTATCCAGAAATTAGTAAAACAAACACTGAAAACAGTTTTGATCTCTGGGTAAGATCAAAACCATTCTTTATGTTTTATAAGAAAAATTGAGTCTGGTTTTTGCTATTTTCTCGTGACTCAGATGTCTGATTGAGCTCAAATTTTCACAGGTTTATTATTTCATGTACATGTTTGATCAGACAAAGTATTAGTGCAGTCCCGTGACCTTTATCAATCATATATTGAACCTAAAGGGTACATGTACATGTAAAGCTGGGCTGGATTTCTCAAAGCACAAAGATTAATCTTAAGATGAGTTATGATCAGTTAAGATGAGTTAAGATCAGTTAACACTAGTGATTTGTATTATGACATCATATTTTGCCTATCAATTATTACAAATTAATTCACACTTAAGATCGATCTTAGTGCTTTGTGAAATCGACCCCTGATACCTTAATAGGGAGACTTTGAAATGTCTACCAACTTCCCAATGCTTCCAAAATGTTCACTTTCAGATAATGACCTCTCATTACATGATCGATCAAAAATAATGGTGACAAGATTTTAAAAATACCGTTGGCGTTTTTCACTTTTTTTCTCAAAAAGTGGGCATCGTATGAGACTGGGAATTTCACAGATGAATTTTGCTGTATCTGTCTTGATATTTCTGCTCATGAATCTGCATTTCTTTGACAAAAACCAAAGTATGATATTACCTTTAAGGCCACATGTTAATAATTGGGACTCAACGTTTCTCAAATTTCTCTCAAATGAGGTTTGGAGCCAATTGTCTGCACAGTTCAGTGTGTAAGAAATGATGGAAGCTAATCTTACTTGACACATATCACCATCGCTTTCGTTTGGTCCAAACCTAGCTGACACTTGTCAATGGCGAGGTAATTTATGCCGAATGGTTTTCTAGAGTACCTTTTGTCGTGTCACTCAGTTCTTGAAGTCGGACTCCGTAATGAACCTTGATACACAATTTACTTGTCCCGAATTTGTGATGTCATCGCAGGAAACGTCCAATCGAAACAGCCCACCTTGTAAAAGCACATGCGGGAACTCATGTCACCTTGTTTTTGTGGCTTGCCATATTTTTCACCGCGGATAGCACAGGTGTCTATGAACAAAGAGGGGTAGCCAAAAGGTATTCGGTAATTAGTCCAGGTGTTGCGCCGTGGCAAAACTCTGTGACAGCCTCGGGATCCGGAAAAAATACGGTCGGCTTCAGGAAGACGGCATTAATTGAGTCAATCACAATGAAGTCCTTGCAACGCGTATAATTTGTATTCATGTGATTTGAAGTACGGGTCGTAATGAAAGATCAATGTTATTCTTGTGTCTGTCACCAAGGTTTGAGAATGACAAATCATTTTGCGAACTATACGGTCGCCCGATGCAGCAAGATTTTGACAAAACTCCAGCATACTGTATTGCATGTACATGTACATACATAATGTTGTCAAGGGATAAACTGTCTGTGTGCTGAGTGGTAAATACAATACACGCAATTTTTGTGGCCGCCATGACATATGACATTATGGGCGAATCATTACCATTATTAACTGCATCCCGTTATTGCGCATGCAGTGGTAGTTGACCGCTGTTTTTGTCAACTTTTTGTTTACATTTCACATGAGTTCTTCGGACCGTAACGTAAACAAACAAAGATTATTCAGAAAAACCATGCCACTTACATAGAAACACGCAAAGAAAATGTGCGCAGACTTGTGCCACAAAATAATGGAGCCTACAATGTATCGCACGTCATTATGTGCACAGATATTTGATTACACATCACAGAATATGCGCAGATATTTATGATGTACGATGTTCCTCCTGCGCCACCATTCTTTGCCGTCTTGTGCATGATATGCGTAGTTAATTTTCATGCTATGTGTAATGTAATGCGCGCCCCAGGTGTCATGTGTCATGGTGGCCTCTGCATCTCACGCTGGGTACGAAACCCCCCCAAAAATTAAACAGGTTTAATTGTTTGCGTACATGTCTGCGTCTGCGTACTCTGCGTATTGTTGCGTAGACGGGCATAGGGCAGCGTAGTCGCTACGCAGCGCTTCGCAACTGTACATAAGGCCTGGTGTGAAAGGGGCTTAAGCACACATTTGTACATGTTCGAGGACGAGTCTGAACAAAAGAAGTTCGTTCGAGGACAAGAATGGTTTTCGTTGTAATTCCTTTATCCTTCCTGCCATTGATGTATATGTACAAAACGTCTTTTGCTATGATGTACATTGCCAGTCCACATGTCCCATACAGTTTCACCTCAGGACGAACCCAACACTTGCCAAGTACTTGTGACATTTTGACAGTTCCTGATAAGAGGAACATCCGTCTGACAGGGTGTCAGCTATCAGGTTTCATATTGGGTTTCCCAAGTCTGACCTGGGGCCAATTTCATAGAGCTGCTTAAATTGAAGCACAAAATTTGCTTTTAGCATGAAAAGTCTACCTTGATCAAACAGGATTGCCAACCAATTAATTTTCGGCCATTGTTTGCAGAGCATTAACCTTTTTAAGTTTTGGCTGGCATACTGACTTTATACTGAAGGTTTTTGGTGCTTAAAGGTAATATCATACTTTGGGTTTTATCAAAGAAATACAGATTCATTGGCAAAAATATCAAGACAGATACAGTACCAGTCATCTGTGAACATTTCAGTCCCATACGGTGCCCACTTTTTGAGAAAACAGTGAAAAACAGCCACAGTATTTCTTAAGTCTTTTCTCTTTTATTTTTGATCTTTTAAAAGATCAAAAAGATTTTCGGTCGTTGTTTGACTAATTTCTGGATAAATATACCATTTCAGGCGGAAACATTTTAAGGATATGTTTCTACCACCACCATCTTCATACCCTGTAAGTTTAATACGTAAATCTGTGAACATTTCTGTTTTGGTTTCTTACCAAAGTATGATACTACCTTTAAGCACATTTTGGTGCTTGCTCTATGAAGTATGAAATAGGTTCATATTTGACAGGAGCTGATGTTTGCTATTAATTGTGGCTGTGAAATACCGTAGGTAGATCAGGCAATAAGTTTGGAAAGGAACCAATGTTTTGGGAGTTCTGTTAAAATGTACGAGTAAAGTCTGGAAAACGTTTGCCCTGATTATATCTTCTGTTATCAATACCACTCAGACTTAGGGGGTGAACAGTGAATAATAGTCGTAAGATTCCAAGAACCAACTGATAACGAAAAAAGTGAATAACCTTTAAACTAAGATTGCCAAGTTTATACATTTTTTAAAGGCATTATGGGCAGGATTTGGCCTAAACTGCTTAAAAAGATTCATAAAAGTACAAGAGAGTTTCAAAGAAGTTGCATTGGCGTTTGGTTTGCGTCAACATGATAAAAGTCCGACTCGAGTCACATTTTTGGGTGATTCGACTTCTGAAGGCTAAATCGAGTTCTGAAGGCTAAGTGACTTGACTCGACTCGAGCAAGACTGGAGTCCCCCTCCCAAAAAAGAGCTAATTAATTGACTTAACTGAACTACACACTGTGACTCGATATTCTTGACCAAATGACTCAACTCGACTCGAGTCACTTCTTGAAAATAACTTGACTAAACTCGACAACTAAAAAAAAAACAGTGACTCATTACAACTCTGCATTGATCTCCTTTCAAACCCCCATGCCAGATCAAACCCCTTGCTGGATCTAATCCCCCTTTGACTCCCCTTGCTGGACTCAGTGTGAACGCAATACACTGATCCAGTAAGCCACACCCACCATAGCAACAGCCAAGCAACAATGCACACGCGCACGCACATCAAGTGTCACGATCACTCACACGCGATGAATCGCATCCACTCAACCACCGAAAGCACCTCTCTCCGTTGGACTTTGGTTTTGGAAAAGGCCAAAAATGCACATTTCCTCTCAGCCAGAGCACCGAGAGTCAGAATTACAATGAAAATATAAACACTGCTTGACCATGGTGAAGAATAAAACTCAGATTTGTAAAAGAATTGCCTTGTACATACAAAACAAAAGTAAACTCAACGAAAAGTGTGCTGTAACGAATGCAAAATTGATGCAGTTTTGTCGGACAAAATGGCGGCAATTTGTGGGACCTTAAATAATGCGTCGTGATTGGCCATTTTGTCAAGGGGCTTAATTGGCCTACTGGATCGGTGTATTGAAACTGTGTCTCCACTTAATCAAACGAAGTAATTGTGAATTGTAATTTCTGCTTGTGTTTATACAGATACCATGGCTCAGTATCCAGAGAAGAGGCAGACAGTATGCTGACAAGAGGAGGAGATGGTAGCTACTTGGTCCGAGAGAGTCAACGTGCACCCGGCAGCTATACCCTGGGCTTAAGGTGACCTTAACTGACCTCTATGAAAACCTTCGTTGATCTTTTGTGACCATGAAAGCTCACAGTTAAAAATGATCTGCTGTGATTTTCAGGACTCCAGTTATATGTAGTAGACCCCGTGTCTTCAGTAGGTTACTGCCCTCTAGAATTTCTCGCGCGTTTATGGTCTATATCCAGAGTGACTGGTCAACACCCTTAGGCCAAGACAGGTGGTCAACGCAGGACAATGATCTTGCAGATCTCCTACCCTTGGTGAACCTGATCATCAAAGTATCGAACGGTCATTTTACGGAACCAAGGTCACTACTCTCTCTCTTGCTCGGTCACCAGGGGCAATTTGGGTTTAATTGACACCTGAGCCAAAGCAGGAAGTTTTTTCACCTTTAAGCTACGTCTTTATACACTTCATACTCATATTGTCTAGGGCCTCCTGTTTTGGTTGAACATGATACGCATGGTCGCACCGTAATTAATATTTTTTAAGGACTTCCATCCTGGGGCTTATTTCATTGAGCTGCTTATTTAAGCGGAAAATTTGCTTAAGCATGACAAAAGTCGTCCTTGATCAAACGGGATTACCAACCAGATTTTCATGTGATGTTTACTGCTTTTGACTGGTATCCGGCCATTGTTTGCTGAGCTTAATCATTCACAAGGAGTTTTGGTGGACATAATGATTTTATCTACATGTACCAAGGTTTATGACCGAGCTGTCAATACTAGGCTCATGAGGGTACCTGACTCGCACTGTCCGCATTGGAATTTTCGTCACGGGTAAAGTGTCTCGGGAATTCTTCCTGGGCAGAAGTTGGCTGGTAAAAATGCCCGCGCGGATCGGGAAAAGTAACTGAGAGGAAGACTTCCTGAGACGTCCGCACTGGACTTAAAAATGGGTAAAGTACCCAGCGTCTCGGTAACTTTGCCAAAAAAACTCCAGTGCGGACAGGGCTTATAACAAGTTTAAAGTTTTCCCCAAATGCTCTTGATTAAATAACTTCAGTATGTCTATCCACACAAACATTAATGAGCATACATGATCATCGGCTGAAATCTACATACTGAAAAAAATGGAAACCTAATGTAATTAAAGGTAGTATCATACTTTGATAAGAAACCGAAACTGAAATGTTCACAGATTTACGTATAACTTACAGGGTATGAAGATGGTGGTGGTAGAAACATACCGTTAAAATGTTTCCACCTGAAATGGTGTATTTATCCAGAAATTAGTAAAGCAACGACCGAAAATCTTGTTGATCTTTTAAAAGAGCGAAAATAAAAGAAAAAAGACTTAAGAAATACTGTGGCTGTTTTTCTTTGTTTTCTCAAAAAGTGGGCAGAGTATGGGACTGAAATTTTCACAGATGACTGTTACTGTATCTGTCTTGATATTTCTGCCCATGAATCTGTATTTCTTTGATAAAAACCAAAGTATGATATTACCTTCAAGTCTGGAGATCATGCAAATCACCAGATATTTACACAACTTTGACTGTACATGTATGGTGAGCTAAAATAAACGTTTAAACTGGATCCGATAAACGCCGATTGCTCGGAAGTGTCATCTGTCATGACCCCAAATCTGCCATCATCTTCACGCCTCCGTCACTGTCTGTTCCGCCCAGAACGCCTGTCGCTGTTGCAGTTTTTTACGTAATCCGTGCGAAAACAATTGGATTTCCTGTCTACCCTTGGACATGGTGCAGGCCCAGACTAATATTGTGACTTCCTAAGACCACCATCGCGTCAACAAGAGATTAGGGCGTGATCTGAGCTAGCTTTGGGCTTGGTCCCGTTAGGACAGGATGCTTCATTTGTCATATCTGATGAGGAAAGATGACCGATTGTAAGCCGCAGAGCTTAATACGTGGAAGGCAATATTACTGAAGGTCATATACAGCTATTAAAGTAAATCGATACTTCCTCTGCAACTATCAACTGAAATATGTGACTGTTTTATTTGCAATACATGTATTAGCAAAATACAGGAACTAGATACCAGTATATTACTGTGACTCCAATAACTGTACTTGTGCAAGTAGCATATTTTGGGCCTGTTTGTTTAACGCAAAGGATCCCAGATTTAGGGATCCACCTCCTATGCAGGGTACGCTAAAATGGGATCTGGATCCGCAGAATCTGTGAGTCTGTGCGTTAAACAAACAGGCCCTTTATTAACTTAATCATCAAATAACCACAAGGGAAACTGACTAAATATAAAGTCATTGAAAAGTGAACAAAGAAAATTTGATTGGAGCGGGATTCAAACCGGAAACATCCTGAACACCGTACAGACGCTCTACCAACTGAGCCATCCAGCCCTACTGTACGTTGCAGGTGTCCATAATAGATCATTATCTTAGTTTGTTTGGCAGTCAGAAGCCATTAAACCACTCACGAAACATATTATCCCAAGGATTGTTTAAGATACGCTCAGCATTGGCAATACTGCAACCTGAGAAATCTGTGAAAATTTGAATCCCTTACGGTGCCCACTTTTTAAAGAAAACGTTGAAAAAAAGGCCACAGTATTTCTTAAGTCTTTTCTCTTTTATTTTTAATCTTTAAAAGAAAAAAAATTTTGGTCACTGGTTTTACTCTTTTTGTTGTTGATAATTACAGCATTTCAGGCAGAAACATTTTAACAGCATGTTTCTACCCTCACCATCTTTACACCCTGTAAGGAATAGGTAAATCTGTGAAGATTTCTGTTTCGGTATGCTACCAAAGTATGATACAACCTTTTTAAACAAAATAGTTTATGTTTTGGCAGGTTGAACAATACAACAAGAAACTTCAGGCTGTATTACGATGGCAAGCACTACGTCGCGGACAAGAGGTTCGACTCCCTCCAGGACCTCGTGGCCGACGGTCTCATCACGCTCTACGTGGAAGCCAAGGCCGCCGATTACATCAAGGCAATGGAGTCAGAACCCATCTACGAGAAGCACTCTAAGTACGCCACGTTACGAGAGAAGAGAATGAGCAATGGCACGGTCACGCCCCTAATAGATGGACACACAGTATCTCTTCCCGATCAGGTAGGTATACAATTAGACAATACATGTAAGAGAGGTGGTTTGCAGAATATTGTCTTGAACCCCTTCAGCCCCGGATTATTTTCAGCCCTGCTTGTTTCGACCTCATTATCAGCCACCGGTCACAATAGAGGTCAGCTGGCCCGGCTTTGTGTGCAGGGTGCTCGGCATAAACAATGCAGGCACGCATTGGTTGAATAGCACCGCACAAAAGATCGCATTCAAGGCGGACTCTAATCCGTTCACACCCAGATGTTCGGAACTCAGAGATTGCCATTCACTCGAAAATGCAGATCTTTTCAAATGCAAATTATGGAGATGAATGTACCACAATGAGCGGATCTTTGTGGACAATAAAGGTTCCCAGAACCTCTTGTTCCAGACAGTAACCCCATTCAATGCATTTCAATGGAAATAACAAAGCAATCATGAATATTCTCAGGCCATGACGGGTGACTGCTATGGATGTCCTCCGGGCTGAAGGGGTTAACGGGTGGCTGCAATGATATTTAATAATATGTACCTAATTAATTTAATTAACTTTTTAAAAATGTATTAAATTTGTTTCAAATTTGTTTTTTGTTTTCCGCCCGCATCTGGTGTTTTTTTCTTCTCAAAATAAACCGCACCCCATTAGCATTTTGTGTTCACGCCCCACCCCCTAGTACGGGATTTTGTTATTTTTGTCAGTGATGCGGGAACCAGCTTAGCATTACTGAGTCTAGCGATTTCAGTCCAGCTGTCTAGTGATTTTGTTTCTCTTGCACAATTAAAATGGTGCCTAAATTGACAATAGCGCTCCGCACTTGAGCTAAAAATAGCACCGGACCTCAGACAAACATTGCAATTAACCACATGCACACGTGCGCGGGTGTGCGCGTGCATGTACACTCAAGTGTGTGAGTCAATGTTTGTCTGACATCCGGGGATTTTATGACGTCATTAGTGCGGAGCGCCAATATAGTTTTCCTACATGTATGTACATGAATGCCACAGGTCTAGTGGAAAAAGTTCAGGTCTAGTGAAATGCCTCAATTACTAGACCAGCTGTACGTCCAGTGTTTTTTTTTTTCACGAAATTCGAGGCCTGATTGTGTTTCTATATACATGTACACTGTACGTTTCTGGGCCCAGGCGAGTAGTTTATACTGCAAAATAACCACTGTTTTGTTGGCGCTTCTAAAAGCATCGAAAAAATTCAAGCCCGGTTATCGGAATGTTCCAAATTGGTGACGCATCCCCATGAGGGCTTGCAGGTGTCGTGGCTTGTTACCCACAAGGCAGCTACACCTGTGAAAGGATCTCAGCAGTAAAGCCGTTAACATGAGGGCCGGGGATTAGCCGCGGAGATGCGGTTGCCGTCACGCATTAAGAAGTCCTCCTCGCCAGCTGTCTCGTCAAGTTCTGGGCGGCAGAGAGTTCTTGATGAACCCTGACAAGAAGGAGGCAGTTTTGGTTACTGGATTACAGCCAGCAGACATTTTGCTTAGCGGATGTCTAAGCATGTTTAATAGGATCCTGCTTTGAGCAGGCAAGCTTAAGACTCGGTATCTTTCTGGTAAGCATTGATTTATCACAAGGCTTTCCCGAAGATTTCGCAGCCATAATCCCAAGGATGCTTTTCAGATCCTGGCTAGCCACGGACTTGGTGGTAAGCGTGAAAGATTAGACTCTGAATTAAATAGGATCAAACATTGAAAGGGAGATTAAAGAGGTACTGGGGGGGTCGAGATAAGACTTCTGAGAGGTGAAATTCAAGTCACAAGATCGGTCTCCGCATGTAGCTTGACAGGGAATGAATCAAAATATCACTTGGTGCTTTTCCATCATTGTAAGTTGTCAAGACGTTTTGCGGTTTTGGAGTAGAGTCCTCAGATCCGAGTACAGAGTACTCCTAGTACTTCAAGGTCTGAGTACTGGGCCGAGTCCGAGTACATTGCTGTCGAGTCCAAGTCCTAAGTATCGAGTCTGAGTACGCTCAAAGTCGAGTACAGGGCCAATTAAGTCCAAGTACCAAAGTCTGAGTCCGCGTCCGAGTACAATACCAATGCAAAGTGCAAAAAAATTGCATTTTGTTTCACAAAGATGTTTATAATTGGACGTTGATCATGTTGTGCCACTCTTCTCAGAAATAAATGTTTTTCAAACCTTGCAAATGACACTGTGCTGCTTACTTCATTTGATACTAAACTCCCAATGATCTTCATACTCCCATTGTGTAATTTATCGGAAATCGGCAACATAATCAACCATGAAATTGTAACGAAAATGAAATTTGCATGATGGTCAAGTACTCCCAAAATTTGAGTACATGGAAGCAAGTACGGGCCAAGTACATTTATTTTTGAGTACTTTTTATCGAGTACGGGTCGAGTATTTGTCCGTACTTGAGTTGTACTCGAGTTGTACTCGAGTTGTACTCGAGTACAAGTACGAGTACTCCAACACTGACGTTTTGTCAAAATGACACTATTTTGATACATCTGTATTATCCTTTAATCATCTTGCAAGTTGACTCGGGCATCTTTATTTTCGAGTACTTTTTATCGAGTACGGGTCGAGTATTTGTCTGTACTTGAGTTGTACTCGAGTACGAGTACTCCAACACTGACGTTTTGTTAAAATGACACTTTTTTGATACATCTGTATTAAATCCTTTAATCATCTTGCAGGTTGACTCGGGCACTGATGGACAAGTATGCCTGGACAACGCAGTCACGTCAGCCTCCTATGAAAAAGCACACAACTTCAAGGTACGTGGACGCCATTTCTTTGGAACTGTTTTTCGTGGGGCCCGATTGTTTCACTCAAATTTGGTGGATCTAGCTTGATTAATAGCTACATGTATTTGTGTACCTTGATTGGTTCCCACACCAGATAAACCACTTGTTGGATGGGGGAAACCAGTGGTTTTATCACAAGGGGCCAATTTCATAGAGCTGCTTAAGCACCAACATTTGGTAAACCATCAAAAACCTTGGTAAATAAAATCAGTATGCCAGCCAAAACTCCTTGAGAATGTTATGCTTAGCAATCAATGACTGACTACAAGTCAAAAGCAGTGAACATCATATGGAAATGTGGTTTTGTCAATCCTGTTTGATTGAGGAAGACTTTTCATGCTTAAGCAAATGTTGTGCTAAGCAACTCTAGGAAATTGGCCCCATGAGATCAGGGGCCAATTTCATATAACAAAAATTTGCTAAGCATGACATTTCTGTCTTAATAATAAAAACAGAGTTAACAACCAAATTTCCACATTTGTGTATCACTTGTGATTGTTCTTTGGCTTATGTTCGCTGACCATGAATATCAAATGGAATTTTCAATGGTGGTTTGTTTTATTGGGCGAGACATTTTTGTGCTAAGCAAATTTGTGTGCTTAACAGTTTTATGAAATTGGCCCCAGGGCCTCCACACTTCATCTCCGGCTCCGGCTCCGGCTCTGGCTTCTGCTCTGGCTTCTGCTCTATTTCGACAGTGAATCCATTCTAAAAATTCAAAATAGAGGCTTTTGGCTTCGAAAGTAGTTTCTCTGTTTTGAAGAAAATGGAGCTTCATCAGCTTCAATGAAAAGCACAGCCCATGTGTATTTTCAGTAAATTGATGACTGAGCCGAAGCTGAAGCTGGACCCAGAGCCAGAGACGATCGTTTTAAAAAGGCTCCTGGACTTATGGTGAAACAAACAAGCCCTAGCAATCAAACTTACAGCCATTTTTCATTGGTTTCATAAGGCCTTTTCATACTGCAAGCTTTCAACCTGGGGCGAACTCCATTCCCACCCTGGGTTGAAATTTGATTTTTCAACCCTGCGTTCAATTACCCGGCGTCGTTTCACACTTGCCTTTTTAGCGAACCCACCTTCAACCCAGGGTGAACTCATCAACCCGATTCAATTCACACAGCCTTTTTCAACCCGGGGCAAACATTTCAACACGGGTTGAAGTCAATCTCTGGGTTGACGCGGGGTTGGCATGGGGTTGAATAATTTCCAGTGTGAATCGCCGCCGATTTCAACCCCTCAATTTGTCCAGTGTGAAAAGGCCTATACAAAGCCAAGCTTCAAGCTTTTTAAACAACTATGGACAGATAATATGCAGAGTACCAGTTCTTTTGCCAATTTCATAAGCCTGCTAAGCACCAAAGCAAAGGTGCTTAAGCATCCAAAGTCCCAAAAGTGGTTACCAGTGACAAAATATTGGCAATGACTTGTTTTACTTGTGCCAGGTACCAAGATGTTTTTTACTCGGCATGAAAACTGCATGGTGTTTAGGCTGGTAACCGGTTTTTGCCCTGCAAGACTTTTTCTGCCAATTTAAGCACTTTTCCCTTTGAGTACTGTTCATTGGTCCGAATTTAAAGATTTTTTTCTACCAACTAGTATTTCTTTATTTGACTGCATGTAACATGGGAATCATTTCTTGTCATTTGTAGATGCACAACTTTAAGGGTCTGAACTGGTGCGAGTACTGCGGGAACTTCATGTGGGGACTGATAGCGCAGGGTGTCAAATGTGGAGGTAATTAGTATGCATGAATTATGAAGTCAAGGTACTAGACCTTGTTCCCACACACAATTAGTCTTGGTTCACGACTATGTTTTATTACTCAAACGTACAAACCAATTACATGTACCCACACTGACCCGCACGCACGTACGTACATGTAGGTAAATTCCTCTCTCAAACATAGTCTTGGGATTTGTTTTCGTAAAATCTCCCCCCGAAAACGGGGGGAAATCCACTAAGCATATGTTACTTTTGAATCAGACGCAGCCTATTCACACGTACATGTCCGTGCATGCTGGCTTATGCGGCCTGTGCAGGTAATCATACATATTCAACAGTGTTGTCATGATGACGTGGTGCGCTTCATAACACAGTGGGCACACAACTCACGGCCGTTACACGACTCCCAAGACTATGTTTTTGCGGGTCAGTGCGGGGAATCGGTTCGTACGTTGAGTAATAACATACAGTAGTCGTGAACCAAGACTAACACACAATCTTTTTGTAGGCAGTTGCAAAAAGATTTTGGCTACGGATTTGATTTGCATGGATGTCTGTGGAAGCGGCTAGAGCCACTTAATCTCGTGTGTAATTTGAAGCCATAGCCGCCAAGTGCAATGCTTAATACTACATGTAAACAGGTATTGCATCTTGACATTCAAAAAAGGGTGCTTCGTCATGTGATATAGCAACAGTGTCTTTAGTCTGGATAATTTAGGTTTTCATGTTTACGTACTGTGAAAGAATTCAGTGTACTGGCCAGATCTCTACATTATTGTTCAATTTTAACCCACGAAAGGCTTATTGATCGAAGGGATTTGATTGTAATTTCATACTTTGGTTTTTGTCAAAGATATATATAGATTCATGGGCCAAAATATCAAGGAGGATTACAGTAACAGTCATGTATGAAATTCCCAGTCCCATACTGTTGCCCAATTTTTGAGTAAACAGTGAAAAACGCTCACGGTATTTTAAAATCGTTTCACAGGATTTTTGATCTTTAAAAGATCAAAATTGTTTTTGGTCAATCGGTTGTACTCTTTTCTGGATAGATAGGCCTACAGCATGTTTTTCATGCAGAAAAATGTCAACGGTATGTTTTTACCATCACCATCTTTATACCCTGTAAGTTATAGGTAAATCTGTAGCGATTTCTGTTTCGGTGTGTTACCGAAGTATCATTGTACCTTTTAAGTCAGAAAAGTTCACACTGGGAAGGTATTTTTTTTTTAGAAGTTTCAAGGGTCCCTGAAGTGGGTTGGACTTCTGTGTGGTTATCGTTCAGGTGGTATGCTTCACTCTCAAGTTCGGGTAGGGATTGTCAAATTAAAGAGGACCTGTTGCAGATGGAGCTGTACTCAAAGACATCGTTGCTGGAGGTTACGTGGGCAGGAAGGCACTGGGCAGGACTTTTCCCAACCACGGGCTAAAAATATCCAGCGCGGCTCGCTTATCTTGCCCGGGCAGCTCATTCGTGGCTCCCGATCGTGGGAAGGGGCGGAGGGGGCGGACACTTTACATTGCCCCCTCACTTTTGCTTACCAGGATTTACGCAACATTTGCTCTGAATCTGTAGGCTGTGAGATTTGTACAAACAAGCATCAGACTGGTTTCATGATTCACTGCACAGGGGTTGACGTACTCAAGGCGTTAAGGATGTCTTTCTGTCATAGCTTTCGCCTTTGAGAAAGATCCTGCTATAGGATCGAAACGTCAGGCCCTCCTAACTCAACTAACTAAACCTATAGTGTTTTCATTTTATAAAATGCTTGGAGTTAGGAGGGCCTGACGGGTTTCGATCCTAGCAGGATCTTTATCGAAGGCTTCGATAAAGATCCTGCTAGGATCGGCGAAACGTTCAAACTCCAAGCATTTTGTAGATTTCAGGTCATTTTGGCCGATGAGCAGTTTGCAGCAGTTTATTACTAGTACTGTGTTTCATTTTAGTACATTTGGTCGACTTAGCCTGAACTTAGACAAGCTTAATCGCAACTGCATCAAACTCCCGTAGACTGGCATGTTTCTTTCATCACCATAGCCAAATTCATCATTATCCAGCATTATTTCTTCGAGTAATCCCTATGTACTGTTCTCAGGTTGCAGCATTGCTAATGCTGTGCGTATCTTAAAGGCGCAGCATACAGGATTTTCAAGGCCTCCAAAACAAATTGTTGAGTTTGAGACAGAAAATGAACTCAACAGTTCGTAAACAGTGCAAACAGCCACCATGGGAAATCTTGGTTCATCAGATGCTGGTTTTTTTAAGGAAATTTAAGGAAGTTTAAGACCTTCACTTCTGTTTAAGTACCAAATTCAGCCAAAACTCGCATCTTTGCAAATCCTATATGCTCCCTTTAAATGATCCTTGGGATATAGCGGTATGTGTGTGATTTCATGGCTTCTGACTGCCAAACAAACCAAGATAATTAACTTTTAGGGACATTAGGGCTGGATGGTTCAGTTGGTAGAGCGCCGGTACTGTATTCCGGTAGTTGCTGGTTCAAATCCCACTCTAGTAAAAATTTTTCACTTTTCAGTAGCCTTATTTCAACCTCAAACTGTCTCAAACTTGCCTTCTTTCTGTTAATGGAGTTTTTTTTCATGGCAGTTTGGTGTAAAAATACTGCTACGTGAATCTGATCACAGTCGAGCATGTTTGGCAGAAGCATTGAGACAAATTACATATTCTTGTTTGAATTTCCCCTCTTCAATTCTCACATTTGAAATCCCATCCTTCAAAAACATTCGCTGGACGGCAATTCCACTGTAGGATGAGAAAGTCTGTCATGAAGATGACATGATAACGAATTAAGATGCATCCGCAATTAACTAACCACTTTTTGCTGCCACACTCCTCGCTGCTTTCACGCTTAAGTCTAAATTGTGTTACGTTCTCATGAAATATTTCCTGTTGCAATCGTCATAGTCTAATTGACGTCTCCTAAAAGGATTAGATGGACGACTGTTTGCAAAATTCTTCCGCGGGGAATAAGTCAACACTCTTGCATTCGGTTTTTTTTTTTTCAGAACGAGAAAGTATTTTTAAATTTTGCTGATTAATGTTGACAAACTAAAATGAGAATGTTTGAATGTGCACTTTGCGTGACATGTTCTCTTAAAGGTAGTATCATACTTTGGTAAGAAACCAAAACAGAAATTTTCACAGATTTACGGATAACATCCAGGGTATGAAGATATGGTGGTGATACCATTAAAAAATTTTCTGCCTGAAATGCTGTATTTATCCAGAAATTAGTAAAAAAAAATGACTGAAAATCTTTTGGATCTTTTAAATGATCAAAAATAAAAGAGAGAAAAGACTGTGGCCGTTTTTCACTGTTTTCTCAAAAAGTGGGCACCGTATGGGACTGAAATTTTCACAGATTACTTTGACGGTATCTTCCTTGATATTTGTGCCCATGAATCTGTATTTCTTTGACAAAAACCAAAGTATGATACTACCTTTAAGCTTCATTTTTCTTTCCGTTTCCCATTCTTGATTCTTGATTCCTAAACTCCTGTTTTCCTAAACTCCCATTTTGATCATCCCATTTCCCAATTCTCCTTCATGTTTTATCCTTTCCCTTAATGTTACCTGTAATAGGGATGAAAGTGCTTTCAGATTGTTGCTTAATGCATAATGAATGACTATATGTACATTTCATTGTAACTTTTATCAGTTTATGTAAGTCCTTCATTTTGGCCCCAAAGTTAAAAAATCAGTACATGTATGTATGCCTCCCAAAAATCCCCCTCGGAACTGGTCCACGCAACATGCATGTGACGTCATCGGCAGAACAAGTAGGCTCACACCGCAGTATCTCTTGCTGGCTCGTGCACATTGTATGTAGGATTTTGCTCTTCGATTTGAACAAAAACGCGGGGTCGGTAGTTTTGCGTCTTATATACTGTGTGGCATTCTGCCGGTGACGTAGCAAGGTTTTTCGTTGCGAAAAGTCGGGTGCTAAATTATGGGTGTAAAATACCTCCTTTTTCACGTACAATGTTTTTTTTAGCACAAACAATAACAGACATGTTGACTTTTATGACAAAACAGATGTATTTAACTTCATATGAGTTTTGATTTCAGGCCATCCTTACCCTTCTCTGCTATCTATTCTTTGTCTTGTTCAGACTGTGGACTAAGCACACACAAGAACTGTTCCAAGAGAGTTCCCCTAGATTGTACACCGGACCGCCGGCTCATCAAAAGGGTCTACGGGGTTGATCTCACCACGCTAGTCAAAGCCCACGGCACGACAAGATCCATAGTCATAGACAAGTGCATCGAGGAACTAGAACTAAGAGGTAAAGAAACCTTGGCCCTCAACAAAGTTCCCCTCTTTAAAGGGATGGTACAGAATTGCTAAGACAAAATACACTTCAATATCACAGATTCACATAAAACATGCACAGTATAATGGTGATGATAGGAGAAAACAACCCATGAAATGTTTTTGTCTGAAATGTCATGTTCGTTGAGAAATAAATGAAACTATTTTCCGATTGGAATAAATCGCTTCGAAGCGTTTTATTCATTCGTTGAAATGTGTAAACGGGTTTTCACTATTTCCTCGTGACCCAGATGGCTGATTGACCTCAAACTTCTACAGGTTTGTCAGTTAAGGTATATGATGGATTTCATAATGTGCTTTCACAGTCAGCAATGGTTTTGTCACAAAAACCAGTTCTGTATTATCCCTTTAAAGGGCATGTACAACATCAGTGACAAACGAAAACAGAAATGTTCACAGATTTACGGGTAATTTACAGGGTTTAAAAACGATAATGGTAGAAACCTACTGTAAAAATTGTTCTGTCTTAAAATGCTGTATTTATCCCCCAAAAAAGAGAGTAAAACCAAACACCAAAACATTTTTGATATTGGCAAGATTAAAAATGAGAGAGATATTCCCACACAATCAAAAGTAATCAAAAGTAAGTTACTACAGGGAAATACAATGTATGGCTGTAAAAGTTATTCCCATACAATTTGGCATAACAACTCCAACGGTTTTTCGTTGTTTTTCTACTGTTTCCAATGATCAATTGAGCTGGAATTGCACAGGTTTGATTTTATTCAATGACAAATGAAATTATGAGCAGCCTGCAGCTGCTCTGTCACCTTAAAATGTTGTACATGTACAGTACATGCCCTTTAACGTTAAGTCTGCATTAAATTGTTTTTGTCTAGTGTCTTTCCCCCAGAAGAATTATTTGACATCATGTGATGCACTTTTGATTACTGCGAGTGTAATTCGATAATTTGACTGAATAGTCTGTTTCCTTTCTACTATTTAGGTTTGGACGTTGAGGGGTTGTACAGGATACCAGGCATGCAGGATGATATGGACTTGTGCAGGCAACGATTTGATAAAGGTGCGTGTCTTATTAAAGGGTTCATGCAGTGCTGTTTTTCAGTCAGGTTATTTTATTGCCTTCAGACAGAGAATATACTGACAGATAATGAATGGCAAGTCTTATTTTGGTTCCAAACCAGCAGTTGGTTTTAGTTTTAATTCGCTTTGCAAAATGGGAGATTTTCATGCATACTCATGTGGGGAACCAACAGCAAAAGTAGAATAAAAAAACATAAAAAAATGAAGAGGCAAACTTGACCCACAGAAATGGTTTGACAAAAATATTACACTGCCTGTTGAGTGAAAGGAACATATTCGGCACACAAAACTCATGAGGAGGAAAAGGTCTGTCAGAAAACCTATAAAACAACCCCAACTCAATTGGGTTACTGCGCTCAAATACATGTACCCAGATGACATCACAGTTTTGCTCCTGAATATGGAAATTCTAATTAGCATACAAACAAAAAACCCCGTTGTTAACCCTGAAACAGTGTGAGGAAGTGGGTTAAATCACAGGCCCCATATAACAATTGCTTTTCGGCACACGTTCAAGCCATAATATTCCTATTGCAGAGACCCTTTACGTTTCGACCCGTTTCGATTCTGCGTATTAGTAGAGGGGAGTATTGTATGCGGTTTCAGAGAAGTAAGGAATGGTGTAGTTGACTGACGGCCATCTGTTGGTAGCCTCAGGCCTACATCCCCTTTACGGTCCTCTCAGGAAGGCAAATATGTAACCCAACCACTACTTGTTAATCTCTGTGCAACTGGGATTGCCAGTAGAGGAACGGGAGTGGTCAGGTAGGACGTATTTCAGGCTCGGTCCTAATTGAACCCAGGCCTTCCCAAACACACCCCCTCTCCCTCCTCTAATAATTCACAGCTCCAATGATCCAGACGGGAGGGAAAGAGGGGCACGACGTCTTCTTGGGAATTGGGCCAGGTTGGCACCCAACTCCGCCATCCCCCTCTATCTGTATTAGTCTGTTATTAATCAGCTGGTATCCAGCCGGTCTGGTGACCGGTCCATTCACAGAGACATCTTAACCCACATTGTCTCGTAAACATCTTGTTGGTTCGCGGTACCAGTGCTGTCGCCGTAATATGATATTATATGGGTCAGTAGACGTATGTTACAAGCAGGTGTCCGTTCGTCTCTTCATTACACCTGGGTTGCACGGTCAGAGAGAGGGGAAAAACACGTTTGGTAATGGAAAACAGACGTGGGGTCGATTTCACCAAACTCATCGTAATTTACTATCAATCCTTACAGTTATGTGATGCCATGTCTTGGCTATCATCATGTAGAATTTGAGCAAAATTGGACTAAAATTGAGAGAAAAACTAAGACTGAATCACCCAACTTCAAAACCCAATTTTCATTTTTCTTTCAATCCACATGTGTGTGTATTGACCACTTATTCTGGAACACTGCAAATTTGTTTTTATAGAGTACTCTTTCAATTGGTCATATTTTCGCCAATTTCAACCCGATTTTGCTTAAATTCTACATGGTAATAGCCAAGACATGGTTGTATCAAATATCTCAATCTTGAAGTGATAAACAGTTAAATTTTAACATAATGGTTCCCGACAAAGTGTTGCCTTTTTCGGGGGACACACTGTACATTAGGTGATTGTTCATTTATTGATTCTGATGATTTTTATTGACGATAACTGAGGAGCAGAAACAAATTTCACCGATTCAAAATGCGGAATATGCTTGAATACTGAGACCTGTTTAAAGGTTGGATGGGGGACGGGGAGGTTAATTATAAATAGGAGGGGTGCAGCGTATGGGATTACTGGTGTTATTTAGTAAGCACAGTAGTAGCAGGTGAATGGGCTAGGTCTCTTAGGCCCCTTGGGACAGACTTCCCGAGGAAGGCTCTCATTAAACGCCGGGATACTCCAGAGGAAGCCAGCTCTCTCAGGGATTACAAGACGAGCTCAGGGGTGACTCTCAGCAAAGTACATCGGGCGGAAGCCGGCGTCACAAGCTGATAGTAGAGGGCGTTTGGAGGGAGGGGAGGCATGGTAGTAGCTAGGTCTTAATGACATCATAGCCACACCCTGGCTTAGGGTCCACACTTTTACTAAGCTCCAACTAAGCTGTTGTTATGTAACCATTTGCCGTAGTCATTTTCAAAGCCTGATTCGTGTTTAATTTGCGGTAATTGATCCATTTCCCTAAACTTCATCATCGGAAATACAACGAGCTGAGATCTCGGGACCGATAAGCCAAGATTTGATTGCTCTGACCTTCGGTGTAAGGAGTCTGTTTTGCTGGACTTCATTAAGCTTGATTTCTCTTTTGTCAATATGGTAATCTCTGATGAAATCACTTCTCGATTTAAATGATTATGTCTCTCTATTGAAGCAGTCATAAAAACAAGGAAATGAACTGGATTTTGAGTCAATTAAATGAAAACAAAGGCATTAAAACAAGTAATAGACTGCTTCAAACTCTTCATATACCAAAATAATGACCTGGAATATGCTTAGAGTTAGGAGAGCTTGACATTTCGATCGTGGTGGGATCTTTCTCTTACAGTATAAGCTAAAACAATGGTAGTCTATGTGATAGACGCACTCACCGTATAGCGAGCAAGCGTCTATCACATGGGTGCAGATTTCCTGATTAATTATGCAAGCCAACCCAGCACTGACCACTCTAAGTTTTGACCAATCAGGGGGCAGCTACTATCGTACGGTTTGGCGAGTGCGTCTAACACGTAGATAGCTGTTGCTGCACGGACGTACGAAATTTACCAATCAGCATCCTCCGTCACGACCGTGAGGGAAATGTTCTCAAAACAGATCTGATTGGCTGATGTGCCACGTTGCATATAATTTGCATGCATGCTTGTATCAGACGTTCGTATGTAGTGACACTGAGTAGAATGGGTGATACTAAAACAATGGTAGCTGAATGAAGCAGAATTCAAACCTGTAACCTCTGGAGTACCAAGCTTGGTGCTCAACGCGTATCGGTGGAATGATCCTTGGGGTATGGCGGCGTGTGCATGGTTTCATGGCTTCTGACTGCCAAACGAACAAAGATAATTGACTATTCGGGTCACCACCAACGTAGGGCTGGATGGCTCATTTGGTAGAGCGCCTTTACAGTATTCAGGAGGTCGCCGGTTCGAATCCCGCTCCTGTCAATTTTTCTTTTTTCACTTTTCGATGACTTTAAATTCAGTCAGTTTCCCTTGTGGTTATTTGATGATTACTATTTATGTTTGTGACCCTTTTTTTTCAGACGGAGCCAACGCCAAGATCAGTTGCAAGGACTTCCCGGACATCAACGTGATCTCAGGAGCTCTGAAGATGTACCTGAGGCAGCTACCAATCCCCTTGGTACCGTTTGGGATGTACGATAACTTCATGATGGCAGCCAGTGAGTATTGTCATAAAACATCCAACCTCAAATGGATTATACCTCCTATAATAACCACACGTTCCTTTCCTGTTATTATCCTCTAAGCTCCGGGTTTCTGTATCCTCTTTGGGTACGTTCAGACTGCGTGTTAAAGGGTGGCCGCAACGGGTGTTTTTGCTTATATATTGACGGAATAAAATCTTTAAAACGCAGTTGTGTGGCTGTCGTAGTTTTAGCCTCCCTTGTGTTGGTGTTAAAATCATTTTATTAACTGGGAGGGAGGAACGTCGTGACGTCATCTCGGGAACTCAGCAGCTGGTTCACAAGCCATTAAAGTAATGCTGAGCTGGTTCCTGCGTCACTAGGGGGTGGGGCGTGGACACAAAATTTGGAGAAAACAAAATACCAGATACGGGGAAAAACAAAAAACACACTTAAATTTTCCGACATCTTGTTTCAGTGCAGAGAAGCCTGGCAGCTGGTAACATAACACCTGGAAGCCCGTACGGGGTCAAGGCAAAGTGCATGACCTGTTAAAACCAAAAATAAAAGCGATCTGTTTTACATGTAACTGCAAACAGTAAAACGCTGTATGGACGCTAAGTATTCTATAAATAGCTCGAGCGCGGAGCTATTTCATACCATTTTACCAAATTTATTGACTACGAGAAGGTATATTTGAGTACCGGTAATCATACTGAAGAGGGGGTGAAATGGCAAAAACCTAAAAAGCAGGCTTGTGTTTATATTCTAGCCCAGTGAAGAAAATAACACAGTAAAAGATAATAAGTGTATGTGCAACAACAACAAATTGTAATTGTTTGTTCTGGTCCATTGTAGCAGAATGACTACAATGGAACACCACTATAACGAACACCGCTATGATACCAAACGTCATCCTTGGCTCCCAATTTTTGTGTGCAATACTTATCCAATATGGTTCTTTGAATCGACCACTAACGAACGACCACTATAAACAGTCAATATCTGTACATTCCGCCATGTTTGTTATAGCGGCGTTCCACTGTATTACAGGTCGGAGTACCTTCTCAAAATTCTGACCCCCACTCATACTCCCAGGTCCTTTAGAAATTTAAATATATAATGGATGGCCAAGGTTTTCCTTTGCTGTCAGGCTCTAATACTTCCCTCTGCTAAATCTCTGCATTTCCATAACCTGCCCTCCCTGACTATGTGTTGCACATTGCGGATGGTAGCTATTTATATCAAGGATAATGTACCTCTGTGAAAATTATTTTGTGGTGGTCATTACTTTGAGAAAGATTCTGCTAGGATTGAAACGTCGGCCCCTCCAAATTTTAAGCTTTGTGGTAGATAGTTTAAAGGTAGTATCATACTTTGGTAACATACCGAAACAGAACTCTTCACAGATTTACCTATAACTTACAGGGTGGTGATGGTAGAAACATATCCTTCAAGTTTTTCTGCGTGAAATGCTGTATTTAGCAAGAAAAGAATAAAAACAATGACCAAAAACAATTTTGATCTTAAAAAGATAAAAATAACAGTGAAAAGATTTTTTTAAATACAATGGGTGTTTTTCTCTGTTTTCTAAAAAAGTGGGCACCGTATATATGGGACTGGGAGTTTCACAGACGACTGTTACTGTATCTGTCTTGATATTTTTACCCATGAATCTGTATTTCTTTGACAAAAGCCAAAGTATGATATAACCTTAAAGCTTTGTGATTGTTAGTTTAAAAAAAGACTTTTTAGTCTGAAAAATTCAGGTTTTGATGTTTACGTACATGTACAGTGAAAGAATTCAGTGTACCAGATTTTGATAAATTTTAATTTCGAAAGGCTTATTATTTGGGAAACTCAGATGGTCACTTTAAGCTTCCATAGAATAGTTCTGTAGAGAAACTGGGCCCAATCTGTTACAGTAAACAAACAATTATTTTGCTTATGGTAGCAAACTTTTTTTAATATCTTCGTGAAATAACCACAAGGGAAACTGACTGAGTATTTTTAAGTCGTTGAAAAGTGAACAAAGAAAAATTGACTGGAGCGGGATTCGAACCGGCGACCTCCTGAATACCGTACAGGCACTCTACCAACTGAGCCATCCAGCCCTATGTTGGTGGTGACCCCAATAGTCAACTATTTTTGTTCGTTTGGCAGTCAGAAGCCATGAAACCACGCACACACCGCCACACCCCAGGGATCGTTTCAATGATACACGCAACAATGCTGCAGCGTTTTCCATTGATTCCATGAAATTGGGTGGGCCCAGATAAATCATGGAGATGCATGGAGTTGTGTTGTCAACATTTTATGAGGAGCCTGTCACTAGACGTCTGCAGTGACCCACTATGCTCGCAGATCCCTTCCTCAAAACCCTGACCTGACTTCCATGGTACCGTGGACAAACACCAGCACTCCTCTGACGTTATTTTGTCTTCCTTCGATAACGAACAGAAATCAGCGACTCTTCGGAGAGACTAGAAGCCATCCACAATGCAATGAACGAATTGTACAACACCAAGCCAGCACACTACCACACACTGAAACATCTCATCAACCATCTCAACAGGTAAGAGCGCCCTCGCCTGACAGGAAGTAGACATTGGCAGGCAAATAGTATGGGGGTTTACAAAAGATTTGAGGCTTTGCATGGTGACAATTGGTATGTGGATCGGTTTGTCAAAACACCATGTAATATTCGTTCGCACTTTCGCATTCTTATTTCAACGCATGTCTGGTTAGGTCTGAACGTTTTAACTTGCCTGCTCTAGTCATCATCAGGAGACGTAGGCATATTATCAATGTTAAATGGATGTTTAGGACAAGAAATTATTCTTTTGTATCCCCTCTTGCAGAGTCGTGCAGCTCAAAGATCAGAACAAAATGAGCGCAGAGAATGTGGGCATCGTCTTTGGCCCAACCCTCCTGCGAGAAGCCAACGACCAGACTATCATGGACAACTTGTACTTACTCCAGTACCAGAAGAAAGTGGTCGAGATCATGGTGGAAAATCCGGACATTATCTTCGACAAGTGAGGGCAGCAAACTACCACGATCCAGACGTCGGGGGAACGATTCTAAACGAAACAGCTTCCAGATATAGTTGTTGTTTTTATATTGTAGATGTAACAATTCTTCTTGTTGGAAAAATAACAGGAAAAAAAAAATTGACTTTGTTGGATTTCTAATGTGGTGTGATTCCAATAATTGAGATGCAGGATTCGGGTTTACTGATGAGCAGGCTTCAAGACCTGCGGAGAGAAGGATCATGATACCGGTGTCCTTGAGCAAGATTGTTGCATCGATTGCCTCCCTGCAGCGACCTGGGGAGACCTTCGGAAAGCAGAGCTGGTCTACATGCGAGTTTCAATACATTGTGTCAGCATGTGGATCGGTTTGCGGAAACACCGTGTAAGAATCGTTCGTACTTTTGCACTTATATTTCGTTCGCACTTCTCATAAGGTCTCAACGTTTCGACAAGTCTGCTCTAGTCATCATCAGGAGACCTGCCAGCAGTTGTCTCGATCAACAGCCAAGACGTGATCAAGAAAGCTGAGAAATTATCAACAGTAATCGTCTGATGGCCGGATGAACTTGCTATCAGGTGACCAGCATCAGTTGACAGCATTGGCTGATGTGGTATCAGGTGACATATGTCAGGTGACTTTCATCAGGTGACTTTCATCAGGTGACTTTCATCAGGTGATTCAACACCGTACTTATTCAAAAGTGGTGTCAAGTATAGACCTTTCTTGTGTTTAAAAACATGAACAGGCTGGTTGGCATTACTTATGGGCGGCCAAATGTGGCAAATCATTTCGTCTTCTTGACAGACCAAAATAGGCCTAATTTGCAAACTTTCCATAGCTATTCAAATACATGCCATCGTTGCTTGTGTTGTTTCCATTACATTCAGCAATATCTTTCAACGTTTATGAAACAAGTTGTTCAAATTGTGGTTATTTTTTATGCCTGGCTTTGATGGCTCGCCATAAATTCCGCCATGTTGGTTGGCAAAAACTCGGGCTGTGACGTAGCAGAAGAAAGGTCTATATATACATCAGTTGTTTACCATTGTGTGAATTAGAAAAATCGGTGAGCAAAATCTGTAATGGCAGCCATGATCAGTTAACCCTGAAACCAGCATGGCTGTCTTGCGTTACTTCACTAAATCTTTTGAAAGAACAGGTAGCCCCCAACCCAGCAAAATGAGTCACAAGTGACTTCAAGCTGATGTTGAGTCTCAGGCCATGACAAATGTACTGTACATTGCAAATCAATAAGGCCACATAAAAAAAAAAATTGTTTAGCGTCCTACTCTTCCAAATTTTTTAGGTAGGGAGGGAGGTTTTTATTTTTATTTTTTATTTTAAGGATAGAATGGCAACATGCCTGTGGAAGAAAAGATACATGGTATTCATGGTCAGAAAACATGTTAGGAAGATACTGAAGACCATAGAAGCTTTCAAGCTAGATATCTGACCATTGGAAATTTCAGTAGACTAGAGAAACCTAAGTATGTAGACTTGACTCAAGTCGGGTTACGGTAGTTCTAGTCATGCGCTCGGCTGATATTCCTTCAGTCCGCCACATCGGTACAAATTTCCGGAACGTTGATTATCAAATGTCCCTTCCGCTTAAATATGTACATTTTTCGCATGCTGCGGCTTCTACCCCAGGTGGCCTTCATGATGTTTAGTCCGAAAATTACGGTAGATATTAGTGCACACTGCTTTTACATACAAGAAATAATTGTTTCCCCTAATATTTATTTTTTTTGAGACAAAAAAATAATAATAATAATACAGGTCGGGCTCATATCGGAGGTCGGGCGGGGACGCTAAACAAGTAATTTTTTTTATGTGGCCTAATATGAACTTTGAAAATCCTAACTCCAATTATGTCCCTGTATGGTATTGTCAGGACATCAGCTTTCCAGCCATTTTTATTTCCCAAAATGAAAGGCCTCTAGATAATGTTTTTTCTGATGCATAAATGAAATCGGAAAAGAAAAAAACCCTGATTTTTAAGGTAGTATCATACTTTGGTAAGAAACAAAAACAGAAATGTTCACAGATTTATGTATAACTTACAGGGTATTGAAGATATGCTGGTGGTAGAAACATACCGTTCAAATGTGTCCGCCTGAAATGGTGTGTTTATCCAGAAATTAGTAAAACAACGACCAAAAATCTTTTTGATATTTTAAAAGATCAAAAATAAAAGAGAAAAGACTTCAGAAATACTGTGGCTGTTTTTCACTGTTAAGTTAGTCTCAAAAAGTGGGCACCGTATGGGACTAAAATGTTCACAGATGATTGTTACTGTATCTGTCTTGGTATTTTTGCCCATGAATCTGTATTTCTTTGATCAAAACCAAAGTATGCTACTACCTTTAAAATCAAATTCCTTGTATCCAGTATCCAACTTGAATATTTTTGAATTCAACATCATTCTTCCCATACATTGACTGCAGTATATCTTAACATAGACTTACTGCACATGTAATGGCTGTTCATGATTCTCCCCCAACATTAGTCTGCTGTATATATATAGATATTTATATATGTGTGATTATTATGAAGCTCGATGTGTACCAGTGAATTGTAAAGTCAAAATAGCCGTCTTTTTCATCAGGAGAATACCTGGATTTTCCAAATTATGTGATTTTCAAAAAGAAATTTACAAGTAAACAGATAATGCAAACAAACAAACAATAAGAGTATGCTAAAAAGAGTAGCATGACTTCAAAAGGAACCATTATTTAAAAGCTTTCTGTTAGTAGCTACACATTTTGATATTTTTATTTGTTTGGTCTATAAGTTATATGAAATGATTGTATCCATAGGGCACCATACTTATTTAGTAATTAATATAATGACTACTTCATTGTTTGACACTATGTCGGTGGTTACAGATACCAGTGCATAGATACTTAGCATCATAAAATAATTATATGGTAATTTATAGCTCATTATGCTGGTTTATAGATGAGCAGGGTTGTGTTGGAATAACCATTAGACTCTAGAGGGCGCTATATACTCGGAACCGTGGACCTTGTCGAAGATACAGGGGTTTACGAAACGGAGGCTCAGGCTCCAGCTCTGACATCCATATGCTGAAATATAGGTTGTGGTTTTTCATTGAAGCTGAAGCTCTGTTTCCCTTTTCAAACCAGAGAATCTACTTCCGAGGCCATAGCCAAAAGCCTCTATTTTGATACCCGTTATTTCAGAATGGATTC
Source organism: Astropecten irregularis (assembly GCA_963971285.1). Lineage (NCBI taxonomy): Eukaryota > Metazoa > Echinodermata > Asteroidea > Paxillosida > Astropectinidae > Astropecten > Astropecten irregularis. The sequence continues at coordinate 10,700,693 of OZ020249.1, read as the reverse complement.
ACGAAATGGAGCCAGAGCCTGAAATGGAGCCTGAGCCTCCATTTTGTAAACTCCCATAGCCTGTCTGGCACTATGCATGCGCACGCAAAGCTCTAGTGGGTAATCCTGTGACAGATTTAGCCCTACATCACTCAGTGCCATCCCTAGCAACAATTTTACCCAGAATGCTTTGCACACTGCCCGTTTCGGGCCATCTTCGATAAGTTCCACACCACTGCTATTTAAAGGAAGTATCATACTTTGGTTTTTGTCAAAGAAATGCAGATTTATGGGCAAAAATATCAATGCAGATACAGTAACAGTCACCTGTGAAAATTTCAGTCCCATACGATGCCCATTTTTGGAGAAATCAGTGTAAACATAATTTCTTAGTTTTTTCTCTTTTATTTTTGAATTTTTAAAAGATCAAAACAATTTTTGGTCGTTGTTTTACTGATTTTTGGATAAGTACATCATTTCAGGCGGAAACATTTTAACGGTAAGTTTCCACCAGCATCATCTTCATACCCTGAAAGTTATACGTAAATCTGTGAACATTTCTGTGTTGGTCTCCTTACCAAAGTATGATACTACCTTTAAAGGTAGTATCATACTTTGGTAGAATACCGAAACAGAAATATTCACAGACTTGCGTATAACTTACAGGGTATAAAGATGGTGATGGTAGAAACATACCATTCGTGAAATGCTGCATTTTAAGAGAAAATAATCAAACCCAGTACCAAAAACAAACGGTGAAAAGATTTTCCGTGGCCGTTTTTCACTTTTTTTCTCAAAAAGTGGGCACCGCATGGGACTGTAAGTTTTACAGATGACTGTTACTGTATCGTCATTGACTTTTTTTGCTCATGAATCTGCATTTCTTTGACAAAAACCAAAGGATGATATTACTTTTTTTTTTTTATGTGTTTTGAATTTTATGTATCACTTTGTCTGAATCAAGCGTTCATACTCAGGTTTCATGTTTAAATTGTGGACTTTTTTTGGACAATTTAGAAGAAGACACAAATGACAGTATTCTCAACTTTTGTTTGTTGTTGTTGATTGAATTTAGCTGTAACTTCTGTGCGAAAACTGGTCATTATTTATTGTACATGACACTATTTATCCGAGACCAATCTATATAACAAGTACACATTTAAAGTTTTCATATTTGTTTCCTCAATATTATGTGTAGTTATTATGCATCGTTATGCTTCCGGGAGCTAATTTCACAAAGCACTAACATTGATCTTAAGTGTGAATTCATCTTAATAGGGCTCCGCGCTCGTGACGTCACATTCACATGTTCGGACAAATTAGTCGCATGTTGCCTAATTAACTTACATGTAAACGTTGTGATGTTTGTCCGAACATCCGGGTAACTACATGTATAGCTGTCGATAATAAGGGGCGTATTCTATGGGTGCATTCGTTTAGCTAACACGGGTCAGCCCTTACTGGGAATGGTCGTGCTATACTGCACAAAACAAGCGAGAGAATGGGGACAAGGTTGACTGGTGTCGACCCGGAGGAGCTAATCGAATGCACCCCATAAATAGCTTGACTTAGCGCGGAGCCCTATTGCTAAGCAACGTGTGATGTCACAATACAAATCACTATGGTGATACTGAACAACTCATCTTAAGATTAATCTTAGTGCTTTGTGAAATCCAGCCGCGGTCAGATGGCTCTTGGTCAAGTTATAAAACTTTCTTTTGTTCTCTGCGAGGTGGACGAAAATTCTCCGTCGAGGCAGTTTTTACTGTCGTCACCCGCGAGCCCAAGATGTTATAGGTTCAGCTAGCGGGATGTTGTTGTGGCTGTTTCCTGAAAAAGGAAAGACCATGGATCTAGCTTTTATATTAACAGAAAAATGGTGATTGATAGTTTGACTAACTCTAAGGGGATCATAGGGCCTTTACGAAATCTGGCTTGAGGCTAGGCTTGGTACTTACGGTATTTCGCTACCGCCATTTGAGGCCCACCAAACGAAATGAAGGGATTGAGCCACGTGACGCAGTCGAAGAAAGACTCTAGCTCCGCCATGTATCTCAAGCCCTTCATTTCATTTAGGACACAAAATGGCAGTAGCAAAATAGATCCCAAGCCTAGCCTCAAGCCTCATTTTGTAAAGGCCCATAGGGCGTTTACGAAACAGAGGCTCAGGCTCAGGCTTAGGTTCCAGCACTAAGCAGAATGTATAGTTGTGGTTTTTAATTGAAACTAAAGCTCTGTTTTCCTTTTCAGACTAGAGAATCTACTTCCAAACCGCAGCAAAAAGTCTCTATTTTGATACCCGTTATTTGAGAATGGATTCACAAAATGGAGCCAGAGCCTAAAACGCCGAGCCCGAGCCTCCGTTTCGTAAACGCCCTATGCTTGAGGCTAGGCTTGGGACTTATTTCGCTACCACCATTTGAGGCCCACAAAACGAAATGAAGGGACTGAGCCACATGACGAAGCCGAAGAAAGGCTCCAGCTTCGCCATGTATCTCAAGCACTTATTAAGGACACTAAATGGCGGTAGCAAAACAAATCCGAAGCCTAGAGTCAAGCCTCATTTCGTGAAGGCCCACAGCCGTTGGTCAAGAAGCTATATTCTTGACATCTGGTAGAGGGCGCCCTTCTCACAAAGACTTCATAGGTTCTATTTATAGGCAATGGATATCAAAATATTTAAAATAAGCCCAGGTGGTCTTGTGGAAATGTGTGTGTCGCAGGTAGATGTACTGTATATTTACTGTATTTTGTAATGTACCGGTTTCGTCTTAATTAATTCATGGATGTTAAATAAGAAATAATAATAATTAAATAAATTGTGTAAGTCACATTTTCTGTAAAATCTGTTCTTAGGCCTAACTACGTTTTGTACAGCAGTATATTGCCTGATTTTTAGATATTACAAGGTCAAATCAATACTTGTTTTTATGGGTATTTGGATGTGTATATTTTCATACCCTTGTAGGCCTATACAAAATCTACTTATTGACTCACAACTAAACTCTTCTTTAATTCCAACAACATTTAAAGAATGTTGGGAGTTTTAATTCATGTCTGGGGCAGTTGACTGTTTTCCATATGCCCCCAAATTTTTGAAATCTTTCTCTTTTTTGTCTTTTCAGGTGTAGTTGTAAATAGAAGATGGAGTATATGTTGTAGGGAAAGTGACATTTTATAAAAGATCCCAAATTCTTCATTTTAGCCAAGTGTGCTGTTTTTTTTAACAGTATTGCTGGATTTCCAGACACTCTCCTATGTTTGCATTGTACTAGTTCCATATTTTGTTGTATTTTTGATTTGGTTCAAAGATGATCTTTGGTTAAAGGTACAGTACATGATTGGTAACAATACACAAACAGAAATGTTCACAGATTTACGTATAACTTCCAGGGTATGAAGATGGTGCTGGTAGAAACATACCGTTCATATATTTCCGCATGAAATTGTGTATTTATCCAGAAATTAGTCAATCAAAGACCGAAAACAGATTTGATCTCGGGGTAAGATCAAAATCATTCTTCATGTTTTATAGGACAAATTGAGTTGGATTTTTGCTATTTTCATGTGTCAGATGTCTGATTCAGCTCAATGTTCACAGGTTTATTATTCCATGTACATGTTGGATCAGACATAGTATGAGTGCTGTTCTGTTACCTTTACCAATCATGTATTATACCTTTAACGGTAACCTCAAAAGCAACAACTGTTTGTTGAGTAAAACAGGGTGGTCCGTTTTAATTTATATCAAAATACAAATATCGATCATGTAGGTGCATTACTTTTCATAATATGTTCCATTTTGTTTTTCCATTTTGAAAAAAAAAATTATACTTTTAGTTTTTGACCACTTTGAAGGGATGATCCTATTAATGTTGACATAATTTTTTGCAGTCTTTGTTGATTATAATTTGTATAGCTGCGTAATATTATTTGACATAAGTTATTTTCAATTTTTCGTTTTATTTATTTAATTTTGGGTTTTTTTGGGGGGCGGGGTGGTTGGAGTAGACATCTTTGGCAGATTTTTTTGGTCAAAGTCTCCGTCCTCCCTTAATGTTTTTTTAATCGAGCCAAATAAATGCTGAACTGCAAAAGGAGATCCATTTTGAAAAAAAAAGAAGACCCTAGTGAACGTCTCGTGACAAAAAGTAACATGGGGACTTGAAACCATGCAATACTTCGTTATTTATAGAATGCATGTGAATATTTCTGTTGAACAAAACAAAAGGTGATTTTTCTGTTAAAATTTCTTTGAAATCAAAACTCGATGGTGTCCGCCTGTATGTTTTACCTTGTCGTTTTGTGATTAAACAACCAATAATAATATAAATGAATTCAATCACAGTGTGTTCAGCTTGCTTTTTGAGTGATGTTTGAGAAATTTGTGTCTGCGGTTTTCACCGAGTTGAGAGGGAGTATTGAGCGGATATTTTATCAGGGTAAAAATAAAAAAATACGGTATTTTGAGAGTCCGTCTTGCTGATATTAAAGGTAGTATCATACTTTGGTTTTTATCAAAGAAATACAGATTCATGGGCAAAAATACCAAGACAGATACAGTAACAGTCATCTGTGCAAATTTCAGTACCATACGGTGCCCACTTTTTGAAAAAAAACAGTTAAAAACAGCCACAGTATTTCTTAAGTCCAGTTTCTCTTTCATTTTTTGATCTTAAAAGATCAAAAAGGTTTTCAGTCTTTGTTTTACTAATTTCTGGATAAATACACCATTTCAGGCGGAAACATTTTAACAGTAGGTTTCTACCAGCACCATCTTCATACCCTGTAAGTTATACGGAAATCTGTGAACATTTCTGTTTTGGTTTCTTACCAAAGTATGATACTACCTTTACGCCTGATATTTAGGTCTATAGTTTGAAAATTGTATGTATATTTTCCGATATTTAGACTTTTTGTGTTCACGTTACATCAAATTACGCAAAAAATGACCTTCACCGATTTCTGCTGTGATAAAACGAAAGTTATTGTTTGACTTTAACAATGGGAGCCATACACGTCGTGACATTGTGACTAACCTGACATATTTCAGGGATGACTTGACACTGTATGTTGATTCCAATTTCATTTTGTTATACTGTCAGTTTCTATTATACCCAGAGTTTTTCGGAACTAGAGATAGATGCTATGTGTTGCGTGTGGCCAGATGAAAGGGGCTACCTGTACATTTTATAGATGTTGTGGGGCATCCTGGAAGGGGGGGGGGAGGGGTTGTTGGAAGCATGATTGGTAGACATGTGCAAATCCTATTATGCGTGGATATCTCAACAATAATGAAAATTATAAATAACTTCCTAGGGCCCTTGTTTTTTTTTTGTACGTGTTTGAATTGTGCTTAAAACAAACGTTTACATGGTGTTCTTGAGGTGAAGGATATGCAGGATGGTAAGAATGTGGATAAGATATCCCTCCCCGCCAGTGACCAATAAAAGACAATGACACCATGGACCGTGTGTTGAGTGGCCTGACATAAGAGTAACGTTTATAAAAAATTATTTGGGAAAAGTCTGTTGACCTCCGAAGTATATACAGTATTTAAGATAATTATTTATTTTTTTTTTATCAATGAGGGTCCAAACGTGAAGCATTTGTGGAGGAGTACATGTATGATCCAGCAGGAAGTATACTCCCCTCGCAATGGCGATTGCTTCATTGACATAATTATGTATGTCATCACTCACAAGTGAAGCAAGTATGGGAGCAAGGGAACAACCTCTCGAGGGGAGAATAGGGGGAAGTGTCGTGGCAGTATTGGGATGCCCTTATAGGTACACTCCCCTGGAGAGTGTACCTATAAGGGCAATGTGAACATCAGAATTCTGCACCAGATGCATGCGTATTTACTGTACGGTGTAAATTAATGACCCGAAATTTCCCGATATTTGAGTATACTTTGGCGTTATAAATCAACATTTTCTCTAAGCATGACAGGCTGCTGAATTTGGTACGAGATGAACACGTAGGGTAAATGTGCCATGATTCGGACACTTAAGCAATTTGGGATTATTTGAACTTCTTAATGTTTGTTTCTCTCAACTGTTTTCACTTATGAACAACAAAGTGTAGTTATTATATCCAGGTTGATATTTTATTAAAGTTTTTTGTGTCTTTGAAATGAAATTGACTTGAAACATAACCTTAATTTTTGCCATGATTCGGACACCCTGTCCATGATTCGGACACACATGAACAAATGCTAAAAAAACATGCCTTGCAAAATAAATAATACCTCATCAATGCAGTGGGCAAATTCTTAAGTTGCCACCATTTATTTTCCCAAAAAAGTGTCATTTGACTGCTCAGAACTCAAAAAAGAGAATTGGTGCATGGACACATCCAGGACTTACTTTCAGAGTTTTTGAAGGCAATGCCCTGATAAAAACGGGCCATTTCAGCCATATCGTGAAATTGGACTCCATTCCGTCCGTGTGCTCCCGTGCGCACGACTCTATATGTGTACAAAGTCAATGGCGTAGATATTAGACTCCAGCCATTGACGAAATGAACGGCAGTCAATGGAGTGGAGTGTAAATTCGGGAGATGCCGGCATTTCTTCTAAAATGGAACATACACAAGCCACAAAATTATTTTGGCATATTTTTTAGCGACTCTGGGGGCCTGGGTAGCATAAATCAATGGAGTGTCAAAAATCATGGCACATATACCTTGGCTTCTGGACAAGGAAATTTATGCAAGTTCAAATTGGCAACGCAGCTCTCCATAATTTGGACCTTGATGGTATATTGATGAACAGAATAATTTACCAGTTTCATATAAAAAAAAATCCTGTTAAATTTAATTAATTTTCTGTGTTTTTAAATAATGCATTTTCTCACAACCCTATTTTTAACAGGGCTCTTAAGTTAAGGATCACCCTTTTATTTTTTTTAACTTGAGGTTGTGCCCCAATTTCCTAACAGAAAATGTGACATTTTATAATAGGAATTGGATCATGTAAAGTATGTGGCACCGTTGTTTAGTCTAATAGGCCCTAGTGCACCTATCGGAAAGAATTCCACTGATGACCATAATTTGTGCACAACTCTATAGAACCAACAGAGGGCGTTTTGAGCAAACTGGCTTTGTACAGTTTGTAGGTAAAAGAACCCTCTAAAACTCACTTTTCAGATATTCTATGCAAGTTTTCCACACCTGAAATTGAGGTTTATCATAATTTGTATCCAATAAGTTAACTCTTGGAGGATATAATCCTTTTTCCGTAATGGTGATCAGTGGAATTCTTTCCCATTTGCATTTGCACATTTCCGAGCATCCGAATGCTTCCGAAAACGTTGCTTCCGAAGACCTGCCGAAGATGACGTTCGTTGTGACGTCACAGGTCATTTAAATAAAGTAATAAAATCCACTTTTTGGCTCAGGTATATAATGTTTCGTATTTTTTTCAGCGTTTCCAACCCTCTTGAAACCATTCTAAGGCGTTCCATGAGAAACAATGTCAAAATGTTGGCTACAACATACATATCTGGGGCATTTTTGGTCATTACCAGATTTTTTTCTACGAAAGTAATTAAGAGTGTTCCGATAAAGCCCTAGTCGTGTGCAGCGCCACCTACCGGTGGTTCCGGGAACATTGCGTCCAGTATAAAAATGCGTAACTGTGAGTCATGTTCACACTGCATTAGAAAACTTAACGAAAGCACACAAGCCGATTTCGCTCACACTAAAGTCAAAGTTGTCGAAATTGAACACAAAGACGTGCACGAATATGAGTTCAGACACAAGTTACCATTATGCGTAGACGTTGGCGGATTTTCATGCATTTTTTCACAGGTTAGTGTTAACGGTAATCAAATTTGAGAAAGGGATAAAAATGTCTTCAAATTATTGCTTAATACATAATTAATGGCAATATAAATTATATTTTGTATGTAAGTGCTTATTTTTGACGAAACAGTTACAAAATCGATACATGTATGCCCCGCCCCTCAAAAGGTCTCTTTTGGAACCAACCAACGCCTGAATATAGCTTGTGACGTCACCATGATAAACTCGCACTCCAGTATACTGCATGATGTTCTGCATGTGACGTAAGCAAGGTTTTTCGCATAAACAAAGATAGACAGGTTGAGTTTTATAACAATACACATGTATTTAACTTCATATGTGTTTTTACAGTGAACCACTGAACCTTTAAGATAAGTAAATGATTTCAATGAATGACTAACGTCTGGGGAAAAAGACACGACCAGTAATGTACTTTCCCCATATATTTTCAACAAGTTAAACTACTTGGACATTATCTTGAAAATACGTAAATTTTTGAACATTTCTGTTTGGGTACTAACCAATCCTGTACTGTATCTTTAACTAAATTTTTGATAAAGATCCTGCTAGGATCGAAACGCCAGGCCCTCCAAACTCCAATCATATAATTATTTCAGGTCATATTTGGCTGATTGATTTGCAGTTAGCAGCACTTTATGACGTGTATTGATTATGGATTTTTGTTTTAATTCATCGTGGGTTTGCTGAATAAGCTTACCTAAAACTTGGAGGCACCCTAGGGGTGCACCCAAATTAACTTAGTAGTCCCAAAATCCGTCCGACAGAGCTCATTAAGTTAAGCAGTCATAATTATATGAGAGAGTTCTGAGAGCTATGAAACTGGGGGATTGAAGAAATATGACACTGGACCTCCTGCCTGGACTCTGGGCTTCCATTTGTGACCATATGTGTTGCAATTGGGTGAGAAAGTGGGTCTATTTCAGCCGCTTTGCAGAGGGATGTTTTTTTTTTAAATGGCTTCTTTGACTGGAGTGATCCATACCTTGTTTTAGGGGTGATCAGCTGAGCATGAGTATATCTCAAAAATCCAATGGTCAACCCACCATAAAATGAAAAGAAAATGAAAGGTGACATGTTCATCATCATTTTTCTGTGCAACTAAGTTGAACACCTGTGAGAGTTCTGAGTATTTTTTAATGATTTTTGAAGTATTAGGATTTATCACTGTTGTCTATGGGAGTTTATTTACTTGGGTGCAACCCTAGTTACATCGACACTCGCGTAGGGACTGCGTGCCTTGTGTTAGCAAATTGAGGCTTGTCATTTGTTTTGTCAAACAAGGGCCAATTTCATAAAAAATGTTTAGCACACAAATTTGCTAAGCATGACATTTCTGTCTTAAAAAACAACCAAATATCACTTGTGATCGTTCTTTGGCTGCTGTTCGCTGACCATGAATATCAAATGGAATTTTCAAAGGAGGTTTGGTTTATTGGGCGAGACTTTTTGTGCTAAGCAAATTTTTGTGCTTAACAGTTTTATGTAATTGGCCCCACGAAGTCAGTGTTTTGTGTGGATGGCATCTACATGGTACAAAATGAACTCGATTGACCAAAATGCACTTTGTGAACCCTTTAATAGAAACAAAGTACCCCGCTGCCATAGTATCTCAACAGGAGTCCTGGCTGTGCTTATTATGTAATTATGCCACGAGATTGTTGTGGTCAAGCGGTGCGCCTATAACATTGCTCGTGCTGACGCGTGGCCAAACTTTAAAGGGCCAGGCACGAGTTTGTGTTTATTTGGTAGGTTACGTAACGCGCACGCTTCGCACACACAGCTTAGCGTGTATCCATCAATGACTGCTTCTTGCTACTGTTATTCGATCCATGTGACAGACAATGCTCGTTGTCCATAGCCAATCATGTACTTATGAGGGGAGGACACCTTGCACGTTCCATTTAAAGGTAGTATTATACTTTGGTAAGAGACCAAAACAGAAATGTTCACAGATTTACGTATCACTTTCAGGGATATGAAGATGATGCTAGTAGAAACCTACTGTTGAAATCATTCCGCCTGAAATGGTGTATTTATCCAGAAATGTGTAAAACAACGACCGAAAATATTTTTGATCTTTTAAAAGATCAAAAATAAAAGAGAAAAGACTTAAGAAATACAGTGTCCGTTTTTCACTATTTTCTCAAAAGTTGGCACCGTATGGGACTGAAACTTTCACAGATGACTGTGACTGTATCTTCCTTGAGATTTTTGCCCATGAATATGTACTTCTGTGACAAAAACCAAGTATGATACTACCTTTAAAGATATAATACATGATTGGTAAAGGTCACATATAACAGCACTCAAAATTTGACTGATCCAGCATGTACATAACATTATAAACCTGTGAAAATTTGAGATCAATCGGACATCTGAGTCACGAGAAAATAACGAAACCGCGACTCTATTTTTTCTTATAGAACATGAAGAATAGTTTTAACCTTACCCCGAGATCAAAATTGTTTTCAGTTTTTGTTTTGACTAATTTTTGAATAAATACACCATTTCAGGTGGAGATATTTTAATGTTTCTACCAGCACCATCTTCATACCTTGGATGTTATAGTATAGGTAAATCTGTGAACATTTCTGTTTGGGTATGTTACCAATCCTGTACTTACCTTTAAAACAAGGTCACCTATTGACCCAACTTTCCACATGTTTACTAATAGTTGTTGCTATGGTCGGCCAATGGTGGCTGTATATGAATTGTAAACGGTGTCTGATCAGGAAGTTGTTCAAGTTATGATACTTTTGGAACACTGCTAGGTGTTTTGGCAAAGGAACTGGTAATTAAAAAAGCAGGTTATTTCACAGCTAAGCAGGGAAGTTGGCATTATAACCATAATTATGCATTAGTGATGTATGTGAAGTTTAATGGGTCATTGTAAGCATGGAGCTATAAAACAGATAGCTCCATGTTGTAATGAGTATTCACTGACAGAACGGGACTGAAATCTATTAATTGCAGTCTTTCCCCGAATTACACAGGAACGGAGCATAATAATCTTATTCAATTGCTTGATATACTTTTTTATTTACAAGTCAAAACAATCCCCTTGGTCCACAAACGAGCAGTTTTTGAATAGTTTGTGCATACAAGTTGTATAGGCCTATTGTAAAGTAACTCGTTCTTGCGCTGTGAGTTTTAGGGATGTTCAGAAAACAAAATCGACAAAAACAGCTAGGAAATATGCAAGCCCTTTACTAGATACATCATATTGAATCCATAGAATCGTAGAACAAAGGAGACGAATGTGACAATAGGGGTATAGTGAACGGCTGGCGGCGTCCACACAAAGTGCACCTGGCGTCTGATCAGCCAACCAATATCCAATACAAATGCACGCGTTGAAGCTCCGTAGCCGGTCACACAATGGCCGCGCCACGTGTCCAGCACACAACGGCATGCGTGTGGCATGGCGACATGTTGTCAAAGGCCAGTTCAGCTTATGATTAGCATAACAACTCCATTCTTGTTTGGTCAGTTGCGGGCTGACCAGTTGCACGGCGTCCGGCCATACCGTATATTATTGAAGATAGGATTTAAAGTCATTGTTTAACGTGGAAACTAACTTTTATTTATGATTAAGCAAAAAGTTTCAGTCCAGAACTGTTCGGCAGACCAATTGCAGACTTTTTTTGTCAGACGAATATTCATCAATTAGAAGTTTCAGAACAAGTTACTACGTCAGTGTATTATGACCTTTCTTTCGTAATGGAAAATAAACAACATAATCATGAGTGTTTATGTATAAACAAAAAGAAGAAAATGCCATTTAAACTACTCCAACATTACTGCAAAAATATCTTAATGTTCGTCAACGGTTCTGTGTTTTTTTCTTCGTTTTAAAGGTAATATCATACTTTGGTTTTTGTCAAGATTCATGGGCGAACATATCAAGGAAGATACAACAGTCATCTGTGAAAATTTCAGTCCCATTTTGTTTTTGGAGAAAACAGTGAAAAACGGCCACAGTATTTCTTAAGTCTTTTCTCTTTTTGTTTTGATCTTTAAAAGATCAAAAATAATTTTGGTCACTGGTTTTACTCTTTTTCTCGATAAATACAGCATTTCAAGCAGAAAATGTTAACGGTATATTTCTACCATCGCCATCTTTATACCCTGTAAGGTATAGGTAAAGATTTCTGTTTAGGTATGCTATCAAAGTATGATAGTACGGTATTAGTACCTTTAACAACCATTTGGCTTGAGACTGTGTAGTGTCGGAATTCCTGCCGAGTTCGAGTGTTAACTGAGCATGTGCGGACACAATCAAAGTTCGTATAGAACTCAAAGCACTGACCTTGTCGATAAACTTTCGAAAGTTAACTATAAGACCCAAGACTAACAAACCAAAGCAATATTACTAGCGGGGAAATTTTAAAATAAACATAAACCAGTTATAACAGGGATTTTTTTTCCTCCTTTTCCTTTTCACCCCTACCTATAGTTAAAGTACTCACGAACAAATTGTATAGTGTGATATTTGCAGAAAGGCTGCACAATGTATTCTTTACCAACAGGTGCGCGAACAAGCTTATCTGTATTTCATATGCTCAGCCACGCATGTAGCTTGCTTCCGGCGTTAAGTGCGCGTTTTCTGCCCTTTTTGTAAAAAAAATAAAAAAGAAGAAAATTTACCATGATATGAATACTTTCCACAACAATAACATTTACTGCTGAATCGTTAACTGTGGATTGACGCTATACACTTTACTGATTCTGCCAATTTTTTTTATACTACCGATTTTTTTTTTTTTGGGGGGGGGGGGGTTCAGTTTTATTGTATTCCTTTATAAACCACAAGAGAACCTTGGGTTTTTTTTTTCTCTGTTTCGTGATCACTTACTGGACATTTTTGTTGTGAAGTATTGTTCACTCTTTGCTCTGTAGTGACATATAACCTTGAAGCCAGCCCCCAGTGCAGTGTAGCTGTGGCTCAATGATATTTATGAGAACAATAATTACTTAAACATGCCTTTTGTTCGGCAGTATTTTTCTTGCCATTTTAAAAATAACACACTATGTTTGTCTATCTGTTTTGTTACAGTTGCTTGGTTTTTTTTTGAGTGGCCTCATGCAAACAGGACGCTATATGCAAGTTGGGGCGACCATTTGAAAGTTGGTTTACACATTGTACTACATATCAAGAAAAAAAAATCTCCACGTTTTGTGAATCGCTTCTTTCCGGAAGACCTAAGGGTAAGTTGGACAAAAAGTCCCCTTTTCATTTTCCTTTAATAAAGTTCAGCTTTGAATTCAGATTACACAGTACATTGTTCGAATGCACAGGCATTTTTTGCCCAGTATGCCTATCTAAAAGCATGCAGACCACAAAACTACATAATTAAGGTTAAAATGTATGTGGGCTGAACCCCACCCCCCCCCCCCCCTAAATAATTCGTGTTCCAACTTGAAGACGTTCCCTGGCCATTTCCCCCTCTCATATTTTCGTGTAAACTATACAGGACGAAGCCACGCCCCTTTGGTTTTTTTTCTTTTGTGTCAGGGGTATATAGGGTATATTGTTGAGTTTCCTGGTCACGTACGTGCGTACGTACGTACGCACACACTGCTATTGATAAGGATTTTTTGTATGCTATAACACGTCAATCATTTCCAGCACGTGCTGCGCTTGTCAGGCTGGCCTTCCTATTGGGCCATTGGGTGGCGGCTTGGGCTTTAGCAACGCGTCAGGCTCGCGAATAACTCCTTTTCCCCCTCAAACCTGGGTTTTAACGTTCCCCCATGTTTTTTGGCCTCGCCTGTGTGGCCACTTTGCCGCCCCATGCCCCACACACTGTATGTAATGTACATGTACATGTACATACACGCATACTCTGTAGTAACCAACCACCTTGAACATACCGGATTAAGACCTCTAGCTACAAGCCGACGCATCCACGCTGTATATAATACAGGAAACATATATCTTCATTGTTTCTCGTCGTCTCAGATGATCTTCTTCTTTTTTCCATCTTGCTAAACCACTTGCATCAAACCCAGGCTTACTCATCGTCTTTGGAACAAATAAAACAAATCGCGTTGGATTTTGTGTGTGTGTGTGGATATCGTAAACAGCAGAATCTTCACGACTTGAGCCATAGAGAAGTTTAGTTCCTAACGGATTGCATTATATAATTTTTATCAGCTACAGTATTACAAACATGGATAGGATATAACTGGATATACCATTCCTGCGGACATATAACAGCTACACGGTAATTATAATTTCATTCCTCTTAATATTTACCCTTTGATTTTACTGTCTGATAAATTCTGCTATAGTTTAATTGCCCATGATTGTGTCGATATTATAAGTCCTGTGTGTAGGCATACAAAGTGATCTATTTTTACTTTTTATCTAGGTACTCGTTTGCTCGATGATCGAGCATGTGTACCAGAAATTGACCACATTTGTTGGAGTGTGTTGTGTTTTGTTTTGTTTTGTTTTGTTTGTCTAGTTGTTGTTGTAAGCATCATTTTCTTTACAGGGTACAGACTAGTGTAGGCTAGTGTCAACACAGCTGCCGTTCTGACGATATGGCGTATAGATAGTGGCCAGGGATACACACACTGAGTAGGCCATGCAGTCATTGAATGTGATGAATCATGGCCTTATACTGTGCCGGCCGTGCACATGTTCACTCAAATCGATAAATCATTTCAGTACAATTGAGATTGCCATTTACTGCAGTGAGTAATGATGAATATAATATACAATCCATCCTTGTTTTCTATAATAGCGAGCCGTTTCTATATTATTGTGCAGTTTCATCGCCTATTCACCATGTTAACACTTATGTGGAAATAAGGCCTTGTAAAACTCGTTTGGGTCCCGTGAAAACCATTGAAAATAAATGTTGCAAGCCACAAATTGTAACAATTAATTCAATCACTTTGTGTTGTGTGCATGTAGATCAGGAAGGCGATATTTTGTGTGGGGTGTGTGTGGAGTTGGCGCGTCTTTTCTGCCGATGTTGGCCTACTAGCCTGGCACTCCAGACCAACTTGACATCATCGCTAAAGATGAGACGAACACAAAGGGTAAGTCACGCCACGGCTCCTAGTAATTTCCATTATTAAAAAGATGAGATCCTAATGCAATCATAGCCTGGCCTGCTGAATCATAATCTTGATTATACGGCAGCCTATAATGATAAGAGATTGGCAGGGGGAAATATTGTGGACAAAATAAAGATGCATTATTATACGGTTACATGAACACAGAATGAGTAATTGAACGGCGTGTCTTGTCTGTCGTATATTGGGCTGTAGCTGATCCGTGTGCTTGATTAAGCTGGTGGGAGTGTATCAGGTCAATGAATAAATAATTGCTTTGCAAGGAGAAATTTATAATAGGGCCCTGACTATAGCATCTTTATAATAATTCCGTTTGGCCCCAATTGACTCACCAACAATGGGTTTATTTTATGTACAAAAATATTGAGGTTCTCGCTTTGAAACTTCCCGTCATAATTATGCACAGTGTCTCAAATAAAATCTTGTTTTTCCCAAGATGTAGAACAAAAAAAAGCTGTTCTGTAAATCGTCACTCTTCAGTCTTAAATTAAATCTTTTGTGGGTTTTTTTTTTTAAAGGTAATATCATACTTTGGTTTTTATCAAAGAAATACGGATTCATGGGCAAAAATATCAAGACAGATACAGTAACAGTCATCTGTGAACATTTCAGTCCCATACGGTGCCCGTGACTTTTTGAGAAAACAGTGAAAACAGACACAGTATTTTTCAAGTCTTTTCTCTTTTTTTTTTCTTTTTAAAGATCATAAAGATTTTCGGTCGTTGTTTTACAAATTTCTGGATAAATACAGCATTTCAGGCGGAAAATTTTTAACGGTATGTTTCTACCACCACCATCTTCATACCCTGTAAGTTATACGTAAATCTGTGAACATTGCTGTTTTGGTTTCTCACCAAAGTATGATACTACCTTTAGTTTAAGGAGAGTGTAACACTGTCAACGATTTCGGTAACATTTTCGGTAACATGTTGCCCAGTAAGGGCAACACACCAGGCAACACGACTTTGGGCCTACTAGCAACATTTGGCCAACATGTTACCGAGATGTTGCTGCGACATGTTACCCAACTCATTTTGCTCTGTGTACACTGACAACATTTTCAGCAATTCAACAAGGTACCCGGGCAACATGTTACCGACATTGTTACTGAAAATGTTGACAGTGTACTGCTTTACTCGCTTAGTATACTTTGCCCACGTGGGCTACCAGCCATGGATCTTAGGTCCCATCCTGGTTCTTTACCTCGAAGGTGGCAAGAATGCATCTTTGTACTGGTTCTCACGCGGCGTGAGGCTGGCCCAAGCTAGCTTGTTGGTGCAAGTCGTGTTCAAAGAGGCAAGTTAGGACACGACATTTCACGTTGAATATACACATGTACAATGCGTCGTGTTTAGGTTCTTAAAGTCGGGGTATACAGAATCGTGATACCGTCTGGATACGAAGAATGCGTAGCTGGCAGCTGTCGTATTAACGTCATTAATTTTTGTAAATATGTCACAATATGGCCTCGATTAGTTCCGATGGTCGTATTTGTGCGAAAACTGTTTGAGATTTAGCATGTCTCATGATCTTGTGACCATCATAAGTTAACTTAGACCGACAGATCCCGAGGAATAACCTGCCTGAAGTGCCGCGGGTAGACTCTGGTCGTGAACGAAACAAAATGTCAAAAAACTGGAATTGATTATCGTGAAACTTTTTTCATTTCGAAAGCAATGGACCCAAAGTTAAAGACAGTTATAGTTTACCCTCATCATATTTTATCATATCTTTACTCGGGGATGATACTGTTAAACAACAATAAAGAATGAAATTCACCTCAAGTTTTTTTTTACAACAAGCCAGTATATTTATTAGTGCATGTGGTGAGCCACCTGTTGTAACTTGTTTACGAGCTTAAAGGTAGTATCATACTTTGGTAAGAAACCAAAACAGAAATCGGTTCACAGATTTACGTATATGGGGTATGGAGATGGTGGTGGTACTGGTAGAAACATACCGTTAAACCTTTTCCGCCTGAAATGGTGTATTTATCCAGAAATTAGTCAAACAAAGACCGAACTACAGATTCGTGGGCAAAAATATAAAGGAAGATACAGTAAAAGTAATCTGTGAAAATTTCAGTCCCATACGTTGCCCACTTTTTGAGAAAACAGTGAAAAACGGCCACAGTATTTCTTAAGTGTTTTCTCTTTTATTTTTGATCTTTTAAAAGATCAAAAAGATTTTCGGTCGTTGTTTTACTAATTTCTGGATAAATACACCATTTCAGGCGGAAACATGTTAACGGTATGAGTTCTACCACCACCATCTTCTTCATACCCTGTAAGTTATACGTAAATCTGTGACCATTTTTGTTTTGGTTTTTTACCAAAGTACTATGATACTACCTTTAACTGACAAACATGTAGATGTTGAGGCTGGTTTATGATTTCAAATGTGAATTTTATTTCTTCTTCAGATTATTAAGTTCGGATTCATAATTGGATGGGTCCAGTGTTAATGTTGAAGCTCCACCACCCGCATAGTTTTCCAACAACCACTCAGAAAAAAAAACCCTGCACTCGGTTATTGGAACTCGCTAATTCCATTTCCTTGTTGCAGGACTTTGGAACAAGTTTGACGACACACGCGTGGAACACAAAGCTTGGGGATTTTGTTTGGAAGGTGCTTGTTGAAGTAGCACAATGTTCGCCGAAGGCAATTTGGGTCAAGTGCTAATAATGTGCCCTACCGGATGCATTATAAATAGATAGATAGCACCATGGACTATGGAGTTAGAATGATAGGACCTATGCACCTGTCGTTTTGGTAGTTTTCATTTTTCTAATCTTGGATTTTCTTTGCAGGAAACGTCGACACATCGTCGGGTGATCGAGAAGCGATCGAGGGAGCGGATAGGTCACAGCCTGAAGGAACTCAAGAGGCTTCTGCCAAACTTTAAGCAGGTAAACTTGAGACCTTTACTGTACCTCTTTGGGTGCATTCGTTTAGCTCCCCCCGGGTCAGCCCTTTCTGGGAATGGTCGCGTTTTACCGCACAAAACAAGCGAGAGAATGGGGACGAGGTTGACTGGTGTCGACCCGGGGAAGCTAAACGAATGCACCCAATGATTCTCGTTCAAGACTTATACCTACTCATTTCCACTTTTCATTAAAGTCATACCAATAAGCATAGAGTGTATGCCTGCCTATACAGTGGTCAGGAGCCGGTGTAACCATTGTGTCACTGTTAGTTACCCTGTTGAAGCCTGAAGTGAAATTATTTTGTCTTTTAAAAGATCAAAAAGATTTTCGGTCGTTGTTTGACTAATTTCTGGATAAATACACTCTTTCAGGCGGAAACATTTTAACGGTATGTTTCTACCACCGCCATCATCTTCATGTAAGTTATACGTAAATCTGTGAACATTTCTGTTTGGGTTTCTTACCAAAGTATGATACTACCTTTAAAGAGGAGACCTCCGGGCTACTAGCATTCTGTATATCGTTCCTAATGATTGTGCATGATGTATAGTTTCAGCCCATGCATCAAACATACCGACCCATTTGTACAACTATACCACAGGTCAAGTGGTGAGCTTTTCCTCTTTTCCATTCCCAAGCCCTAGTCTACCAAATATGGTGATTTAATTTCCTCTCCTAAAGCTTGCTTGTCAGTCCTGTCTGTCTTACCTGGTCATCATCTGTCTTCGATGATAGTCCACCAACTGTTGAAACTCCAGACTGACTCGTGACCCTAAGTTGACCCCAAGCCCTGTCATTTCCGCTCGGTGGTTTTGGAAGTATACTTTTTGTTGTCACTTGGAAAATGATTGTCGTCGGCGATGCCCGTACTGAATCTGTGTTTCCTGTCTGAAAAGTATGCATGAAGTGTATATGGAGCAATAGGATGGGGGTAATCCCAGCACGGGGGTAAAATGAGCACGTGATGCTGGACCATTGTCACCCCGATCCAGAACAGCCGTATCCGGGGATTTTCGACAGACGCGCGCCGAACAGCTGTGGGCGGGAAAATGGAAAAGCCACTCTTTTCTGAAATTATCGGCAAGCAGTTTGGACGTTTTCCCCTCGCTGGTGCCCGCTCGACATGTGTCGTTATTGCTCTAGTGTGCAGTATGCGTATAGGCGGTCGGGAACCATGTCGTATCATCTGTAATCGGAGTTTGTGTATTAAGGTGAAGTCATTGAGTGGCATGAACTCTGCTCATTCGCTATATCAGAGGATGCATTGTGCTCTCTTGCTCATGCTTGCCCAATTTGGGAAAACAAAATGGCCGCCATTACGCCACACACGACGACACTCATCTGGCCTTTATGAAATGAGGCTTGAGGCCAGGCTTGGGATTTATTTTGCTAATGCCATTTTGTGTCCTAAATGAAATGGAGGGCTTGAGATACATTGCAAAGCTGGAGCCTTTTTTCGGCTTCGTCATGTGACCCAATCTCTTCCTTTCATTTTGTGGGCCTCAAATGGCGAAAGCGGAATACTAGTCCCAAACCTATAGCCTCAAGCCAGGTTTTGTACAGGCCCATGGTTCATGCTAACTGTTGTAGAAGACTGAAACGACATCCCCAATATTATTCAGATAGTCCTTAACAGTTTACCAATAATCAAAATGTCTTTTGTAAAACAGATTTCACCAAACTCATCGACCGTAACTTACTACCAATCGTAAGATTTGTGATACACTATACAGGCAGCCCTATGTAGGATAGGCCTCCTACGATGGGCTATCCTTCGTAAATCGACTTACGATCGATCGTAGGGCTTCGTGAAATCGACCCCATAGATGCCGGACGTCATTGGGACGAGCCCAGGGGCCAATTTCATAAAACTGCTTAGCACAGAAATTTGCTAAGCATGAAATTTCTGTCTTAATAAGAACAGGGTTAACAACCAAATTTCCACGTGTTGTGTATCACTGTATCATTGTTCTTTGGCTGTTGTTCGCTGACCACGAATAGATTTTTCAATGGTGGTTTGTTTGATTGGGCGAGACATTTTTGTGCTAAGCCAATTGTTGTGCTTAAAAGTTTTATGAAATTGGCCGGAGCCGAATGGGTTGATGACGAAATGTTTAGTAATTATTACTTTGGTGAACAAAGTCTCACTTTCCAGATCTAGCTTTTAGATAAGGCTGTATGCCTTCAAGATTGTTCTTAGAAATTTGGACGGATGCTAATGGTATTTGCTATGATGTCCTTGTCTATTGCCGTGTAGGCCCTATGCTTATTCATTGTGCTTGTATATTATATTTTCCATATCGTGTGCTCTTCACAGTATGCTCTAACCTATAACAGTCTGATCGTGTTCATCGATCAGACTGTAAATGGCCTAGAAACTTGCAACCGCCAATTCGAAACTTTTGTCCCATTCAGTTATAGGCCTAGTTGTATTTTTAAAAGTACACACAAATCGGCGTTTTCATGTTCCATTTGGGGATTTTTAATGGCTATAGGCCTACAAATTGATTGATTGATTGATGGAGAGTTTTACTCATTTGGACGGCCGACAGAAATGAAACAGACTGTGCCTTTGTTTATTACCGTAAGCCAGACGAGATTTAAGTTCGTATTATGTTACCGTTACGCCATGCCGATCACCTTAACCGTTTGATCATTGCCGATTATTGGGTCTTCAAACAAAATGTCAAAAAAGGGTCAAGTCCAAAAATTAGCGGCGTTTATTACCTCCAAACCTCCTCGTGAATGGAACATTATTTTTTCTTTTTATCGCAAGACTCCCGGAGCGTGTACAGAATTATTTTTGTCGTCTGATAATTTCACCGATAACTGTCAAAGCCTATAATTCCGATCTCTCAAAAGGAAATCAAAAAACGGAACCGTTTTATGTATTTGGTTATTACATGCAAAAAAGCACCGCTTTCAGTGTACATGTACTAATAGTATGTCCATTGTTAGTGCACTTAGTGGGTTCATGTATGTTTGCGCTGCAGTCGGTCGAGAAATTTAATTGTGTCAATCAGAAATGCTTTTCATCTTGTACAAGTGCAATGGGCCCCTGGCGGTTTCCCATTTTCTCCTCGAGAAAAAAAATTCGGTCAAATGACAATACTATAATAATAATGAAAGCCCAAGGCAACTTTATACGTTCGAAGTAAGAGGTGATTTTCTTTTTTTATCATACATCTTAATGTCATTTTGAAATCACTTATTTCATATTTATCACCCTTTAAAGGTTATATCATACTTTGGTTTTTGTCAAAGAAATGCAGATTCATGTGCGAAAATATCAAGGAAGATACAGTAATAGTCATCTGTGAAATTTGCAGTTCCCATACGTTGCCCACTCTTTGAGAAAACAGTAAAAAAAATCCCACAGTTTTTCTTAAGTCTTTTCACCGTTGATCAAAGTTGTGTTTGGTCATTTTGTTTTACTCTTTTCTGGATAAATACAGCCTTTCATGCAGACAAATTGTAATGGTATTATCACCATAAACGTACGCATATGCCTGTCTGTTCCCTTGCGAAACCTCACTAATATATAGTGGAAACGCACTATCGACTTCAGCCAGGCCAAGCGTTTGACAGCAAAAATTCAGTCTAGTAAATTGAATGGTCGATCGGATTTCCACTAGACTGGCAATTTCACTCTACCGTCAAATCGGAGAGATTTGCTTTCCGAACCGTCTGATCCTTGGTTTCACAGTATGGAACTAACACAAACATTGGCTCTAATTTCCTATCATTGCAACTACGATACGTTTTCTCCATTGACAATACGTATAATGCTAATTGTATTATATAAATATGTAGGCCCCTATATATATATATATATTACTGTATAGCAATGGCGATATACTCTAACATTTCATACTTTCCTCTCTTGAAAGTTAAAGATCCTTATATATATTACAAACTGACATTTAGGGACTAGTCTATTTCTTTATAGATTTATACTAAGAATGTAGTTAAAGGTAGTATCATAGTTTGGTTTTTTGTAAAAGAAACACAGATTCATGGGCAAAAAATATCAAGGACGATACAGTCACAGTCATCTGTGAAAATTTCAGTCCCATACGGTGCCCACTTTTTGAGAAAACCGTGAAAAACGGTCACCGTATTTCTTAAGTCTTTTCTCTTTTATTTTTGATCTTTTAAAAGATCGAAAAGATTTTCGGTCGTTGTTTTACAAATTTCTGGATAAATACACAATTTTAGGTGGACAAATTTTAACGGTAGGTTTCTACCAGCATCATCTTCATACCCTGAACGTTATAGGTAAATCTGTGAACATTTCTGTTTTGGTCTCTTACCAAAGTATATGACACTACCTTTAAGTTTGTTGCAGTCTGCATGCTCGCTCAGTGTAAAAGACAACCGCAAAGCTAGCTTCAATTGCACTGAAAGGTAATAAGACTAGAACCTATGCACGGTGGAAGTACTACAAGAAGGTATAGGTTTGTGGTGACACCGTGTGATCTCTTCTGTGAGAGTGTGTGGTTCTGAGAAAAACTATTGGTACCATCTCGACGTTCCGAACATGTGCTCTGTTCGTCCTGAAGACGAACAGGGCACACTGTTAGGAACGTCGAGATACATGTAATACCACCGGTTCTTCTCAGAACCACACACTCTCACAGAAGAGATAACATGCATGGTGTCACCGCAAACCTACCTTCTTTTGCACTGAACATTACTCAAAATTATTCCAATGTGAGAATCACATCTCCATCTCCATACTTTACTACTACTAGGCTGTTTGTTTTTGTCAAGCAAGCAACTCGACAATGAACTGATTTACGAGTTATGTATTCCAGGTTTCTGTATTCTGTCCACTTGTTGGCTTTATTTAGTAGCGTTTGTGTAGGCTGAAACATAATGTTAAACGGTATTGGTATAGAGCTATGGATCCGACTCATATCATAGCTCTATGGTGTTGAGCTAACGCCACAAGTCACGCCCTGACAAACATCGCAAGGGATCGCCATGTTTATTGATTTAGCCAAGAGAGCAAGAAGCTTTTGACAGGCTCCAGAGTAGACCCATGCACATCACCGCACATTGTTTCACACACGATGGTGAAAGCGTCGAGAAAAACGGATATTCGTTCTCTCAATGCAATGCGTAATAATCTCCTTTTTTACACATCCACACGTCCTCTGGGTAAGACTGCTCCGAATATTTGAATATCCGGTTACTCGATCGAACCGAAGGACGAATGTATTCGAATAGTCAATCATTCGAAATGACTGAGGCCTACTAATTTGACTTAGACCTGAAACTAAGACTGAATCACCCAGCCTCAAAATCCGGTTTTCGTCTTTCGTTCATACACATTATGTGTGTATTGACCACTTATTTTGGAAAACTAAATTTGTTTTGAAAGAGTATTCATTCAATTGGTCATATTTTTGCCAATTTCAGCCCGATTTTGCTTAAATCTACATGGTGATAGCCAAGACATGGTTGTATCATATAACTAAATCCTGTTCATTCTGGGACACCCTGTATTCTTGCTTGTTCGGTCGCGTGTATAATGTATCATGATTGATTTATTTTGGGTTTTTTGTATTGCTGTGTTAGCATTCTATACTGTTTCGTGCTGCTACTCAATTTGCTCCCACTCCTCCATAGTTTTGCATATGGCACATACGATAATCGTTCAACACTGACATTCATCCCAGTAGATAGTGTTAAACTAATCCCCTTTGAGAATTGAGACAGAATTTTGCGTCTTGACTGTTTCTCATATAAATGCACAACCTCCGAGTCTACACACACTGGCGTTGATGCGTTCCAAACTCCCTCCGGGGGAGAAAGGCCCTAGCTTGCCCCATCAACATCTATATTGACACGGGTAAATTCCAGCCGGATAACCGCTGGATATATCAAGACGATAGACCTATTCCCTGGCAAGATGAATCACTATGCCCTATAGTGCCCTATCGTGTTACATCTTGCATCCATCAGTATTGATGTTTCACGTATTCACACCTCGTGTCACCTATCATGAATTCTACTAGCGCTCGATATGTATAATGTGTGTGCCCTGCGTTCAACAGTGAATCACTGTATATGTTTTGCATACAATTTGTGGGCGAGCTAAACACTCCAGGCGTTACGAAAGATGATCCAAAAATGCATAACAGGTCAACATCGTTGTGCCGTGCTATTTTGCTATTTTGTGGTAAATTGTGAATATTGTTAAGTATTCTCGTGTAGTAGAAAGGTTGAATAATGTCAGATAGCCCCTGGTATTGATCGGGTATAAGGATAGTTACATACGACTGTTTGCTGTTCAGATAATTCATTCCATTAGTGGAAAAGTTAAAGGTAATTTCACACTTTGGGGTTTTTGTCAACGAAATACAGATTCATAAGCACAAATATCAATGAAAATGCAGTCACAGTCATCTGTGAAATATTCAGTCCCATACGGTGTCCACTTTTTGAGAAAACAATGAAAAACGTCCACGGGTATTTTTGAAATCTTTTTACGGTTATTTTTTATCTTTAAAAGATCAAAAAGATTTTCGGTCGTTTGTTTCACTAATTTCTGGATAAAAACACCATTTCACGCGGAAAATGTTAACCGGTATTTTATCTTTCTACCACCACCATCTTCATACCCTGTAAGTTATACGTAAATCTGTGAACATTTCTGTTTTGGTTTCTTACCAAAGTATGATACTAATTTATACGTAAATCTGTGAACATTTCTGTTTTGGTTTCTTACCAAAGTATGATACTAATTTTGAGTCGTCTTTTAGATTGTGTTTGGTAAAGTACTGAAGACCCATGAAAAGCATGACCAGGGTTTTGTTCCTTTCTCCAGGGAACTCAAGCCAGTTACTCTTCTTCTTTTCAATGTATAGCTAGCTACCCCCGAAAAGGGCCAATTTATAGGCCCCATACCACGATATAAATGATTCGGGATGGGTCTGTGATTCTGCATGCGCGAGGTTCGACGTGTGGCCTTATTCATCATGCAACAGTGCGCTTGTGCCCACGCACTTTTCACTCAATTACTCGAGTTTTCAGGGCTGGCTCACGGTATTACATAACAAAGTTCCGGTAGTTTCCAATAGTTGCTTTCGAATTGTCAAAATAGCTATACCGGAACTTTTATTCAATGGACAATATAATGAAGCCGTCTTTTTTCATGGAGTTTACATCGGCTGAGCCTTCATATACTCGACTGCATGCCGTATTGTGATGTTATTTTGTATACGAATTTACTTTGTCAATTGCCTTTTTAAGTTCCACTAACGAATCAAAAAAATGATCTGGCTAATCGATAAACAGATATTGATTCCCCCGGTACCTATACTTGCGCATTCCGCATAGTAGTCTCACATGTTTGCAGCCAACTTATAGCAAAACTGTGGGTGTAAGATAGGGCGTTTACGAAACAGCGGCTCAGGCTTGGGCTCAGGCGTTAGGCTCAGGCTCAGGCTCAGGCTCAGGCTCAGGCTCAGGCTCAGGCTCAGGCTCAGGCACAGGCTCAGGCTCAGGCACAGGCACAGGCTCAGGCTCAGGCTCAGGCTCAGGCTCAGGCTCAGGCTCAGGCTCAGGCCCAGGCCCAGGCCCAGGCCCAGACTCAGGCTCAGGCCCGGGCCCAAGCTCGGGCTCAGACTTAAGCCCAAACTCAGGCTCAGTCTCAGGCCCAAACTCAGGCTCAGGCTCAGACTCAGACTCAGGCCCAAATTCAGGCTCAGGCTCAGGCTCAGGCTCATACTCAGGCTCCAGCTCTGTCATCCATATGCTGAAAATTTAAGTTGTGGTTTTTCATTGAAGCCGAAGCTCTGTTTTCCTTTTCAAACCAGAGAATCTACTTCCGAACCGCAGCCAAAAGTCAATATTTCATACCCGTTATTTCAGAACAGATTCAAGAAATTGATCCGGAGCCTGAGACGGAGCCCGAGCCTTGGCGTTTCGTAAACGCCCATAGTGAGCTGAGGCCTTCGTATCTCGTATGATTATAAAACGTGCATTTGAAAACGGCCAACCTTCAAAAATCAAAGCCTGGGTTGTTGGACGCCTCGGGGTCTTCCCGACTTGTCCCTTTATTTCAATAGCACGCTTGGTAGAGAGAGCGCAGCGGCCATTCGACTGAAATGAAAATCAATGGAGTTCACGGTTGCATCCGGCGTGCTAGCGTACACTGCGCCAATTTGGAAAGAAATCTGTATTTTGATGTATAGAACCTTGTGTGTCCCTGCTTTATTGATCACAGCCAGTGGCTTGGCGTTGTCGTTGTTGGTTCTCGGGGTAAAATTTTGGCGCAATTTCCATCAACCTCCGTATAATGTCGGCAAGGTTTCATGACTTGAATGACGGATCAATATTTCAGATTGATTCCGCGGCGTGTTTTCATTTTTATTATATACATTATAATAATAACTTCTGTGAGCGGGATGCGGAGTCCGCAAGCTCATTATACAGAGGCGGGCTTGTTGTGTACATGTACTGATAGCCAGCGCCATTCAAAGCCGTATTATCAAAACATCCACCGGGCGCTTCTGCGATTGCCTGCACGGCCGGGCAGACGGGGGCTTTCTAACCCCGCATTCTGGCGTTTTGTTAACAGCATGCTGTCCAGTATGCACGCCTAGTCACTCGGAAACAATATTGTAAGTCTGGTCACCAATAATACGAATACATTTCGTGATATTCGCTAGGCCTCCTATGCCATTGCTTCGTTTTTTCCTTTTTCTCCCCCCTTCACAATTTCACAGTTAAATTGCCCAGTTGAATGGAAGCGCTCTCCGGTCCGTGATAACTAAACTGGCCCGGTGTTTGGGGGACAGCTCTGAGACCTGGTGCCCACGCTCTAGCGCACGAACAAAAAAACGTGCAAAATCCTTCGACCGAAACGCACAAATTTAACAACCCTTCCGATCGACAGAACACTTGACACATGTATATATACACGCACGGTAATTCTTGAAGTTTTCCTCAAACTGAACCCATTGATCTCATAGATAGGCCTACGCCTTAATCACGGCGCATCCATCTTGTTACCTTCCTTGTATACCCGTTGGAAAAGATAACACCAATTCTAGAACAAGAAAACGGGTACCAGACTATTTTGAATCCAAGCCTCGGTTTGATTCCACTGCTTCGAATGCAGGATGGATGTACCGCGAATATGGCCTATAACAATACTGAGCTGCAAAAGAAACGCAAAAGATAGGTCCATTCAATGTATTGTCATGTCTGTGACATTCCATTGCATCTGTTCTTGACACGTGACCACTTTGTGGTTATGACAACAAGAGCAACACTCAAGTCAGAAACTTTGTACCAAATTTGGACGAATTCGATTAATTTGAACAGCCGCAATGAAAATGTCAAAAGCATGACAATAAAATTGACCCACTGCTGGCGTTTGTTACGTGGTTCTGTATATTAAAATGCACACAACAATAATAATTGCCTGCATAAAAAACCTATGCAGAGATTTGGGTACTATCGTCGTTATCATGGCTAAGTAAACGACTTGGTTGTTCCGCATGGCTGCAACCTCAATACCGAAGGAATTAATCATGTTAAAACGATTATAAGTTAGACGTGATTATTGATGCGTGGAGCGATAAAAACCTTCAACCACTCAGCCAAACCACTCGGTAAAAAAAAATTATTTCAAAGCTGTTCCAATTTGAGGGAATTATACCTATATGATTTATGGTGATACAAAAATCAAGGGTAAACATATGTGGACTGTTCTGTATTCACTTAATGTGAGCTAGGCTTGATTGCCGATTTTTTGTATGTGCTTACATCATACATTTCATTTACGTCCATTGCATATTTCCAATTAGTATAAAACTTTAAAAGTCAAGAATAATCTTAAACGATTGGCATGAGATTATTTATATGTAAATTAGATGGCTGATTATTCGATGACTTGTATTTATCGAGAAATTTATGCTGGTATTAAATGAACAAAATGATATTGGGCGGCGTTTCCAATGGGAGAAGCGAAAGCTTTTGTTCCCAGATAGGCCTATGTACGGATGGGCACATTGGAGGCAGGAACGACAAACGACAGTGATTTACATTTAATTATAAAGTATGCAGGTAGTTGAACAAAAGATTTTACTTTATAGAAAGGTTGTGTGTTCGTTAATTTGGTTTGGAGTCTGGTTGGTTGACGGTTGGCGTTCGTATGATCGGTTCTTTGATTGGTTGTTCAGTTGCTTGAGCAATGGCTTGCCTGCTTGCTTTCTTGCTTGTTGTTTGATCGCGTGGTTGCTCGCAGTTGCTTTGGTGCTCGGTTGCCTTCGTGATTGGTCGCTGGCTCCGGGTTGCCACGGCTGCTTAATGGACTGATTGCCCACATGCTGAAACTGCAGATTGGTTGCTTGGTTAATGGTCACTCAGTTGCCTGGTTTGTAAGGCTGCTCTATTGTTTGGCTGCTCGGATGATTGCTTGCTTGCTTGGTTGTTTGCTCACTTGCTGGATTGTTGGGTTGCTTGGTTACTTAGTTGCCTGATTTGTAAGGCTGCTCTATTGTTTGGCTGCTCGGATGCTTGCTTGCTTGGATGCTTGGTTGTTAGCTCACTTGCTGGATTGCTTGGTTACTCAGTTGCCTGATTGGTAAGGCTGCTCTACTGTTTGACTGCTCGGAGGCTTGCTTGAGTGATTGGGGAATGCTTGGTTAGTTGCTGACTAGCAGGATTGCTTGTTTGTCCGGCTGCTTTGTTCCTCGGTGGTCGGGGACGGTTGTTCAGTTTCTCGATAGCTTGGTTGCTTGCTTAGTTGCCTGCTTGGTGGCTTGCTTGCATGGTTGCGTTGTTGCTTCTTTGTTTGTTTACTGAAACATCGGTTGCTTGGATGATCAGGTTCTTGGCTGATCGCTTGCTTAGTTTGGTTGCTTGCTTGCCTGCTTGCTCCCCTAGGAGCTTGCCTAGTTGCATGATTGCCTGCTCATGGTTGCCCAGTTGCTTCATTGCTCGATTGCTAAAAACCTGAAACATCAGTTGCTTGGATGATCAGGTTATTGGCTGCTCGCTTGCTTAGTTTGGTTGTTTGTTTGCAGGTTTGCTTTTCGGTTGCGTGCTTAGTTGCTTGTAGCTGCTTGCTTATGGTCGCTTGCTCCCCTGCTTGCTTATCAAGTTCTCCCCAACAGCCTGAGCTGAGAGACGATAGGTTTACACGTGCATTAAGGCCCGTGGTAGTGAGAAAACCGATGACTCAGCCAGCACGGCCGTGTAATACGAACACCTTGAGCAAAGACTAGTTTCCGTCTTAACCGTGCTGTCTAAATACACTGTCATATTGGATTGCAAGATTCCAATAAGATGGTGCGTGGCGAGTAATTGGTTCATCTGACCTTAGAGGTGAAGAAGGTTGTACCATCATAACCATTAGGATGGGTATCTCGCACTCGCAGCAAAGCAACTGCCTATTAGTACCGTCATGCTGGTACCATGCACCTGGTAGTTAAGCTGATGATGAGGCGATTATATGGGAATTACTGTAAGAGGGGAGGTATGTCCTATATAGGCTTCCTATTGAAGCAAACACTGTAGAAGAAATTGTATGATAACAGAAAACTGTGCGACAGCAGACATTTATCAATGTGATGTATAGTGTTGAAGGATCTAGGTGATTCCTGGGGAGGAATTCTTTGTAGGGACCATATCCATTAAGCTACAGTCGTTTTTTACATCATTCATTTCTTTTCATGCATTCTTTGCTTCTTTGGTTTGGTGGCTTTTTCTCCTCGGCATTTAGGCCTATTCATCTTTTTTTTAAAACGCAAATAAAGATTTTGCCAATTTCACAGCTGTCTGCTTCTCAAAAAAAAGGGAGAAAAAAATTGGTCACGAAAATGGGGTGAATGAAAAACGGTACTCTGAGCGTGTACTGGCATGGGTCCGTGTCAAATTTCATTATCACAAAAAAATGGTATAAAAGATGAGGCTCCCATTGTGCGCTTATATCCAGGTCAGGTGAGCCTAGCCTGGGAGGCTCTCTGTTAACCTTTGGGACCGTGACGGAGTGGTTCCCCTTGTGCCAAGCCCAGGCTATTATGAGATTCATCATCATTGTGTATAGTGCATTTCCCTATGGGTAATTTCTTTTGCTTTATTTCATCCATTCATTGGGGGGTATTTTCACTGTTTTCTGTTTGCAAAATGTACTGTGAAAACGATTGCCCCATTTAGCACGAAGCTTAATCGTTCAGAAGCAGTAAAGAAAATGTACAAGAATATAGTGATTTTTTTCTTCACTTTAGATTTCTGTCACTTTACACAATAAACCCAGTAATGGAAGTGTATAATGCCAATGGGCTACATAATAAATGAGTAGGCCTATAGGTCGTAATGTTACTTTAAGGTAAAACTTCAGCTATACCATGTCTGTACGCGTTTCACTTAAAATCGCAGTACATGTAATTATATACAACACAAAGACTAATCGTTCACCAGTATTTCTCCGTTCAAAGCACCGCACGCGCCAAGCCGAAGGCAACATCTTCACTAACACTCTCCCCGGCTCCGAGTTCATAAGACTTCACGAGATCACTGTTTGCAAAATTGAAATTTTTTTGTAATTTACCAAAGGTGTGGTCGCCATATTGGGTGTCTGTACCGCCTTCCAGAAGAAAACATTGAATTACTTTATTTAAAAAAAATGTAAGTTCTTCATTTGAACATAGTGTTCTCTCTGCAACTTGTTTCCATCGCCGCCAAAACGGACTTGAATCGAGTCTAATATAGACAGTAATTTTGTGCTGAAATTCCCTAAAGGCACCTCGCTCTCAAAACTCTCTCCCCCCAAAAAGAATAAGCCAACGACAACCTTCAAGAGGCAAAATATCGTACACAAAAGGCCAACTCCTTAGCCGCGTAATTGGTACCAATTTAACGTCAGTCCACGTAGCTGTAAGCTCGAGTTTGGAAAGTTAATTGACCCGCTTGCTCTGGTTTCCCGGGGGATGGGGGTATTAAGAATGGGTTCTGACGTCTGATGACCCTATCGGGTCACCGAGGTGCCCGGTGAGTTGTGTTTTCTTTACCCGGTTGATATGATAAATTTGGGCCGCGGAAGCCATACGCCACCATCCTGCCAAATTAAGACCCTTCGTGGAGCTGACAGGTCGCTCCTTCATCACCTCACTGGGCACTGAGCCTGACTGAGAAGGAGATATAATATGGGGAAGTTGTTCACTTCACTGGCAACAAGTAACAATTGATTTTCAAGATGACACTGCAATATGGGAGTTTGCGTGAGAACGGACGGCATTATAAGAGGGGAAAACGTGACTTATGAGTGTTTTGCCTTTGGACGTATTCATTGATATTGTGTCAATTGAGTAGTTGTTGTAATTGAGAATTGAAGAATAAGTGTTTGTTTTTCGGCGCTTGCAGACATGTTACGTTTTTCTACTTAACAATCCAAACACAAGAACATAAGCTACAAGAACGTTGTAGCTTGGTCATACATACATGTAACTTCTATCTTTTAACTGATAATTAATAAGTAGGCCAATATAGTAAACTGTTGCAAACTGCCCCAGTCAGGCAAAACAATGATCTGAAACTTATGAAGTGCTTGGACGGTTAGGAGGGCCTGACGTTTTGATCCTATAGCAGGATCTTTTCCGAAGGCTAATTGACAAGATGACAAGAACATGCAAGTAAAGATACACATAAATGGATGAGAGGATCAGAACACAAGAGACAGAGAGAGGTTTAGAGAGACCAGGGGCCGATTTCATAAAGCTCTGCGACGCGTCGCAACTCGATTTGCGACGCGTACTAGCTGCGAGGCGTCGCATCTATGCGGTGAGTCCATAGAGAAAGGATGCGTCTTAACTCTGCGACGCGTCGTAAGTTTTATGAAATCGGCCCATGGGAGGGTGGTGGGGTAGGTGAGTGTGG
Source organism: Astropecten irregularis (assembly GCA_963971285.1). NCBI lineage: Eukaryota > Metazoa > Echinodermata > Asteroidea > Paxillosida > Astropectinidae > Astropecten > Astropecten irregularis. The sequence continues at coordinate 10,668,975 of OZ020249.1, read as the reverse complement.
AACCCAATTGCGTGTTCTTGTCCTCTTGTCATTTAGCCTTGGATAAAGATCCTGCTAGGAGCGAAACGTCGGGTTATAATATACCTCAAGAACAAATGATGATTCTTAGATGTTCTATGTGGGGTATACCGTGCATGGTCAAAGCCAGTGCGTCAAATCACTAGATCTTTGTGGTGGTGCTGCCACAGGTAAAGGGGTTCGGCGAGCCCAGCAAAGTGGGCCATGCTGTATTGTGTTCCTGAGCAAGCCAGAATTACTGACTACTTCTCTCCGACCATAGAGCTAACCAAACAGTAGCTTTATGCTCCAACCAGCGGCCATTTTCATACAGCTGCTTAAGCACCCAAATTTGCTTAGGCACCAAAAACCTTGGTAAATGAAATCAGTAGGGCCTATGCCACCCAAAACTCCTTGTGAATATTATGCTCAGCAAACAATGGCCGAATATAAGTCAAGAGCAGTAAATATCACATAAATTTGGTTAGTAATCATGTTTGATCAAGGAAGTATTTTCAGGATTCAACAAATTTTGTGCTTAAGCAGGCTCTATGAAATTGTCCCCTAATGCTATACATAAAATTTGAATCGAAGCTAGCTTTGTGGTTGTGTTGGTTATGGTACACGACTGCACTATCAAGCAGAGGGTTCTGGGTTCAAATCCCACCTGTGCTGTATTTCTATATCTTTATATAACACTGGAGTCATAATTTGTTTTTTGAAGGACGCAATTTCCCTGTATATGCCACCATTGCAGTGATTTAATGAGGACTATTGTTTAATATCGTTGACATTTCAATTGTTTTCCGTCTTTTGTTCCATCAGCATGGTTCGAAGACCGGCGAGCAGATGGACCTACTCCAGTCGGCGGTTGATTACCTCAAGTCGATCCAGGAGTCACCATCGATAGACCAGCTGACATGGGCATCAGGTAACGTACATTGAACACGTGGACATTTTGAACTAGATAGGCCTCGACACAATGGTATATCAGTAACCTCTATATCATGGTATTTGCATTTACCGACATTGGCCGCTGAGGGCGTTCGGCAAAGAGTTTTCAACATGGCGGATAATTCCATTGACATTATAGGGCCTTTACTGAAAATCCCCAATTTTGCAAAGCCGTTCAAAAGAAAACCAAATGCTGGTTTGAAACCAAAATAAGACTTGCCAATCATTATCTGTCAGTATATTCTCTGTACGAAGGCAATAAAATAACCTGACTGAAAAAAAGCACTGCATGAACCCTTTAAGTTGACATCGATGATGAATGTGCAGTAGTTATAGGTTCCGTTATTGCACCGACTCCCTCAAATATAAATGCCGGGAAATTGTCACATCGCGCCCCGTCGGAAGCAACCGATCGGGTGACCCAACTACGAGATCCCGTGTCGCGTTGACTCTGTGACCTCGTAACTCAGCGGCGATGAGGTTGAGATTCAACTTGAGAACGCCTGGCCTAGCGCCGCCGTGCGGGGTCCGGGGAATTGACAAAATAATGTGTAGGCCTATAAGTGGGAACCGTATAAGTAGTTGACACAATATGTGGGCATAAATAAGTATCTTGCCGTCTTACGTGAAAGCTATATCAGCTCGTAAGTAGTTTGCGTCCGTTAAAGGTAGTACCATACATTGGTACCATACCGAAACAGAAATCTGCACAGATTTACCGTACTTACAATTGAAGATGGTGCTGGTAGAAGCATACCGTTTCTGCCTGAAATGCTGTAGGCCTATTTATTCAGAAAAGAGTAAAACCAGTGACCAAAATTATTTATGATCTTTTAAAGATCAAAAATACAAGAGAAAAGACTTAAGAAATACTGTGGCTGCTTTTCACTGTTTTCTCAAAAAGTTGGCACCGTATGGGACTGAAATTTTCACAGATGACTGGTACTGTATCTTCCTTGATATTTTTGCCCATGAATCTGTATTTCTTTGACAAAAACCAAAGAGTATGATTTTACCTTGAATGGGAATCGAGTCATGCATTTCGCAAACGGAACGAAGGAAACGGCTTTGAAACAAAACACACAGGCATCCCATATAATACTATAGCCACTGTGGCTATAAATAGTGCTTACAAAAATTGCATAAACATCGCCTTCAAAATTCATATTTTATCCCTTGAACAGGTGTTTGCTGATGGGGAAGCGCGGGCTGGAGATTGTTTATACCTAACAGTGTGAAGCAGGTCGCCCCGTTGAATCTGACCCTGTGTGTTTTCGGCGTGTATAGAAGCTGTCCCACTCGCCACCAAAGTTACGATCAAATCAAAAAGCCTTGACCCCGAATAACGACGTCTAATTTCCCAGGATTTCTTGGCATGTCCGCCCTGACAAAGAGACAGGGGGCGTGCACCGCAAAACCCAGCGGGGCTTGAAACTTCCCCTGAAATTACTAGCTGTCGCTACGACTGTATTTATTATTATCATCATCAAGTCAAGTTTGTCCCAGAACCTGGGGTATCGATTGTATAAGAAACGCCGAAGAATGTATTTCAATTGGAATTCAGATTAGCTCTTGGGCTTGGCGTATTGTGTGTGGTTTATCTAAGGTGTATGTGTGTAGACTGTGGGCTTGCTAGAATGCTGCAGGCCCCGGACGGTAACTCGGCCAAGACTGTTGATTCCGTACTTGTTTTGTAATAGTCCGAAATCAGCCCGAAATTGCATCCAAAGTTGGTACGGGTTTATACCAACAACAAAAAAGTAGCATTGTTATGCCAAAGTACTTTGCCTGATGTGTATAGGCTAGTCTGATGTATAGTATACACCTCGGTACACTCTGGTGTTATTTCAGATGTGATGTTGTGATAATGTAACCAGCAATAATAATAAGTGCCACAAGAAGGGGAGAGGTATAATGGTGTGGTAACAACAGGTAACGGTAGAGGCAGGCCCATGCCATTCTAAATCGACTGCATGGGTTTGACAACACCCCTATAGCCTGATATTGATTCTATACCATGAAAAGAATCACCAGTGTATAGTTGATGAAAATAGCTGCTGGTGTATCGCCTGGTGTTACGGTATTTTGTCCCGAGGCTACAGAGTGGCTGAAGCCCCCGTAGGGATGGTTTGACCATAGTTGGACCATCTCCACTCCCTTTTCTTTGTTTCTTTGTATACTTGGTATCTTTGCATACACATCTACCACCGGCCCTCTTAGTAACTGAAAAAAGCCCCCCTAATAATCCATAACAGGCCTACATACTCGCAACTTTTTTCAAAACAAAATTCTGGATCGAAATTTCATGATGGTAACACCGATATGATGACAACAGTGTTACAGATATAGACAAACAAGACTAGATTGGTTCAACGAACTTTGCACAAGACTTGCATGATTCCTTTTTTTTTGGGGGGGGGGGGGCGGGGCGGGGTTGTTCTCCTATCCCAGGGCCCGAAAAGATGTTTTATCTTTAAAGGTAATATCATACTTTGGTTTTTGTCAAATGCAGATTTATGGTCACAAATATCAAGGAAGATACAGTAACAGTCATCTGTGAACATTTCAGTCCTATACGGTGCCAACTTCTTGAGAAAACAGTAAAAAAAACAAAAAACGGCCACAGTATTTATTAAGTCTTTTCTCTTTTATTTTTGATCTTTTAAAAGATCAAAAGGATTTTCGGTCGTTGTTTTACTAATTTCTGGATAAATACACCATTTCAGGCATGTTTCTACCACCACCATCATCTTGATACCCTGTAAGTTATAGGTAAATCTTTGAATATGTCTGTTTTTGTGTCTTTCCAAAGTATGATACAAGGCTATACCTTTAATTTATATCGTTTGTTTGTTCAAACATTTGGGGTCAGTAGTTTCAGCGATGATATTACATTTCTGTCTCTGTAAAATGTCTTTCCACATTTTCTTTTTACAATTTCTTCATATTATCCGCCCGATAGCGTTTCAAGCAATGTAGCATAGGAATTTAATGACGTATGCATACAAGAAAGTTCTTTCAAAACGTTTATAAACGTTTCAACCAAATTTGGCAACTAGGCATATCCCACTATATTTAACATTAATTTGGCCGTGATGTACCTGATGCAATAACAGCAATTGGCATATAGGCTTAGACTCTGCCTGGCTATGGCTCCAATCATCCCAAGGGTGTACAAAGGCTTTGGCTTTCCGTTTTCAACTTCACAACATCTGTATTTAGATTACATATAGGCTTATGTAAAAGAAATGACGTACGATATGGAACCGAGGCCGTAGACGGAGCCAAAGCCTTGGTTTATAGAGATTGCATGGCTTATAAGTCGGCGGCTGCGCCACAGGGGGCTATGGCTAGGCGACCAAACCGTTTACTAGCACCGCAACAACATTGTAAAACAACTCAACGAGCGAGTCGGTATAAGTCTGGGGGCGGATCGATCGCGTGTGCCAGTGGGCGTCTGGCCTTTATTATTATCAGTATTGACTAATTATTTCACTTTCCCGATAGTACGGGTCACAACTTCCAAATTGTCATTGATTTTTCCCCCTCTCTTCGCGCTTGTTGTGCACTAAACAGAGACTAATCTCAACTTAATTGTACTGTAAGGCTTTAAGATTTTCATCCTCTCTGAGTTAAGCCCCGCCCCGCAGAGAAAGTAGCTAATTTCAGATCAGAGACGCTCTGTATTCAATCTGTATACTACGGACGAGGGCTGTACTATACATTAGATCGCCTTTTCTTCTTAACTTTCTTAGCTTTTCATGTCTTTTGCCAGTTTAAGGGCTGTTGAATTGTCCTATACATGGTTTATCTGAGACCGTCTTTTGTACTGCAACACAACCTCATTAGGTCTTTCAATCGGCCTATGGGAAACCTGTGTAGTTTTTTTTTGTGCAGAATGATAACATTAATCTAATCCATGCTGTTATACGAGTGTGCTACAGTAACAACTGCCGTCCAAGAATGAAGTTAGTACAGTAGTTCCTTTGTTGGCAGTAAGATGTTGTTTCAATGACCACCCTCTGTTCATCTTGAAATGGTCACAATTACATTCACGTGGGGTTAAGGGAAGTACAGTTGAGTCGACTTTGATCATTTGCAGGATAAGCAATTATCTAATGACTCATTAGTTAGCTTATTGAGCAAATTACTGCTCATTAGTATAATAAGATTTAGTCTGGTTCCCAGACCCAGGAGTCTCCCGACTATTTTCTGTCAAATCTAAGATTTTTAATAAGAGTCGTCAGGGAATCTTTGGGCAGGGAACCAGACTAAATAAGATTGGCATGAGCACATCAGAATCCTTTTCGCGGATAGACCGGAAGTGTGTGGTGACGGTATGTGAAAAATGCATGATGGGACAGTTTGCGCTTGCGTAAAATGTGTGCGTCAATTCCCAATAGGACGGGTTTCCGCGAAATATGGCCTATGAGTTTCTGTGATTGGGAATTGGCCGCTTGTTTTCCCAAAGAGGGCGTCCTTTCGGCGCCATGTTTTGGGATCAACGCATATAATGAGTAACGTGCACACTAGTCTTGTGTGGGTTACATGGCATTATATATTATGTTTCGCCTCAAAACTTCCCTGCAAAATCTCACAATGATTGCATAGTACACGATTTTGAAATTATTTGAATTGATACCAATTTTCTTCTAAATTGCTGATTTGCTTCTTTCAAAGTTTATTCATTGACTCATGTTCAAATTAGCGCCCTCATTGGCCTGATAATTAATATTTAAAGGTGCAATCATGACGTATATAATTTTATAAGACGAGAATTGTCGTTTGCATATCCTCAGGTTTAATAATTAAAGTCCATCATACAGAATATCATAGCTTGTTCATACAACATTAATTACAAATGGGGTATTAGGGAGACAGGTAGCGTCTAAAAGTGGACATTAGGTAGACATCGGGACTTAGGGAGACTTTTTGATGTCTCCCTAAGGTACCAGCTACCTTTTCAAGACATAATTCTACTGTCCATATTTTAATAGAAGACAGAGAACGCTCTCAATAATTTATGAACATTATGTCAATTTCAAGTTCATTGGTTTGGGGGATGTTTAGAAATAGGTAAGTAAAGTTGGTGCACGACCCTATGGGAAAGTCTCCCTAAGGTCACATCCTCGGTTATGTAAATAATCAAAATTATCGTTTAGCGAATTTTCTTTTAGTGAGAACATTGATGTACCATCAGTGTACATTGTTGGTGTGGAATAAACCGCGCACGTTATAACGAACGCTATATCATTTCAAATGGATTTATTGGTGTAGCGTATATTTTGATAAGTGGGCACCGTATGGGACTGAAATTTTCACAGATGACTGTTACTGTATCTTCCTTGATATTTGTGCCTATGAATCTGCATTTCTTTGACAAAAAACATTACCTTTAATTCAGTATCCTCTCCGATTGTATGTAATTTAATTTACACTACAGTGAGCTACCGTTTGGCTGAAAAGAGGTTGTCATGGCAACAGATCAATACAATAATAATGGAGTGTGTGGGTGTTATTTACATTGTGTCACTGGGCGATCTGTTACTAATTATGATAACGTCGGTGGGAGCGTTGCCATGGAAACGGAGTGGTCGCGATTAAACAATAAGCCTAATCATCCGAAAATGGCAGTTGTGTGTAATGAAGCGTGAACTTGAGGTGTTGTGTTTGTGATTAAATAATCTTGCTATAACGACATGCAAAGATACAATATGCACTCAGTAAGACAGTCTCGCCATTTTGTGTTTGTCTTCGTGCGAAAGGATAGGCATAAGTGTCGGTAAGATATTTCAGTTGCTACAAAGGTAGATATTTAACCGTATTGATAAAATACATGCAGGAAGTATACACGAATCCGAATAGCGATTCATGTAATTGGCCCTGCGGTGTATCAGGGGACGTACATGTACACCCTGCAGTAAAGAGTGCAGCGGAACGTAACTTCTTTTTTTGTTATCACACAAAAGGCGGCCGGGGACACCGCAGTAATGGCGGTTGGTATGTCGTGCCCTCGGATCGGTCTATAGGGAGTGAGAGTATTGGCGAAAAAGAACACAGGTTTGCAGATTCTAGAATGATATAAGGCCTTGACTATACGCCGTGCTACTGTCGTGTCGAACTCAAATAATTTTACATTTTCAAGTTTGGCGCGGCAATAGCACGGCGTTTAGCGTGAATTTGGCTCGGCAAATTGAGTTCGGCACGGCAAGCTCTTTGGCTCGACAGGGTCTCACGCGCTAACGGTATTCGGAACTGCCGCGCTATTACCGTGCTATTGCTGCACTCAATTGATTTAAGTTCGGCGCGGCAGTAGCACGGCGTATAGGCTAGGCCTTAACCGACCTCATAATGTATAGTCTTGTAGGCCTGTTCTGCAATTCATTTCATCATAGAGCTAGGATTTCATCAAGCTGGATTGTCCATTTGGCAGGCAATTGAGTAGGTTAATCTCGACTGACAGTACATATTATTATAGGGAGATGCACACGGCATGTAGGCCCTCATTACTGACAAATCAGCCCCACAAATACCTCCCAGTCCAGGCCTCTGTCATTTTAATTGCGCCACTTCTTTTTTACACCGAATACTGCTTCACTGACTTAATGATGGCTCGTGGACTGACCATTAGCAAGGATTTAGACTAGGCGTTCAAGGATAAATGTGACTGAAAGGCAAGCATTTTAGCTTGGCAGAATACACGGGGCTTCGATAGTAGTGTCTTGTTCAGTACAACCAATGTGCATAATTAGGTGACTGTTCAAGAATTGTATTTGTATCGTTTCATTTGATCTAACCTTGTATTGAGCAGCGCTGCTCACGCGCGCTATGGCCAAATGGAATGATTTTTACTAGTCACATTTAATTGGCAGGCTCCGTAGGGCAGGGGCGGGTCCATGGGGGTGGGGCGTGGGCATACGTTTTCTTTTCTTTCACAAAAAAAACACTTTGGCCAATGGACAGAGATAAAAATGAGAGGGAACGCAAAATTGATTGGGTAGTTCACGTCAGGCTGTCGTATACCATAGCTTAAGCTTTGATCGCCCCGAATTCGAAATGCACCCGTCGCTGTTGCGGTTTTTTTTTGCGGCCCCTCCCGACCCCCTTTGGAAAATCCTGGCTCCGCCCCTGATGCAAGACCAGATCTAGACAAAGTTGCACCTATATAAATGACCCAATTCAAAAATGTAAGTTATCAGCAGTGAAGAGAGTTGTGGCCAAGTCGTTAAAAGTCGCGGTGCCCGTAGTTTCACGCAACTCTCGCGAAACTGCTCTACTTTTCTCGCGAGACTCCTCTCTCCGACTATGTTTCGGCTCTTGGGACCACTTGAGGTTCCTTTCAACATGGAGCTATTGCTCCGTGCTTTCAAGTGGTCCCGGCCGAGAGCCGAAATCTCGCTGTACGGCCAGGAGTCTCGCGAGAAAGTAGAGCGATTTCGCGAGAGTTGTGTGAAAGCAGAGACGATCACCGCGACTTCTAACGACTTGGCCACAAGTCTAAGCAGTGAGTCGACAACCTAATGTAGCATGACTGTATAACAAAAAATAGCTCGAGCAAGCGAAACTGGGGAATGTTGAAATATGGAGAACTGTCGAAATAAGGAAACGTACTTCTTTATAAAACCTCAGGATATGCCACAGGTCATGAAGTATTTGGTCAAGATTGCCTCCTCAAAAAAATAATCATCTCTTGCACGGGAGTTCACGGTGTCAGGACGCATCAGTAGTCCGGCGTTTTGAAACTTGCCAGCTTTTCTTTCTCGTGAACCGGGAGCTTTGCTGTGATATTACCGGGGTGGCTTGTGGGAGCTAGCGCGCCCGGGGCCCTTGCTCAGGAACAATGACGGTTTGCCAACACGGCTGGATCGCTGCTGAGTTCATAGCACTCGTGTAATCCGACGACTGCTCGACATGAAAGGGCCCGGAAAGATCGCCAGATAAAGGCCAACAAGGACGGCAGTAAAACCCCTTCTACCAACAAAGATTTATAATGAGAAAATGTATTTATATTCATAGATTATAAGAAGGTGTCGGTTATACTATCATCCGAACGGTGTGCTTGTCACAGATTGAGTTTGACGGCGCGTCTTGGATTTATAGAAGGTCATTGAGAATACCCGGCAATATACTGATATTTCAACAATTAAAAACTCACAAGAAATGCTTGGCCTTTTTTTTTTTTAGCAAGCTAGGCCTATATCCTATCGAAGCTCAACCCGGTGTTTTGTGGCATTTGAAGACGAAGATATGTTTAAAGTACAGGATTGGTAACTTACCCAAACAGAAAATGTTCACAGATTTACCTATAACTTTCAGGATATGAAGATGGTGCTGGTAGAAACATGCCGTTTAGATATTTCCGGCTGAAATGCTGTGTGTATTTAGAAATTGGTAAAACAAAGACCGAAAACAGTTTTGATATTGGGGTAAGATCAAAATCATTTTCCCTATTTTCTCGTGACTCAGAATGTCCGACCGAGTTCCGTTGTCACAGGTTTATAATTTCATGCACATGTGCATGTTTGACCAGACAAAGTGTGAGTGTTGTTCTGTGACCTTTACCAATCATTGTATTATACCTTAAAGGTGACATTTTGAGGACTGAAGATAATTATGTGGTCAACATGCAATGTGTACAACTCCTACTATTTTTTTTTCTCAAATAATATGGTGTTGATTTTATATACAGCCCTCTTTGTTAGGGATGCTTTAACGTAGAATCTCGTAGTCTCTCACTCTCACGTGACACAGAAGTACGGTGAGTGATAATTGACTATCGAAACCCGAAACGCTTTTAGGCCTATACGTCTTCGATCTATTTTCCTAAATGTATAATTTATTTGGCCGATGCTTAAATTCCTACCATTGGTTGGGGTCTAATGGTATGGGGTTTAATTAAAACCGCTACCTCCACATTTAACTGACGCTCGCTATATGTACCCGTTTTATTTGTGAATACGACAAAGAGCAATAGGCCTATGGATCCCCGCTGTGTAAATGATATTTTCAATTGTATCATTTGTCAAATTTTCCATGAAGATGAGGACAGACGAGTTCCAATTTGCTCATCACAATGAGCCGTTACAATGGACTTATAATGTACAATGAACCGCGTCCTTGCCGAACCAAAACCGTGCATCGGGTGTGAGGGGACGCGATGCCAAGCCGTGAAAATGCCACATTCCCAGGCGTGACTATAATCGCTAGTTACCGGTTCTTTTTTTTTTTGTTTCCCGGTAAAAATTCGATCTTCAACAGTGGATGATGCCTTTTCACTGGTAATCCGCAGCTGTTACGCGAACAATTGATTCAAAAACACAAATTGATGTCAGTCAGTGAAATTACCAATAATAATAAAATAGAGTTTATGCAAAAATGTATAAAGTATTTAAACTGTCTAGGCCTATGCACGCAATCAATGGACGTAATCACAATGTCACACATATTAATTTGTCAGTGGCAACTATGTGCACTATGGATGGTAATAATGTCATAAATTGTCTAACCCTAAAGCAGAGTGTATATACACTGTCAACATTTTCGGTAGCAATCTCGGTAAATGATGTTGCCCAGTTAGGGCAACACACCTGGGCAACACGACTTTGGACCCTGTGTACACTAGCAACATTTTGGCCAACATGTTACCGAGATGCTGCTGCGACATGTTACCCAACTCGTATTGCCCTGTGTACACTGACAACATTTTCAACAACAATGTACCTGGGCAACATGTTACTGAGATTGTACTGAAAATGTTGACAGTGTACACTCTGCTAAACCCTTTTTTGTGAAGATTGTAGGGACTAAGACTAATTTTGTTTTAAAGTCATTGAAAAGTGAACATTGACTGGAGCGGGATTCGAACCGGCGACCTCCTGAATACCGTACAGGCGCTCTACCAACTGAACTATCCAGCCGGCACCACGTCATGGTGTCCCAAATAGTCCATTATCTTTAGTTTGCGATGCAGTGATTGACTCGGACTCCACCCGCACAATTCTGCCGTTCATAATGTAACATTATCGTCTCCCATTTCATTTCATGGCAAGCTAAGATTTTGACCCTTGCTAGATTTTAGGGCTCATGGTCTATATTTTTTTAATAACGAACTCGGTTCAATGCGCCGTGACCGTCACTGTGCAACAATCGATGAAATTCATGACTTAAACTAGAAGCGATACTGGAGCTTTTTTTTTGTTCATTGGTGGGCTCGTGTTACAATATCTCATGTTTGCCCCTCAAAGTGCCTCACTACATTTTGGGTATAATTATTAGCTGTAAATTATATGTAAAAGGTGTGCCAAAGTTTGCTGTTCGGTAATCTTGGAGTTGACGCTCGTTGGACCCGTGGGGATACTGAAGCAGACATGTCCGGGCCAGTTAGCCCGCTCATACACGCTCCATACAGCTTGTTCCCTCGGGGGCACACTACTTGTCTCATTCTTCACGCGACCAGCTTTTTGTCTAGTCCGTCATTTCAACTCTTATGCTTTCTATTATTGCCCTTTCGGCAAAAGGCCTCCCACTTCAAAATAACGTCCACAAAACAGTGTGATAGGTTGTGTGTATGGCTTCTTTTCTGATGGTAGTATAAAAGACCTCTTTGGGGGCTGGAATTATATGAAGGGCCGAGGTTCAAGTTTGTGAATCCGCGCAGCGCGGCTCTTATAGTGTTGGGCCTTGGCGGCATGGTGTATATAATAATAATATGCTCACCTAATGACCACTGTGTGTTTGCATAGGGCATTGACTGAATTGGTGAAAAGCCACCAAACACCGTTCACGGTTCCAGAGCTGTATAGCTCAACCCACCTTCGGCTTCGGGGCTTAAATGCTTTAGGTTTTAAGAGGTGAATTCTCATTCTTTCCTTTTTTAAGCACGAGCCGTCTCAAATATGCGCAGCCTATGCACACCACGACATAATAGGCTGCTGGCAAGGAATCGATCGCCTTGCATCGGTTCGCGAGATCCAACGAACCCTTTTTAAAGTCCTAGGCCTGGTGCTTTAAAGGTATCATACTTTGGTAAGAAAGCAAAACAGAAATGTTCACAGAGATGTATGTATAACTTTCAGGGTATGAAGATGGTGGTGGTAGAAACATACCATTAAAATATTTCCGCATGAGATGATGTATTTATCCAGAAATTAGTAAAACAACGACCGGAAATCTGTTTGATCTTTTAAAAGATCAAACATAAAATAGAAAAGACTTATGAAATACTGTGGCTGTTTTTCACTGTTTTCTCAAAAAGTGGGCACCGTATGGGACTGAGATTTTCACAGATAACTGTTACTTGTGTCTGTCTTGATATTTGATTGCCCATGAATCTGTATTTCTTTGATAAAAACCAAAGTATGATATTACCTTTAAGGAGCTGGAATTAAGGGTCCGTAAACACTTGGTGGAATTAAAATTGGGCTGAAGAACAGATTTGGGCCGATTTTGGACTTTTTCAGTCTTTTTGAAAAACAAAGATCACAGTCTGAGAGGTCAAGCGAACAGTGAAGCAGTGTCCTAACTGAGACAGTCACGTGCCCCCCACTGGATGTCTGTGCCCACTAACCACATCTGAAAATTTCGATTTTGAAAGAAAAGTATAAAACAGAAAATTGCCACCGTCAATCGGCCCCATTATTGTGCTCGGCCTTCAGTCAAATTTGACCCTAGTTTCGTCACACTGCAGTTTACCGTGGTTTTCTTTTTCTTATAATGGAATGTCGGCACTTAGTGTATGTTCTTCGCTGTTGCGAAAAGGGATTTTACCATTTTCCATGCAGCACCACGCCACGATATCGATTTTGCTTTAATATGCCTACAAGGCTTGCCCATTATATTATACCCAGCACAGCTCAAGTATATCACCGCCCACCATTACCGCCTGCATAATCAGCCATTTGGGTGCAGACCAGTAAATAAATTCCCATAGGCTCCCATGCTGAATAGCCAATTTCAAAAAATTATTAAAAATACTCAGAAGTTTCTCAGACACTCAAGCTATACACCAAAATGAAGCTGAATACTTCAATTTTCATTTTCATTTCAATTTTCTATAGGGTAACCAATGACTTTTTGAGGAAAATCCATCCAAAGGAAAATACCCTGAAAACGGCCACGTTGACTGGTGCCAGATTAAAAAAATGTACCCCTCCCCTACATGCCCAAGTAGAGCGAGTTTAGGGCCAGAATTCACCCAAACAGCTCAAAGTTGCAAGTCCAAACTCTTGCGACCGGGTTCCATCCATTTTCTTTACAAGACTTCCCAAGTAGGGCCCAGCAAATGATTTTATAAACAAGATTTTGAGGGTATACAAAAAATTCTGATCTGGACCTATTTACTGATCTGCACCCATTTGACCTTCCATTACGCGCTGTGTTCAGCTGATCCGATTGCAGACACTCCCGTGGCCAACTTCATAGAGCTGCTTAGCACAACAAAATTGCTAAGCACAAAAATAGCTTGCTCAATAAATAAACCACCATTTGGAAATTCATGGTCAGCGAACAAATTGCATGTGATACACAACACACGGACATTATTTTGTTTGTTAATCCTGTTTTTACTGAGACAGAAATGCCATGCTTAGCGAATTTTTGTGCTAAGCAGCTCTATGAAATTAGTGTTAAGAATTTCTCGAGAAAAAAAAAATTCACAGGCATTTTCAAATTTGAGCGTTCATCACCTAACACGATAACCCTTTCACCAAGACGAGGCACGTGCTAACAACGGAGCATGCGTTTTCCCTCCAATAGTCATACATGATAAACGCAATAAATTACAGTGCTGAATGCAAGGATGGCATTGGATGTAAATGTCCATGCCATTCATAAGAGGGATTTCAAGGAGCTCAGAATCGAAAGTCCCTTTTGCCCTTGCCATCAAATCAAGATATGGAATTGGTGAAGGTCTGATGTTATCACTCGACCGCAAACCATAGCCAGGCCGACGGTCCAAAATTATTCGCCAATGAAGGTTGAGAGCAATGGCTGGCGTCCGATCGATTCTGATTAAGTTAAATGCATCTTCAGAGGTCAAACGTTATGGAGCTTGTGGAGTAGGTTGTTCAATAGTAGTTTTGACATGTACAGTACATGTATTATATTGTGCGAAGGCACGAACTTTTAGTTTGCGAGACTAACTAGATTAGACCTAACAGAACAAAGTAATTCACAGAGCAAAAAGAGTAACTCATCACACTTTGCTTGATGTTGCCTGATGAAGGCTAGCGCATGGTACCAGCTGCCGAAACGTCGCTACCAGCAACACCACATCGCGTGACTTTGATCACCTTTTCCTCTCAATAGCATGGCTTTATAATTAGAGTGTTCTTTGCAGTTTGTACCAAGCGCTTTGGAAACAAATTCTGCGTTTTATCACAAACACAAGATAGCCATTATACAGCCTGTTATCAATATCGCTTATTTCTCCCTTGTGTACACACTACACAGGTACATGAGACGTTGGTGATGTATTTATACAAGAATGGAGTTCTAAATGCCTTTCGAATTTAAGTTGAGACAAGCTGATCGATGCATACCGGTTGACCACGGTAAAGAAAGGACCTGTCTGGTTTCCTCTTTAAACAGACCTAAAACCTGCCCCAGGCCCTCGGGGCTGACAGGTTTTAGGGAGCTAAATCGGATGAGAATAACACCCAGTGAATGCTAAGAGATCCATTGACTGCAAGTGAGAGTGGATGGTGGATCGATGCGAAACCTGCCAATACCTGTCATGGGTTTTAGGGACATGGTAAAAGGCCCACCAGTCGGCAATGGTCGATGACAGATACCTTCTGCGCGTGTCGGATGCACTGGTATTAAGCGATTTCGTCATCTTCTCGAATGTTGTGTCAAACGTTCAAGATTACATGTACAGTACTTGAAATTGAAGTATTCTCAATACATGTAAATGTGCTGGGTTTTTTTACAAGTTACGGTTCTGTTGGTTTTGCTTTTTATGGAGGCCATACCTAACCTGAGTCAGCATTCCACAATGCGTTTTGATTTACACGCTGGCTATGATTATAACTCATTGTTGCCTGTGTGAAGACTGTGAGATTGTAAGGACACTATAAACGTTGATTTTATGTGGCAGAGCCAAAGATGTGACCATTGACACTTAAAGTATTATTTTCTATCTTGTGTGATTTCAGAATCTACCAAGTCTACACAGTCGTCGGGAGAAGGCCCTCTACCTAGCCTCTTCAACCCACCTCCCCCTGCCCCGGTGCACGCTATGATGGACGGGTTCCAGGACTGCATGGAAGAAACCATTCGCTATTTGGTGCAAGTTGAGGGTTTCCCGCCCAATCATGACATCATCATCCGCCTGAGGGCGCACTTGGTGCAGTACCAGAGCAAATTAGATCTCAACAACCAGCTGCACACATCTCGTCTGGGACGTCTGGCCCTCGATCAGTTTGTGGACGTACAGCGGCGTCAGCGTCCCAGCTTCAGCACGCAAGGGGCTCCCAGCTCGACCCAAACGTCTCCCCAACTCGCCCACACGAACGCTTGTGCAGCCTATCCGCCCGGCTCGGCCATGCTGGCCCGGAGCGGCATCTCCCATGATACCTTGCATTCGAAAACAACTTCCGGTCAGGTCAACCTGTCCCATCATCCCCTGGGTGTGATGAAGCCCCTCACGGTGGACACCAATCAGTATTACGCAATGCCATCGCCGCTGTCCCATTGCTTGTCGGAGGGCGCCCTCGCGCGGCAGAGCTCATCTGAGCCTCTACTGACCATTGCTAGAACATTGCCCACAAATTCCGGTGTGACATTCAGCTCCCGCGGGGGGAGTGGAGCAACGACAGTCACTAGCAGCAACATCAGTACACTAACCGGAACTGCAGCTGCATCGAGTGTGATGAACACAAGAACGGTGCTCCCCAGTACGCAGAGTATAGCGCCCTCTATGGCTAATAATGTCTCAGGCTCTCACCTTGGCTTCAACTTGAACTATGTAGCACCATATCTCGTTGCCTTTGTCAGGCCAGCAGCTCAGTGAACTTGTTTGTATTCATTCATTATAAATTTACCTCAGTAAGATTAACTTTGCCCTGGACAGTAATGTTTAATGACACGACAGTAAATTGAATAATATTGTTAGCATTCATTGGAAGAGTTGTTCACGTTAACGCATTGGGGCATGTATGTATGTGTAAAGCACAATGAAGCAAACGACCGAATCTACAGTACTAATTGAGATATTTCATGGTGTTTTATTGTTAACATGCCATGTGGCTGCACCAAAGATTTTATAGCGCTACACGCAAGATGGAGGACTGACCACAGGGCGCGTGTTAATTTGTATGGAGGTCGCGATCCGCCATTCTGGTGTGCAAATAGCGAGTAGTTTGTACGCGGGACATATGGGGGCTGGAAGCTTTATCAAAGAAAATGGGAGTATTAGGCCAAATCGTGGCCCGAATTCGATTGAACCTATATTGTTTATTCTAAATAGAAATATTTGACATTGATGTGAAGCCACTGAATATGGAAACGGCGATTTTTGTGTGGTTTTCTGAACCTACTTTTGCAAATACATGTATTGCATACATCGCTGACATCATGCGATCGAAACTCAGTACACAACAGAGAGCCCGCCCTCACACGAGAATGGCGCCCATGGCGATTACGCATTTCAGTGGAGAGTTCTCCATGGCTTGCGCGTAGAGCTATATAATCTTTGGGCTGCACCACCTTGATTACTAATCATCTTGCACGTTTGATGCTAGGTAATATGGCTTCTGAACTCACGCCGTATGTAACGTGGGTATTACCAGTGTTGGAGTACTATGAAAATACCCGGCCCGTACTCAATTAAAAGTACTTGAAAATAAATGTACTTGGCCATTTAGTACAAATTTCAATTTTCGTTACAATTTCACGGTTGATTATGTTGGGGATTTCCGATACATTTTACAATGGGAGTATTAAGATCATCGGGAGTATAGTACCAAACGGAGTAAGCAGCACACTGCCATTTGCAAGTTTTGAAAATCAAGAGTTTGTAAGACGAGTGGCGGCACAGCGTCCAACTTCAGTAAAAGAAAATTGTGAAACAAACTGCATTTTTTGGCACTGTGTGTTGCCACTGTGCCTGTAATCGGTAAGGACTCGGACTTTGGTACTCGGACTCGGCCCTGTACTCGACCCTGAAAGTACTCGTACTCAATACTTTAGGATTTGGACTCCGCCAGCAATGTACTCGGACACGGCCCAGTACTCAGCCCTTGAAGTTCTGCACTCGGTTTTAAGGACCCGACTCCAACACTGGGTAATACCCACGGTATTGGTTCGATAGCTCAAATGATGGTACATGTACATGTTACATGTGTATTTACGTTTTGATAGCTGAGCACGTTAAATTTGTGTTGCTCATCCTTAATCAACGTACCTGACCAGTCTTGTTTCCATTAAAATCCACCCTTTTCCGGTTAGAAGGATACAACAAGCACATCAAAACACAACCGACCACAAGAGGGCGCCTTGAGAATCACAATGTTAAATGTGAACAAACGTTTTTTGTTGGAGGAACGGAATTTGTATGTAGTTATTATAATTAAATCAATTGACATATAATTATAAGTACTGCAGTTTATTTACATTGACGATTGTAAAAACAAAAATGTACAATTATAAACAAATTGGACTTCGCGGTTTGGATAAAAAAAGAAAAGCAGCAATTTTCATGATGTCACATGCATCACAGTGGAAGTAATAATGTACATTACGAGACGTTGGTGGCAGCAGACCTATCATTCGGGTTTTTTGGTTATCATTTTTCTAGTCTTGTTCCCTGCCCAAAGATTCCCTGACGACTCTTGAAGTTTACGAAACGGAGGCTCGGGCTCAGACTCAGGCTGCTCTGTTTTCCTAACCGCAGCCAAAAGCCTCTATTTTTATACTCTTTAGAACGGATTCACGAATCGACAGAATAGTCGGAGACTCTTGGTCTGGGAACCAGACTATCATTCCTCGAACTCTCATGCGTACAATTACGTATTTGCCCCGGGGTCGATTTCACCAAACGTTTCGTAACTTACTATCAATCGTAGGACTTTTGATGCATTGAAGCCCTAGGTGGGATACGCCCCTAAGATGGGTTATCCTTCGTAACTCGAATTACGATCGATCGCAGGGCTTCATGAAATCGACCCCAGGACATAGATTGTGGTTATTTCAATGAAATTTCACGTGATTTCTGATCTTGTGGGCACAGAAAGTCCAGGATCGCTGTGCAATGCTCAAAAAGTCTGTAATCGAAGCAAAAATGTTGATAGTGCAAGATTTACAACACACTGTCGGTTTTCTTTTTGAAATTTTCTTCGTAAAACTTACTCAAATCCGATGTCTGAAACAAAACACTGAGCCAGTAGGTGTTATGGCGAGTCCATTTATATCTGCCAAAATAACTAGTATTAAGTTCGCGATCATGTATTCAGTTTTTGTCATAAATTACTATTTTTATTAACATTTTTGCATCACTGGACTTTTCAACATACAGGGACGTTGCTTGCCCACATTGTCAAGTTACGACCGACCATATTTTGAGTATAAGGTTATAAGCTTTGTGCCTTGACGCAACGTCTGTATTCCTATCTGAATGTTGTCCAAGCCGGTTTTAACATTTGAAACTGATGAAAGTATTACAATAACGATTGTATAGATGTAGGGAGGCATCTTACAGTCGTCCCATTTTTGTAGTCAGTTTGAGACTATATAATGTATTCATTATAAGTTAACCAACTTGTTTTTTTAATGTTTTGAATCAATGTTTATGATAATGACATAATGAACAATCGTTGAATCGGAAATACGATACACGTTTTATATTTGTATATTTTATTTGCACAGTGTACATTAAACACAGCAACTTTTTTTTTATTGTATATCTAGTCGTGTGTTCTGTACAATTCTTGCATTCTTCCGATATTAACCAAAGTTAATCATGAAATAATTATTCACGTCCAAGGGAAACCAACTGAATTTAAAGTAATTGAAAAGTGAACAAATAAGAATTGTATGGAGCGCGATTCGAACTAGCGACCTCCGGAATACGGTATTCCGGAGGTTGGTGGTTCGAATCCCGCTCTAGTAAATTTTTATTTTGTTCACTTTTCTCACCAAAGTTAGATAGTTTGTAAAAATTAATATGCCTAGCTATGGTTTTGTGTTTAAATGGTTGCAAAAATTTGTCGTCACTTTTCCATCGATGAGGGCGCTAGTCCGATCCAACAGGAAGAGTCCGTCTAACTTTGATGTTGGATGCACAGTCAATCAATCAATGGAAGCCCTCTTGTTTTCACTTTGAGGAAGTGCTGTATCACGACCACTGGGAAGAGGCGACAGTGACCGTGACAGTGACAGTGACAGTGACAGTGACAGTGACTGTCACAGTGACAGTGACAGTCACTTTTTATACAGCAATAATCGTAATTGATGCCAATTTGCAGTACCGGATTGGTAACATACCCAAACAGAAATGTTCACAGATTTTCGTGTAAACCTTCAGGGTATAGGAAGATGGTGCTGGTAGAAATATACCGTTCAAATATTTCCGCCTGAAATCGTGTATTTATCCAGAAATTTGTCAAACAAATACCGAAAACAGTTTTGACCATCAACACACGGTGAATACAGACCTTTGCAAACTCTGTATATACAAAATAGAGAATCAATGTAAAGGGTATGACATAATGATATATTATGATCCGTTGAACATCACGCTAGTTGTGAGTGTTTCCCGGCGAAATTCGTAAAATTCGTAATGGGAGTTAAATTACCCATACACATTCGAGCGCCTATACTTATGATATAGTTCTTAGAAAAACGAAAAACTTTTCAAAATTTCTCGGGAGCAAAATCGTTTAATGCGCAGTACGTCGTGCATACATTGAACTTGATAGTGCTTTGCATTTAGTGTTTGTTTTCCTGCTAAAATATGAAATTTGGCTAAAATCATTTTTTTTTTTTAGGATTTCAGTATTGTTATGATCCTGGTCGCATATGATCTAGTTCCACTCCTATTTTTTAAGTGATATACCGAGTATTTAAAAAAAAAAAGACAGTTTAAAAAAAAGTTCTCGGTAGCAAAATCGTTGCAATAATGGGAAGTTACGACGCGTTGAACAACGCTATGCAAATTTTGCCTATGTTGTCATAAATCAAAACCTCAAATCAAATTCATCTCAAAATCTGGGTGTTATTATCATTTCCATGTATGATATTGGGAATGCTGATAATGATCTATTTCCATGAATATTGTGATGAATGAAAACATAAGAACATCTACTAAAGATTGGTAATGTTCTTGTTGTGTTATGGATAGGCCACCGTAGCGTGATCCACAGCGGCTGTCGAAATTCAGGCTTGCCGGAAATTGGGCCCAACATTTGGGGCCAGGCGCTCGCAAGCCGGAACTCCCCGCATCACAGCCTGGTAACGCTAACAGTCGACTTGTCGACATATGTTATGGATTTTGGGGTGTGATTTTGTGTCCTTTTACACCATATTCTGGAGTTGGTCACCTTGTTTTACGCCTTCTTCAGCATTTTCTGTAAGTACAAAACACTTAGTCAGCCACGTAAATCAGCCTTAGGCTTAATGAGAGACATTTTGTCTGACTTTCCCACAAGCTTTCTGCAGTGAAATGGTGCATTGTTACTGGTAAATTATTATTTTTATTTTTTACGTTTTTACGTGTTTTACTGCATAGTCGAGTACATTAACTTCGTCGTAATCCTTGGTTATTCCATGATGTACATTCCGATTTATGTCTGCTGTTTGATAGTGTGGTAGGCCTACCAGTGTCCCCATGAAATTTCCCTTTAATTTATGTTTTAATAGTGTCGTGCAATATTTAGCCTTAGGTTGCAGCTAAATTACTTAGCTTGTTCGAATTCGATAACAAACTCACATCCTAAGTCTAGTAAAAGACCTAGCCGACTCGCCCCTTACCGACTCGCCCCAGCCTTACCCGCAGCTGCTCGCCAACTGGCCTTCTGACTGACTCGCCCCCTCGCCCCAACTGGCTTGTTCTTTCCTTGTTATTATGATGTAGCTAGGTAGGAAACAAAGAAGCACAAGCTAGCGTGACTGATTTATTATTAGTATATAGCTGCAGTTTGAGATGATGTGTTAAAGGTACGTACTATCATACCGAAATAGAAATCTTCACAGGTTTACCTATAACTTACAGGGTATAAATATAGTGATGGTAGAAACATTCTGTTAAAATGTTCCCCTGGGGCGTTTTAATGATTTCTCAGTCTGTTGGCCACACCAATATAATGTCTTGTTTTCTCTATAATGTTACTTTTATATTCTTGTATTGTTCAGTAAACATTTTTTTTTGTTGGCAGAGTGAACAGGGGGCAATTTCGTAAAACTGTTAAGCACAAAAATTGGCTAAGCATGATATTTCTGTCTTAATAAAAACAGGGTTAAAGGTAGTATCATACTTTGGTAAGACACCAAAACAGAAATGTTAATTTACGTATAACTTACAGGGTATGAAGATGGTGGTGGTAGAAACATACTTTTAAACTTTTTCCACCCGAAATGGTGTATTTATCCAGATATTAGTAAAACAACGACCGAAAATCGTTTTGATCTTTTACAAGATCAAAAATAAAAGAAAAAAGGCTTAAGAAATAACCTGGACGCTTTTCACTGTTTTCTCAAAAGGTGGGCACCGTATGGGACTGAAATTTCCACAGATGACTGTTACTGTATCGTCCTTAATATTTTTTGCCCGTGAATCTGTATTTCTTTGACAAAAACCAATGTATTATTTTACCTTTTACAACTACATGTAAATGTCCACGTGTCGTGTATCACTTGTGATTGAAATGGCTGTTGTTCGTTGATCATGAATATCAAATGGAATTTTCAATGGTGGTTTGTATTATTGGGCGAGACATTTTTGTGCTAAGCAAATTTTTGTGCTTAACAGTTTTATGAAATTGGCCCCAGACACTTTCATTCTGTATAGGTCTGCAATATTATCGTTGAATCATGTGTTTCCGATCTCGATCAGTAATTAATGTGGAAACTTGGAAGGCAATTCAAGCTTCCGTATTAGCTAGATATACTTGGGATTTTTGTGTAGAGGTTTGTCCGTGCAGTTTAATTAGTATACAGATCATCACGGAACAGGTGCCAATATCATAGAGCTGCTTAAGCAAACAAAAATGTTTAAAGCATGAACAGTCTTCCTTGATCAAACTGGATTGCCGACCAAATTTTCATGTGATGTTTATTGCTTTAGACTTGTTTTCGTATTCGGCCATTGTTTGCTGAGCATAACATTCAAATAGAGTTTGGGCTGACGTACTGGTTTTATATTTTACCACTTGAGGTTTTTGGTGCTTAAGCAAATTTTGGTGTTTAAACCGCAGCTCTATGAAATTGGCCCCAGAACGTGTTACAGTCCTTGCTTTCTCTTGCCGTTGCATTCCTGGTCGTTTTAAGATTGAAGGTGAACTCTAAATACGTTTTAACCAAACGTCTTGGTGTGTATTAGATTACGAAGTATTTTATATTTCGGAAAAGCCTTGAATGTCTATAGTTTGTTCTTTACTCATTTCTCAATGCATTTTTAAAACATGTCTTTGTCTTTGAAATTTTGAATATATCCGTCTACTCGTGTGTCTAAAGGTCCACACAGTGAGGATATGGTTAACCGTGTTTAGTGTACTTTCGCATTTTTGTGGCTGACAAGACGCATGACATTATGGGCGAATTTACAACCACTAACTGCATACTGTTATTGCGCTTTTCGCGGCAGTTGACCGCTGTTTTAATAACTTGTTTTGTACATTTCACTTGATTTATAATTTCGTAAGCTAAAGCAAGAACAGATTTTTCAGAAAAAATCATGCCATTATAAAAACACACAAATAAAAATGTGCGCATAATTGTGTTGTACGATGTGTTGTTATACGTCATTATAATGCATGTGCAAACATCGCATAACGAAACTGCGCAGATATTTGTGAATTTGTGATGTACGATGTATCAAACATCACAAATATGTACGAAGATATTTCTGATGTTCGATGTTTCTCCTGCGTCACCTTTCTTTGCCGTCTTCCGTATGATATTCATAGTTAATTTCACACTTTGAGTAATGTAATGCACACCCCAAGTGTCCTGTGTCATGGCGACCACCGCATTTTGCACTGGATACGAAACCACACTATACCCGCAGCACAAATGGCTGTTTGGGAATTGGGGTCATGTGGTTCAAGAACGTTCAAATTTGCCCTTTCATTTTCGAAGGAAGAGCGTCACCACGTGAGCATATAGGAGAGACCTCTTCACTGGTGTCGATTTCTTTTCATGATTGGGGGGGGGGGGATGATTGGTGATTTGGTGTCCTATGCGAGGGAGCGAAGCGACCGAGCCGGGGGGCGCTGTGGGAGGTGGGATACCCCCCTCCCAAACCAGGGACTTTTTAATAGAAACAGAGTCGAAAAGGAGCATTTTAGAGCATTTAAAACGATTTTCAGAAGAATTAAACATAGTATTAATTCACTGCGAAGACTAAAAAAACAAAAGGAACATGTAATATTTCTATACAATAAACTTGAATGACATTCAACCTCAAAATATTGGGGGGGGGGGGGGGGGGATGATAATACACGCCATCCCCCCACCTCAAATATTGGGGGGATATATCCCCCCCATCCCCCCGGAATCGACACCCATGGACCTCTTCAACATTGTCTGTACATTGTGCAGGAAATAAAAGGCACATACATGTACGTACTATACCCCACGAAATACATTGATTCATTTTGCACGTAGGCCTCCAGAATCATACGACCCGTTGTCATGGCACCTCGAAGGAAGTGGTTAACCCCCCCCCCCCCCCAAAAAAAACTCAAAAAACAACCCAGAACTGATAGAATTACATACTATGCTTTTGCACTGGTCTTTTGTACATTTGACATGGGAGTAAGTTCGCATTGGTTTTGTTGTACAATAACAGGGAACACATCACGGAACTGCTGATGAGATTTACCCAACAGGAACCAGACACAGGCTCGAGATACCGTAAGTACTTTGAATATGCTTTGTGATTCCATAACTGTGCCAAACTTCGTCTATGATTACAGGTTTACTGTAATCCAAACACATTATGAAGTTAAATACATCTGTATTGTTATAAAACTCAACCCGTCTATCATTGTTTGTGCTAAAAAATATTGTATACGGAAAATGGAGGTATTTTAGACCCATAATTTAACATACCTTTAACTTTAAAGGTAGTATCATACTTTGGTATAACTATAAGAAACCAAAACAAAAATGTTCACAGATTTACGTATAACTTTCAGGTTATGAAGATGGTGTTGGTAGTTTGTAGTTGGTGTTGATGATTTTGTTAATCAGCCTTATTTAATGAGAGATATTTTGTCCGACTTTCCCACAATTATCTTTCTGCAGTGAAATGATGCATATGAGGTGTTTTTATGTGTTTAACTGCACAGTCGAGTACATTAATTTGGTCGTGATCCCTGCTTATTCCATGCATGTTAAGTATATTATGTCAGATAGTCAGTAGTCATAGTCAGATAGTGTGGTATTATGAAATTTCTCTTTAGGTTTATCTCCTTATGGGTTAATAATGTCCACATTTAACCTTTATAGGTTGCAGCTAAATTAGTAAGCTTGTTCGGTAACAGGTTATCTCGCCTCCTAAGTAAAAGGCCTAGCCGATTCGCCCCTTATACCGACTCGCCCCAGTATTACCACCTCGCCCCCCTCCTGACTGACTCGCCCCTTACCGGCCAACTAGCTTGTTACTTTCCCTATTGTTATGATGGCGGTACGAAACAAAGAAAGAACAAGCTAGCGTAACTGATTTATTATTAGTAGAGCTGCAGTTTGAGATGAATATGTTAAAGGTAGTATCATACTTTGGTAGCACACCGAAATAGAAACCTTCACAGATTTACCTATAACTTACAGGGTATAAAGATGGTTAAGGTAGAAACATACTGTTGAAATTTTTCGGCCTGAAATGCTGTATTTATCCAGAAAAGAGTAAAACCAGTGACCAGAATGATTTTTGTTTGATCTTTTAAAGATAAAATAAAAGAGAAAAGACTTAAGAAATACTGTGGCCGTTTTCACTGTTTTCTCAAAAAGTGAGCAACGTGAGGGACTGAAATTTTCACAGATGACTGTTACTGTATTTTCCTTGATATTTTTGCCCATGAATCTGTAGGCCCTACTTCTTTGACAAAAACCAAAGTATGTTATACCGACCACCTGTCTGCATATTGCTGGGGCATGAGCCAGAAGTTTAAACTTTACATGAGTTGGCTGCATGTCTGTGGAATGTGACCTCAGAGGTGGCTAGGTCTATCAAGTTATAAAGTTACATGTATGTTCCCCTGGGGCGTTTGAATGATTTCTCAGTGTGTTGGCCACACCAATGTAATGTCTTGTTTTTTCTATCTCTATTATTACTCTTACATGTTCTTGTATTTATTAAACACTTTCTTTTTTGAAAAGTGAACAAAGAAAAATTGAACGGCTTCTGACTGCCAAACGAACAAAGTTAATTGACTATTGGGGTCACAATCAACGTAGGGCTGGATGGCTCAGTTGGTAGAGCGCCTGTTATGTTATGTTGAAGTTATGTTCCCCTTGGGCGTTTGAATGATTTCTCAGTGTGTTGTCCACACCAATGTAATGTCTTGTTTTCTCTATCTCTATTATTACTCTTATAGCCTATATTCTAGTCTTGTTCAAGACGGTATTACGTAGTTGTACCTGGCCAACAGATCGCACGTACGTGTACGTGTCAACAAAACAAACGACCCGAAATAACGTCTACGCCACACACACAAGCCTGTAATACCGTCTTGTCCATTTACTCCAAACTGCCCGGAAAATTCCGGGCAATAACCCCCCGCGAAGTCGGCGCATCATGACGTAGCCTTATTTGCATTAATATATTTAGAACATTTGCATGGGGATGAAGTCTAGTACCGCAACGACGTCGCAAGCATTATATACAGTACGCATACACACGTGTATTTCCAGTACTTGTAAATTACATGTGCCGTACATAGGCCTACATTGATATCGTACCATGGCTGCTGACGGATCGTATTGAATTTGGAGGCCTTGGATTTTGCAACACAAATGTCGGGGATTCGAGAGTTTTCCGGAGAACAAAAAGGCTCTTAGACAACTTGGGAATGGAATAAATTTACTAACCGTGCCCCTCGAAATCATTCCGTGTCTTCATGGAGCCCGGGAACAGACTCCATGGTATTATAATTCAGTGAAATTATTTCATTCATCCCTTCATTCATTCATTTATTTTGGCAACATACAAAAGTACTGTACACGTAATACACAATAAATAACGAATAACAAAAGCCCGAGGATAACCCAAAAAGCTGTAAAATACGGCTTATTCATATCCTACAATTTCTCGAATCTTTTTGTGCCGCATGACAGTTGATCGAAGTATAATCAAGCCATGGCTTTGGTAATGACCATGGAGCCATCTGTTGTTATTGCTCCATGGCAATAACAGTTGCGGCTGAGTTTCAAACGACCGTCATTACGTGATATGCACACGGTATATCACGCCATACCACGTGCGTGGATTGGACGCTGACCAAAACAGCGCATTGCACCCCGTTGTTGACCTCAATGAATATGCAATTTCTACCCACAGAGGTCACGCTCAGTCTTCGTCACGTGACACCAGAGTAAACCAACAAGACGTTGATATTTCGTAGGGCGGTGGAATGGTCCACTTTGTTCACGTGGGGTGGGTAATTGTTTGGAGGGACTAGCGCATAATCAACGTCTTGGACAAGACTACCTATATTCTTGTATCGTTCAGTAAACACTTTCTTATAATATGTTAGCAAAGTGAACAGACACTTTCATTCATATTCCATTCATAGTCTTCATAGTCTGAAATTAAAGGTACGTAATATCATACATTGGTTTTTGTCAAAGAAATACAGAATGGGCAAAAATATTAAGGAGGGCACAGTAACAGTCACCTGTGAAAATTTTAGTCTCACACGGTGCCCACTTTTTGAGAAAACAGAAACGGCCACAGTATTGTTAAAATCATTTCACAGTTATTTTTGATCTTTAAAAGATCAAAATTGATTTCGGTCATTGGTTTTAATAATCTTGTCTGGATAAATACAGCATTTCAGGCAGAAAAAGTTTAACGGTATGACTCTACCATCACCATCTTATACCCTGTAAAAAAACAGGGATGTGAAACTTCAGATTTAAATCTGAATTTCGTTTTTTTTGTTTGTTTAGATTTTACCTCAGAATTTCAGCTTGTTTGTACGCCTGCTCTGTACAAAAGTATAGAAACTTTTAAATTTCAGTATAATTCCAGGGACCAATTTCACTAACGCTTTGCTGAAGCCCAAATCCATCGCTAAATGAAAAATCGATCGCTACTTTGCTTGATTACGGCTTTAGCGATGATCACAAAGCGCTAGGGAAATCGTCCCTTGGTATAGGTAAATCTGTGAAGATTACTGTTTCGGTATGCTACCAAAGTATTGGAATTGTAGGGTTGTTAGTAAATATAAGGGAGACTGTGTGGAGTCAGTGGTATCATCCTTCCTCCGTGGTGGCATGAATAATTCATGCAGTGGACTGGAACGATTATGATTATGATAATATTTTTTCAATAGAGATTGCGTGCTAAGATCACAGAGTCACAATCCTATCCCAATTTGCAAAAAAGTCATTAATTCATTCATTCAAATTTATTGTCCACGTAAAAACATGCACAGTAGCCTTGTCTTTGAAAATAAGTAATATTTCCGTGTACTCGTGTGTCTAAAGGGTCGCACATTTGAGGATATGATTTACCGCTTACCCACAGCATAAAATTAAACTGTGGCTGTTCGGGGTCATGTGGTTCAAGAACGTTCAAATTTCATTTTCGAAGGAAGAGCGTTATCACGTGAGTATTTAGGAGAGACCTCTTCAACATTGTCTGTACATTGTGCAGGAAATGAAAGCCACATACTATACTACACGAAATGCATTTTGCACGTAGGCCTACAGAATCATACTACCTGTTGTCATGGCACCCAAAGGGAAGTGGTTAACACCCCCCCTAAAAAAAACACCCCCAAACTGCTAGATTTACATACTATGTATTTGCACTGGTCTTTTGTACATTTGACATGGGAGTAAGTTCGCATTGGTTTTGTTGTTCAATAACAGGGAACACATCACGGGACTGCTGATGAGATTTACCCAACAGGAACCAGACACAGGCTCGAGATACCGTAAGTACTTTGAATATGCTTTGTGATTCCATAACTGTGCCAAACTTCGTCTATGATTACAGGTTTACTGTAATCCAAACACATTATGAAGTTAAATACATCTGTATTGTTATAAAACTCAACCCGTCTATCATTGTTTGTGCTAAAAAATATTGTATACGGAAAATGGAGGTATTTTAGACCCATAATTTAACATACCTTTAACTTTAAAGGTAGTATCATACTTTGGTATAACTATAAGAAACCAAAACAAAAATGTTCAAAGATTTACGTATAACTTTCAGGTTATGAAGATGGTGTTGGTAGTTGGTAGTTGGTGTTGATGATTTTGTTAATCAGCCTTATTTAATGAGAGATATTTTGTCCGACTTTCCCACAATTACCTTTCTGCAGTGAAATGATGCATATGAGGTGTTTTTATGTGTTTTACTGCACAGTCGAGTACATTAATTTGGTCGTGATCCCTGCTTATTCCATGCATGTTAAGTATATTATGTCAGATAGTCAGTAGTCATAGTCAGATAGTGTGGTATCATGAAATTTCTCTTTAGGTTTATCTCATTATGTGTTAATAATGTCCATATTTAACCTGTATAGGTTGCAGCTAAATTAGTAAGCTTGTTCGGTAACAGGTTATCTCGCCTCCTAAGTAAACATGGTAAAAGGCCTAGCCGATTCTCCCCTTACCGACTCGCCCCAGTATTACCACCTCGCCCCTTGCCAACTCGCCTCCTGACTGACTCGCCCCTTACCGGCCAACGAGCTTGTTACTTTCCCTATTGTTATGATGGAGGTACGAAACAAAGAAAGAACAAGCTAGCGTAACTGATTTATTATTAGTAGAGCTCCAGTTTGAGATGAATGTGTTAAAGGTAGTATCATACTTTGGTAGCACACCGAAATAGAAACCTTCACAGATTTACCTATAACTTACAGGGTATTGTAGAAACATACTGTTGAGATTTTTCGGCCTGAAATGCTGTATTTATCCAGAAAAGAGTAAAACCAGTGACCAGAATGATTTTTGATCTTTTAAAGATAAAATAAAGGAGAAAAGACTTAAGAAATACTGTGGCCGTTTTCACTGTTTTCTCAAAAAGTGAACAACGTGAGGGACTGAAATTTTCACAGATGACTGTTACTGTATTTTCCTTGATATTTTTGCCCATGAATATGTATTTCTTTGACAAAAACCAAAGTATGTTATACCGACCACCTGTCTGCATATTGCTGGGGCATGAGCCAGAAGTTTAAACTTTACATGAGTTGGCTGCATGTCTGTGGAATGTGACCTCAGAGGTGGCTAGGTCTATCAAGTTATAAAGTTACATGTATGTTCCCCTGGGGCGTTTGAATGATTTCTCAGTGTGTTGGCCACACCAATGTAATGTCTTGTTTTCTCTATCTCTGTTATTACTCTTACATGTTCTTGTATTTATTAAACACTTTCTTTTTTGAAAAGTGAACAAAGAAAAATTGAACGGCTTCTGACTGCCAAACGAACAAAGTTAATTGACTATTGGGGTCACAATCAACGTAGGGCTGGATGGCTCAGTTGGTAGAGCGCCTGTTATGTTATGTTGAAGTTATGTTCCCCTTGGGCGTTTGAATGATTTCTCAGTGTGTTGTCCACACCAATGTAATGTCTTGTTTTCTCTATCTCTATTATTACTCTTATAGCCTATATTCTAGTCTTGTTCAAGACGGTATTACGTAGTTGTACCTGGCCAACAGATCGCACGTACGTGTACGTGTCAACAAAACAAACGACCCGAAATAACGTCTACGCCACACACACAAGCCTGTAATACCGTCTTGTCCATTTACTCCAAACTGCCCGGAAAATTCCGGGCAATAACCCCCCGCGAAGTCGGCGCATCATGACGTAGCCTTATTTGCATTAATATATTTAGAACATTTGCATGGGGATGAAGTCTAGTACCGCAACGACGTCGCAAGCATTATATACAGTACGCATACACACGTGTATTTCCAGTACTTGTAAATTACATGTGCCGTACATAGGCCTACATTGATATCGTACCATGGCTGCTGACGGATCGTATTGAATTTGGAGGCCTTGGATTTTGCAACACAAATGTCGGGGATTCGAGAGTTTTCCGGAGAACAAAAAGGCTCTTAGACAACTTGGGAATGGAATAAATTTACTAACCGTGCCCCTCGAAATCATTCCGTGTCTTCATGGAGCCCGGGAACAGACTCCATGGTATTATAATTCAGTGAAATAATTTCATTCATCCCTTCATTCATTCATTTATTTTGGCAACATACAAAAGTACTGTACACGTAATACACAATAAATAACGAATAACAAAAGCCCGAGGATAACCCAAAAAGCTGTAAAATACGGCTTATTCATATCCTACAATTTCTCGAATCTTTTTGTGCCGCATGACAGTTGATCGAAGTATAATCAAGCCATGGCTTTGGTAATGACCATGGAGCCATCTGTTGTTATTGCTCCATGGCAATAACAGTTGCGGCTGAGTTTCAAACGACCGTCATTACGTGATATGCACACGGTATATCACGCCATACCACGTGCGTGGATTGGACGCTGACCAAAACAGCGCATTGCACCCCGTTGTTGACCTCAATGAATATGCAATTTCTACCCACAGAGGTCACGCTCAGTCTTCGTCACGTGACACCAGAGTAAACCAACAAGACGTTGATATTTCGTAGGGCGGTGGAATGGTCCACTTTGTTCACGTGGGGTGGGTAATTGTTTGGAGGGACTAGCGCATAATCAACGTCTTGGACAAGACTACCTATATTCTTGTATCGTTCAGTAAACACTTTCTTATAATATGTTAGCAAAGTGAACAGACACTTTCATTCATATTCCATTCATAGTCTTCATAGTCTGAAATTAAAGGTACGTAATATCATACATTGGTTTTTGTCAAAGAAATACAGAATGGGCAAAAATATTAAGGAGGGCACAGTAACAGTCACCTGTGAAAATTTTAGTCTCACACGGTGCCCACTTTTTGAGAAAACAGAAACGGCCACAGTATTGTTAAAATCATTTCACAGTTATTTTTGATCTTTAAAAGATCAAAATTGATTTCGGTCATTGGTTTTAATAATCTTGTCTGGATAAATACAGCATTTCAGGCAGAAAAAGTTTAACGGTATGACTCTACCATCACCATCTTATACCCTGTAAAAAAACAGGGATGTGAAACTTCAGATTTAAATCTGAATTTCGTTTTTTTTGTTTGTTTAGATTTTACCTCAGAATTTCAGCTTGTTTGTACGCCTGCTCTGTACAAAAGTATAGAAACTTTTAAATTTCAGTATAATTCCAGGGACCAATTTCACTAACGCTTTGCTGAAGCCCAAATCCATCGCTAAATGAAAAATCGATCGCTACTTTGCTTGATTACGGCTTTAGCGATGATCACAAAGCGCTAGGGAAATCGTCCCTTGGTATAGGTAAATCTGTGAAGATTACTGTTTCGGTATGCTACCAAAGTATTGGAATTGTAGGGTTGTTAGTAAATATAAGGGAGACTGTGTGGAGTCAGTGGTATCATCCTTCCTCCGTGGTGGCATGAATAATTCATGCAGTGGACTGGAACGATTATGATTATGATAATATTTTTTCAATAGAGATTGCGTGCTAAGATCACAGAGTCACAATCCTATCCCAATTTGCAAAAAAGTCATTAATTCATTCATTCAAATTTATTGTCCACGTAAAAACATGCACAGTAGCCTTGTCTTTGAAAATAAGTAATATTTCCGTGTACTCGTGTGTCTAAAGGGTCGCACATTTGAGGATATGATTTACCGCTTACCCACAGCATAAAATTAAACTGTGGCTGTTCGGGGTCATGTGGTTCAAGAACGTTCAAATTTCATTTTCGAAGGAAGAGCGTTATCACGTGAGTATTTAGGAGAGACCTCTTCAACATTGTCTGTACATTGTGCAGGAAATGAAAGCCACATACTATACTACACGAAATGCATTTTGCACGTAGGCCTACAGAATCATACTACCTGTTTTCATGGCACCCAAAGGGAAGTGGTTAACACCCCCCCTAAAAAAAACACCCCCAAACTGCTAGATTTACATACTATGTATTTGCACTGGTCTTTTGTACATTTGACATGGGAGTAAGTTCGCATTGGTTTTGTTGTTCAATAACAGGGAACACATCACGGGACTGCTGATGAGATTTACCCAACAGGAACCAGACACAGGCTCGAGATACCGTAAGTACTTTGAATATGCTTTGTGATTCCATAACTGTGCCAAACTTCGTCTGTGATTACAGGTTTACTGTAATCCAAACACATTATGAAGTTAAATACATCTGTATTGTTATAAAACTCAACCCGTCTATCATTGTTTGTGCTAAAAAATATTGTATACGGAAAATGGAGGTATTTTAGACCCATAATTTAACATACCTTTAACTTTAAAGGTAGTATCATACTTTGGTATAACTATAAGAAACCAAAACAAAAATGTTCAAAGATTTACGTATAACTTTCAGGTTATGAAGATGGTGTTGGTAGTTGGTAGTTGGTGTTGATGATTTTGTTAATCAGCCTTATTTAATGAGAGATATTTTGTCCGACTTTCCCACAATTACCTTTCTGCAGTGAAATGATGCATATGAGGTGTTTTTATGTGTTTTACTGCACAGTCGAGTACATTAATTTGGTCGTGATCCCTGCTTATTCCATGCATGTTAAGTATATTATGTCAGATAGTCAGTAGTCATAGTCAGATAGTGTGGTATCATGAAATTTCTCTTTAGGTTTATCTCATTATGTGTTAATAATGTCCATATTTAACCTGTATAGGTTGCAGCTAAATTAGTAAGCTTGTTCGGTAACAGGTTATCTCGCCTCCTAAGTAAACATGGTAAAAGGCCTAGCCGATTCTCCCCTTACCGACTCGCCCCAGTATTACCACCTCGCCCCCCTCCTGACTGACTCGCCCCTTACCGGCCAACGAGCTTGTTACTTTCCCTATTGTTATGATGGAGGTACGAAACAAAGAAAGAACAAGCTAGCGTAACTGATTTATTATTAGTAGAGCTCCAGTTTGAGATGAATGTGTTAAAGGTAGTATCATACTTTGGTAGCACACCGAAATAGAAACCTTCACAGATTTACCTATAACTTACAGGGTATTGTAGAAACATACTGTTGAGATTTTTCGGCCTGAAATGCTGTATTTATCCAGAAAAGAGTAAAACCAGTGACCAGAATGATTTTTGATCTTTTAAAGATAAAATAAAGGAGAAAAGACTTAAGAAATACTGTGGCCGTTTTCACTGTTTTCTCAAAAAGTGAACAACGTGAGGGACTAAAATTTTCACAGATGACTGTTACTGTATTTTCCTTGATATTTTTGCCCATGAATCTGTAGGCCCTACTTCTTTGACAAAAACCAAAGTATGTTATACCGACCACCTGTCTGCATATTGCTGGGGCATGAGCCAGAAGTTTAAACTTTACATGAGTTGGCTGCATGTCTGTGGAATGTGACCTCAGAGGTGGCTAGGTCTATCAAGTTATAAAGTTACATGTATGTTCCCCTTGGGCGTTTGAATGATTTCTCAGTGTGTTGGCCACACCAATGTAATGTTTTGTTTTCTCTATCTCTGTTATTACTCTTACATGTTCTTGTATTTATTAAACACTTTCTTTTTTGAAAAGTGAACAAAGAAAAATTGACTGGCTTCTGACTGCCAAACGAACAAAGGTAATTGACTATTGGGGTCACCATCAACGTAGGGCTGGATGGCTCAGTTGGTAGAGCGCCTGTTATGTTATGTTGAAGTTATGTTCCCCTTGGGCGTTTGAATGATTTCTCAGTGTGTTGTCCACACCAATGTAATGTCTTGTTTTCTCTATCTCTATTATTACTCTTATGCCTATATTCTTGTATCGTTCAGTAAACACTTTCTAGTGTTAGCAAAGTGAACAGACACTTTCATTCATATTCCATTCGGAGTCTTCATAGTCTGAAATTAAAGGTACGTAATATCATACATTAGTTTTTGTCAAAGAAATACAGAATGGGCAAAAATATTAAGGAGGACGCAGTAACAGTCATCTGTAAAAATTTAAGTCTCATACGGTGGCCACTTTTTGAGAAAACAGAAACGGCCACAGTATTGTTAAAATCATTTCACAGTTATTTTTTATCTTTAAAAGATCAAAATTGCTTTTGGTCATTGGTTTTAATAATCTTGTCTGGATAAATACAGCATTTCAGGCAGAAAAAGTTTAACGGTATGTTTATACCATCACCATCTTATACCCTGTAAAAAACAGGGATGTGAAACTTCAGATTTCAATCTGAATTTCGGGTTTTTGTTTTGTTTAGATTTTACCTCAGAATTTCAGCTTGTTTGTACACTTGCTCTGTACAAAAGTATAGAAACTTTTAAATTTCAGTAAAATTCCAGGGACCAATTTCACTAACGCTTTGCTGAAGCCCAAATCCATCGCTAAATGAAAAATCGATCGCTACTTTGCTTGATTTCGGCTTTAGCGATGATCACAAAGCGCTAGGGAAATCGTCCCTTGGTATAGGTAAATCTGTGAAGATTACTGTTTCGGTATGCTACCAAAGTATTGGAATTGTAGGTTGTTAGTAAATATAAGGGAGACTGTGTG
Organism: Astropecten irregularis; assembly: GCA_963971285.1. Classification (NCBI taxonomy): domain Eukaryota; kingdom Metazoa; phylum Echinodermata; class Asteroidea; order Paxillosida; family Astropectinidae; genus Astropecten; species Astropecten irregularis. The sequence continues at coordinate 10,634,038 of OZ020249.1, read as the reverse complement.
GAGTCAGTGGTATCATCCTTCCTCCGTGGTGGCATGAATAATTCAAGCAGTGGACGGGAAAGATTATGATTATGATAATATGTTTTCAATAAAGATTGCGTGCTAAGATCACAGAGTCACAATCCTATCCCAATTTGCAAAAAAGTCATTAATTCATTCATTAAAATGTATTGTCCACGTAAAAACATGCACAGTAGCCTTGTCTTTGAAATTAAGTAATATTTCCGTGTACTCTTGTGTCTAAAGGGTCGCACATTTGAGGATATGGTTTACCGCTTACCCACAGCATAAATAAACTGTGGCTGTTCGGGGTCATGTGGTTCAAGAACGTTCAAATTTCATTTTCGAAGGAAGAGCGTTATCACGTGAGCATTTAGGAGAGACCTCTTCAACATTGTCTGTACATTGTGCAGGAAATGAAAGCCACATACTATACTACACGAAATGCATTTTGCACGTAGGCCTACAGAATCATACGACACGTTGTCATGGCACCCAAAGGGAAGTGGTTAACCACCCCCCCCCCACCCCCCTAAAAAAAAAAAACCCAAACTGCTAGATTTACATACTATGTATTTGCACTGGTCTTTTGTACATTTGACATGGGAGTAAGTTCGCAATGGTTTTGTTGTACAATAACAGGGAACTCATCACGGGACTGCTGATGAGATTTACCCAACAGGAACCAGACACAGGCTGGAGATACCGTAAGTACTTTGAATATGCTTTGTGATTCCATAACTGTGCCAAACTTCGTCTATGATTACAGGTTTACTGTAATCCAAACACATTTTGAAGTTAAATACATCTGTATTGTTATAAAACTCAACCCGTCTATCATTGTTTGTGCTAAAAAATATTGTATACAGAAAATGGAGGTATTTTAGACCCATAATTAAACATACCTTTAACTTTAAAGGTAGTATCATACTTTGGTATAATTATAAGAAACCAAAACAAAAATGTTCACAGATTTACGTATAACTTTCAGGGTATGAAGATGGTGTTGGTAGAAACCTACCGTTAAAATCTTTCCGCCTGAAATGTTGTATTTATCCAGAAATTAGTAAAACAACGACCGAAAATCTTTTTGATCTTTTAAAAGATCAAAAAGAAAAAAGAAAAGACTTAAGAAATACTGTGGCCGTTTTTCACGATTTTCTCAAAAAGTGGGCACCATATGGGACTGAGATTTTCACAGATGACTGTGACTGTATCCTCCTTGATATTTTTGCCCATGAATCTGTACTTCTTTGACAAAAAACAAAGTATGATACTACCTTTAACTGTTTGGTCAAAAGTAAGCACTTACTTAAACATAGTCATTAATTATGTATTGAGCAATAATTTTAAAGCACTTTCACTCCTTTCACAAATTTGAGCCAGTAAAGCCTTTTTTTCTTCTGATCAACGGTCTCTATATACACTGTAGTTGTCAAACAGGGTCATATCATGTTACAGGGTGCATTAAAAGCGCACAAAGGCTTAGCACCCATTATTTTACTCAGACCTGGGTTATTTATAGGTACGGTATAGGATTGGTAACATACCCAAACAGAAATGTTCACAGATTAACGTATAACTTCCAGGATGATGAAGCTGGTAGAAACGTACCACACGTTTTCTACCACACACATAACACACCTGGAGTCTATTTCACGAAGCCCTACGATTGATCATAACTCGATTTACGAAGGACTACAATGCATCATAAGACCTACGATTGATTGCAACTCGATTAAGGAAGGATAACCCATCATATCCTACTTGGGGCTGCAATGCATCATGAGCCATGATCGAACGTAACTCGAGTTACGAAGGATAATCCATTGCATCCTATGTAGGGCTGCAATGCATTATAAGTCTTACGATTGATAGTTACGATTGAAGTTACGATGAGTTTGGAGAAATCGACCCCAGAATCCCGGGAAGTCGAAAGTAAAAAGAGATGGGTTTTGATTTGTCAACATATTGTTCACAAATCAAACAGCAATGTTCAACTTGTTCAGCAAAGTATAACTTTCAGGATTATTTATTATTATTTATTATGGTGCTGGTAAAAAACATACCATTGAAATATTTCCGCCTGAAATGATGTGTTTATCCAGAAATTAGTAAAACAAAGACCGAAAACAATTTTAATCTCGGGGTAAGATCAAAACCATCCTTTCTGTTTTATAAGAAAAAATTGAGTCGGTTTTTCGCTATTTTCTCGTGTCTCAGATGTCCGATTGAACTCTATTGTTCACAAGTTTATGATTTCATGAAGACCTATATGCTGGATCAAACAAAATGCGAGTGCTGTTCTCTGACCTTTACCAATCATGTATCATACCTTTAAGAATAATATATCTGGCAAAGCGTCTTGCCCAAGAAAGCACTACTAGCCCATGGCTGGATTCGAACCCACAGTCGAGCACAAAACGTCCCTGGGAACGACATGCCAGACCGCTGGGCCAAAGCTATACCAACAAGCGATTTTAATGACATTTTTTATTGTCGGTATTATTGTCATGAACTTTGACAATTGTTCTACACGATCTTGACAAATGAAGATAAATTGCTTAGTGGGTTTCACTGTCTTCCTAAATTGTGTCTGGAACTGATTCTTTTTAGATCCATAGCCTCCTTGGACCTAGTCTATATTTGATAGACGCACTGGCCATAGAGCAAGCGAGCGTCTATCACATGCGTGCAGATTTCCTGATTAATTATGCAAGCCAACCCAGCACTGATCTCTCTAAGTTTTGACCAATCAAGGAGCCAATCGTACCGTTTGGCGAGTGCGTCTATCACGTAGATAGCTGGGGCCGCACGGACGCGCGAAATTGACCAATCAGCTGCATCTTCCGTCACGATCCTGGCGGAAATGATCTCAAAACAGATCTGATTGGCGGATGTGCCGCGCCCAATTGCATAAAATGTGCATGTGCACACAATATCAGACGTTCGTACGTAGTGACACGGAGTAGAATGGGTGATACTCGGAGTCTCAGACGTGAGGCCTTTACGAAACCAGGCTTGAGGCTAGGCTTGGGATTTATTTCGCTACCGCCATTTGAAGCCCACTAAACGAGACGAATGGATTGGGCCACATGACGAAGCCGAAGAAAGGCTCCAGCTTCGCCATGTATCTCAAGCCCCCAGCTTCGCCATGTATCTCAAGCCCTTCATTTTATTCAGTACACAAAATGGCGCTAGCAAAAAGAAATCCCGAGCCTAGCCTCAAGCCTTATTTCGTAATGGCCCTTATAGGCCTACCTTGGACCCGGACATGCCCAAATGGGCGGCTGAAGTAGTTTAATATTCTTAAATGTTTAAATGCATTAAACCATTCATGCGTTTGTGCTTAAAGCTAGCCTTTAAATCAGTGTAATCTAAAATGAAAATTCCCCCCCAAAAAGGCCCATTATCATTTCATAATAGCTCCACCAACTGGTCATATCATTGAGAAGTTACCTATTCAATCTATACACCAATCCGACGGCGCGAACATGGAGGTAAAAAACACCCGCCATTACTGATGTGTCCCCGCTCGTATTTTGTCCGGCAACAAAAGGATTTACGTCCGCCGCACTCTATAATTGCAGGCTGTACGTCCCATGATCTTTATTGTGACTTCTGACTCCGTGAGATTTTCATGACATTGAATTGACACAGCGCTGTAGTGTTTGTATCATTTACCACGTACCGTTATAACTATAACTTGCCTTCTGCTGTTCAACAGCATCTCCTCAACTTTCATTTGATATGATTGTGTGCGATTTCAAATCTCATTATTACCAAAATATTTCACCTTGATTTGCGACCGATAACAGCAACCGACGAAGTGTTAATTCTCTGTTTAATACGCCTTACCTTTTGTTTTCTCAATTTTACCAACAGATAAAGCAAGGCCTATCGCCAATGTTGAAAAAAAAAGGCTCCGGATCCGTTGTGGTGTTTGAACCAGTTTTATGAGAATCCAACATCAAGCTGATATGTTTTGATGTCAGTTCAAAATTCAGCACGTCACATATACCGACAATGGAATCAGCACTGAGTGACACCACACTGAGGAGTATCGCCTCACGCCTTGGACATGAGTGGAAGACGTTGGCCTCGCACTTGGGTATCAGAGCGGACGAAGTTGATCGGATTGAGGCCGATTATCTTACAACCGAGGAGATGATCTTCCGGATGCTGTTGAAATGGCAGCAGCGGCTGGATGGAGCAAGCGATGCTTCACTCACTCTCTGCAAGGCTCTGGAGAGTTGCGGCAGGACGGATGTGACGTATATTCTCCAAGGTAAGTGTAACTAATCAAATAAAATGTACATTATACCGCAATAAACACCACTATCGGAATAATCACTGGCTCTAATAATAGCTCAGTCGATTGCGGCTGTAATATGGAATCGATTGTCGGTTTTCTTAAAATGAATGTGATGTTTGATTATCTTCCCAAATCAAACAGATGGCCGTGGAGAGGACTTCAACTTGGGTCTCTGTCGCAAAGAGTTTATCAGATACTACAAAGACACGATGGGCCAACTGCCTTTAAATCCTTTGCTCACAACAGATTACAGCTGGATGATGGATATGTTCGTTGATCTTACACTCGAGAAGAACGAGAGAAAGGGTGCATCAGTGCCTCAGCATGAGATACACTATGAGGATATTTTGCAGCTTCTGCGTAAAGACCAACAAGAGGTCAGGGACATAATACTGAGTGGAGATGCAGGAAGCGGTAAAACCACCATTGCATCGAAGATGGCCTACGACTGGTCACTACAGGATCCTGCATCACCACTGTCCAAATTTCCACTGTTGGTCGCCCTAAATCTGCGAGAACTTGAGAGCACTTCCGATCTGACTGAAGCAATTTTCGACCAAATCATTCCCAAAGACATACAGGTGAGTCGTGGAGGTCTCAAAAATTACTTGAAGACACACGGTCATGATGTCCTTATGATATTGGACGGTGTGGATGAATTAGGTTCTCAGCTGCCAACCGTTGGCGATATCATCGATGTTATCAGAAGGAGAATTCTCCGTGATTGCACCCTTATTGTGACAACGCGGCCCCACATGGTCGACAAGCTGTGCGGGCTGAACCCTCGGTTCACCCACGTGAAATCCAAAGGTTTCGCGGATGAAGCAATTTTAAAGTACATAGAAAGCTTTTTCCAAGTAGAGGTTGATGAAGTTTCTCAGCAGCTGTATCAATTCTTGATACGCAGTCCCGTTCATCATGAACTGGCTCGACTACCATTGATGTTGTTGGTCATGTGCCTCATCTGGTCAGACGATCGCAAACTGCCCGACACGCTCACAGGATTCTTCAAGGAAGCTGTTTTCTTCATCATTAATCGCCACCTCGTGAAATCAGAACAACCTGGCAGCTATGACGAAGACATGTATTGGAAGAAAATTAGGAATGACTTGGTAAAAGATGTGGGTAAGGTAGCACTGGATGGTCTGCTGCTTCCTGGGCAGAAGTTAGTGTTTGAGCGTACTGAATTTGGAAATGACAGAGCAATTGAGAATGCTTGCAAAATTGGGATCCTGTCTCAGGAAAGGGTACGAAGTAAACTCCGGGCCGTGCAGAAAGTTACTTTCATCCATAAAACCTTCCAGGAAGCATTTGCTGGTTTCTATTTGGCCAGCCTGGCCGAATCTGACGAAAGGTCTTTTGCTCAATACGTCGATCAAATACACAAACGAGATATTGACAGCCTTGAATACTTGCTGCGGTTCTGTTCAGGGGCGAGTGTTAAAGCAGCGAGAATGCTGTTGACACGTATCGTACGCCTAACCTATTGTTCACAGTTTAATGAGGACACATTTTCCACGTTTCTTCAGATTCATCTGGAGGCCGGATCAGAAGAACTGTACACCATCGCGAAGCCATTGTTTGAGAAGCATGGGCTTGAATTCTCGTTTTACTATTCTGATTGGTTGAACTCAGCTTTCAAATATCTAATTGATTGTGCCTGTAAGTCTCCCATCAGTTGCCGAGATAAAACAGAGTCATTTTGGAGCATGAAGCGCATAAACCTCTTTGGTGTGACTGTGAAGGGCTGGCCCGTTGTCACCTCCATCCTGGGCAATGCCGTGAATGTTTCTGATTTGAATTTGCGTCTTAGCGATCATGGCTTCGCAGAAGCAAAAACAGACCAGACTCAACTTTACGAGGCGATCCATCAGATGAAGTCACTGCAGAAATTTACTATCCATGATGTTACTGTGAATGACTGGCCCCTTATCACCTCCATCCTGGGCAATACCGTGAATGTTTCTGATTTGAATTTGAGTCTTAAGCAAAGCTTCACGGAAAGAAAACAAGTTGAGGCTCAACTTTTCGATGCGACCCGTCCAATGAAATCACTGCAGAAATTGTCTATTGGTGGTGTTACTGTGAATGACTGGCCCCTTGTCACCTCCATCCTGGGCAATGCCGTGAATGTTTCTGATTTGGATTTGAGTCTTGATGAATGCGATCTGGGTATAATAATAGACCAAGCTCAAATTCTCCAGACGATCCGTCCGATGAAGTCACTGCAGAAAGTGGCTATCCGTAGTGTTCATGATGTGAATGACTGGCCCTTTGTCACCTCTATCCTGGGCAATGCCGTGAATGTTTCTGATTTGGATTTGATTCTTCATGAATTACACGCGGAAGAAGAAACAGACCAGACTCAACTTGTCGAGGCGATCCATCAGATGAAGTCTCTGCAGAAGTTGACTTTTCGTGGTGTAACTGAGAATGACTGGTACGTTGTCACCTCCATCCTGGGCAATGCCGTGAATGTTTCCGATTTGGATTTGAGTCTCCGGGAAAGCTTGGTTATTTTTCTCCAACTTTTCGACCCGGTGCGTCCGATGATGTCACTGCAAAAATTGGCTATCCATGGTGTTACTGTGTTTGAATGGTCTATTGTCTACTCCATCCTGAACAATGCTGTGAATGTGTCTGATTTGCATTTGAGTCTTAATCAAGGGACATGGTCCCCGACAATAGAAGACCGGGCTAATTGTTCAAAGGCGATCGGACCGTTGACGTCACTGCAGAAATTGGCTATCCATGGTGTTACTGTGAATAATTGGCCCTTTGTCACCTCCATCCTGGGCAATGCCGTGAATGTTTCAGATTTGGATTTGGGTCTTGATATACCAGTCTCTGAGTTTCTATCCACTAAAGGAAACGAAGAACAGGCTCATCTTTTCGAGGCTATCCGTCAGATAAAGTCACTGCAAAATTTCTGTTCTGTCGGTTCTCTCTCTGTCATTGCCCAGAGCTTAGCTAACTCGGCGTCCACATCAAGTCTTCGGACACTTGTATCGCGGGATGTCCAGCTATTTCTGCCTTGGCGTGAAATGAGGATGCACAGAGAGGTGACGATGTATGAACCTCGTCGGGATGAATGTCATGGTGGCAAGTTCCTTGGATCCGACCAGCAGCTTAGATTTCTGAAGATTGAGCAGGGTTGTACGCAGACATTCCTCTCATCTACTGGTAAGATTCTTTCGAAGGCTCCGCATTTGCAAGGTGTTTTGTTATCGGGGCATAACATCGGCGGTGCCATTACGGAGATAACGAAACCTCTGTCGCAGCTGAAGGACCTTAAGGAGTTGGAACTGGACGAGTTAGGCTTGACAGCGGAGCACGCCGTGCTTCTCCTCAACGAAGTGCTCCCATTCTTGACCAATTTGCAGTTCTTGAGTCTTTCCTATAACAAATTGTCGCCAGAGGCTTTACTTGATGTCATACAGTGGTCGCATTCGTCATCCTCTCTTCGAGTTTTGAAGCTTTTAGAGTGTGCAAAAGACAAGCCTCCGCCAAAGGCTTCAGGATTGACAGCGGCGACTAATCTCATAGATCTTCCGCCGAAGAGAATCAGAAAGACAGAGGGTTCGTTAGAGGTCTTGGACATCCATGGAAACTACCTTGGCAAGCACACGTCCCGGTTAATCGAGCTCCTGAGTGGAATACACACCTTGAAGGAAGTAAACATGGAGGACATGGGCCTCACCAACTCTGATGCCGTCAATCTCGCTGATGCACTCAAAGATTGTCATCAACTGCAGCAGTTGCACCTCGAAGGGAACAACGACGTTGGAGACCAAGGTGTGGAATACCTCTTCCGGATGCTGGGAGATAAACCAGGAATCCAGTCTCATCCTCTGGCCAACGCATACTGGCTTAACGTTCACCAGGCATAGTTCGTGTACAGAAATCCTTAGTCGAGAATTTGTCAAAGTACAGTATCCGACCAGACCCTAATGGAGACTCCCATGAAAGGGGTGTATCGCATACACGATCAGCATTCAACAGTACAAGTAATTGATGATGGCGCAGCTAGTGGCCACTTCGTCTCTATTGTCTTCTGAGACCAAAAATAATCATTGATACCTCAACAGATTTTTTTTAAAATAATAACCAAATTGTAACATGTGCAGATCTAATGGCCATGTCCTTAAACATTACCACAGTTTTAAACAAAACAAGAACACAAAGAACAAGGGTTTCCACACTTTTTGCTTGAATGATGTCACTTTTCTCACGAACATGTTTGTTTGTTTGTTGTTGTCTTTGTTTTCAAAATGAGAAACAAAAAAGCGGTTTTACGGATTATTAAAATCCTGATGAAGGATGACGTTCTTCATCTGTGACGACTACCGGTGATCTCGTACCTCGCCTGATCAGAAGATCGGAAAATGTCCGACAAGCTTACATTATTTTTCAAAGACTTTTCAGGGGTTTACTGTATGCGCTGGTAGAAGATCTAGGTAAGGTAGCACTGAAGGTCTTGCTGCTTCCTGGACAGAAGGTAGTGTTTAAGCCTTCAGGCTTTAGAAATGACAAAGTCATTGAGAATGCTTGCAAAATAGGCATCCTGTTCTAGGGGAGGGTACGAAGTAAACTCCGGGCCGTGCAGAAGGATACCATCATTGAAAAAGAATTTTGTCTCGGTTCACTCGACAAAGGTATCATATTAGGACAGACTCGCATTGTCAAGAAGATCTGTCAGATGAAGTCATTGAGAATTGCGTCTGTCTTCCCATCGGACACTCTTTGCATCAGCCACCGTCGACGGTTCAACATTTCGGTCATTTTCAAGGGTTTATTGGACTCGGTGTCCATATCTGGTGTTGTGAGACTTGTTGAAGCCTTCGTGAAATCTCTGCAAAATGCATGGTCGTCATAGAAAGCGTCTTGGGATTGTAGCCTCAACTTTCTTTGGTGTCAATGTCAAATACTCGCCAGTCTTTGTCCTAAAATCATCAGTCGAGAAATTGTCAAAGTATACAAGAATCCTACGAGACCCTATAATGGGGGCTGCCACGGCTGGGGTGGAAACACAGCATTGACGCACAACGTTGAACTTTTCGTCTGTACTATAATTGCACTCAGTCACGAAGTGAATTCGTGGGATGGCCCCCAAGTAATGGCCGCCTAAAAGGCTTCGTCTTTATTGTCTTTCGAGACCAACACTCACAATCATGATGCATCAGTACCTCAACAGTTTTTATTGCAAAAATTTCCAACTTCTAACCTGCAAGCAACTCCACTAGCCGTCCTAAAAAAAGCAAACAAAAAAACCCAACAACACCACATTTTTGTTTTCATTATACACGTGGTCATGTGATGGAACGGTTTTCATGTATTTCATTTAAGAAAAGAGCAGTACAAAATGAAAAAAAAAATGAAAATGTACAGAGAAATCTTAACAAAAGAGGAAACTCTACAATTAAAGGTAGCTTCACACGTTGGTTTTTCTCATAGAAATTCATATTCAAGGTCAAAAATATCAAGAAAGATACAGTTACACTCATCTGTGAACTTTTCACTCCCATAAAGTGCCTACGTTTTGATAAAACTGAAAAAACGGTGACCGTTCATCATGTTTGTCAAATCCATTCACAGTCAGCTAGCGAATAAAACATGTGGTTGGAATATTAATAGCGCCCTCTTGTTTACATCGGGTACCAACTGCTGGCTTGCAGTTATTTCCAAATGCCGCCTGCAGGAGACTTGAAAAAATGCTTGAATGACGTCACCTTTCTCATGAATATGTAAATTTGAAAGTCGACGGTTTATAAATGACTGTGTACCAAAATAGTCTTTCAGTATTGAAAGTTTACTTGATATTATTCAAAAGATTGAAAATTCCAAATGTAATCAGCTAACACGAGCCTTATATCATGATTTTGTATAAGACCTTAATTACACATATTGATTTCAGATAATAGTTAAACATTTTGTAATGCTTTGTTTTGTACGCAATGATCTTTATCACTTTTTACAAAATATCTTCGAGTAATCTAATAAGTAAGCTCATACTTTTAACACAGATTGAAACTGTTTGTGAATCTACATTTATTCTTCATTTTACTTGTCTCACAAGATCATCACACGTATAAAACCCCAAAATAGGGAGTTTACAGTTCCATCATGTCCATAGAGTAAAAGAAATTACGCAGAGCAATTAACCGTCGAGTTAATATTCCTGTTTTCATTCTTGATTTTGTATTAATGTTTGCAACATTTCTTTTATTTCAATTTGGACTGAATTGTGCTTAGTACTTCTATGTAATCATGTCATTGACTTCATTGAATGTATAATACTGCATGTTATATTGTATAAGGTTGATGTGTATAGTAATGACATTATAGTACATGTATAGCTACGCATGAACAAATGAAAATGTCTGACAGGATGTGCAGGTTAAGACCTGGATCACGCTTCCTGTGGATTGTGAAGCGAGGTGAAATATGACCAGACATTATGGATATTATCCGGCAATTATTCGCAGACTGACAAAGCACATGATTTTTCACTAAGAGCTTAATTTGTAGCAAATCATTTTTTATGTGTGTCGCACGTTCGCAGTAAGATAACAAAGATCTTCTCGGGAAAGCCGTGTGATTTCCAAAGATCCATCAACTTATAATTGTTTTCACATTTCATGTTCAGTTTGATATTCCTATTCAAAAATCTCATACCGGAATTTTTTGGAACATCTCCTTATTAATGTATATACTGTTCATATTAATGCTTGGATTTTCAGTTGCTGAAAAATTAATATCATTGAGAAAATATACAAAAGATGTGACCAGAATGAGCAAATGCTATCAAAGATGACCCATGTCTGTTGTTCATTGGCAGACAGCATAAAATCATTTGGCAAACATCAACATGTAGATATGTTGATCAATGTATTAATCACAAATCGCGATATAAACATTAATATTATTTCAAGAAATACTTGCGACTTGACGAAAATCTTTTTCGTTTGATATGTACAGGAAATGTGTTTCTTTTATAGAAATGATTTAAACTTTTTGTTTTAGTGTCCTTTTTTTGACAGAAAGTTTTGTTTTGCTTTTATATTGATTTTACCTTATGTTATCGTCTGATTTGATTTGATTGATTTTTGTTTGATTAAGGAAATGTCAATGGATTTTTGGTGCATTTCTCTGTACGTTAATGTGTTATAGATTCATGTTGTCACAATGTAGTATATAGGTTTATAGGTGTGTGAAATTATTTAAACATGTCGAATTTGCTTACCTTTATGATTAAATGGACTAGACCGAAGACTATTTCAGTGGCCATATCAGCAAGTTACATGTACATACGTGAAGTTGGCTGGATATTATACAACCAGCAATGACCCAGTGAACACTCATTATGATACAAGTTATGCTCCTATCATCCTGTATTATTTCTAACATGTACCACTTTGATACATTATTGTTGCCCTAAGTCATGTATAATCTTGATGCTGTATTATGCACTTTGCTAATGTTGAAGTACATGTAAATGCTTTAATTAATTCCTTTTGAGTGATGATTGTCTATTCTCTTTATTTTGTATGTACCATGTTAACTATAGCAACAAGAATATTGTTCCTTCAATTTGAAAATTTGACATTGCTGTGATTTTTTTTAATTTTAAGAATGTGTAAAACCTGTTTTGCAGTGTTAATTTTTAAGGAAGTTGAAATTTATGTTACACATAACATTGTTGATGACATGAGGATGATTTCTCAACATATGATTATTAAGACTGAAAAATGGTTTCTGTGTGCATTTCGCAACATGTTTGCATGGACCTAATAGCACTCCGCACTTGCACTAAAAATAGCACCGGACCTCAGACAAATTTGCAACCATGCACACGTGCGTTGGTGCACGCGTGCACGCACACTACGTGTTTGAGCCAATGTTTGTCTGACATCCGGGGATTTTGTGACGTCATTAGTGCGGAGCGCTATTCGTGGCAAAGCTGTGCGATTTATACTAAGTTCCTTGAAATTATCACAATTATTAGAATTAGTTTTGTAGTCTAGTCTATCATCTGAATTTACTCAAAATTGATTTTTTTTCTCGTTGTATAATCTCTAAAATCTTAACATTACGAATTATTAGTTAAAATTAATATCTGAATATGAAATTATAATGAAGAACTCCATGTTATGTAAAGACTAAAATGTATGCAAGAGTAAATGCATATGTATGCATTCTCTACTTGTATGCTTGAGTGCACACTGTAGTGTGGCAGTGCTATTGTTGTGGGCACTTGCCCTGTTGTGTTCATACAGTGAACGCCATCCATGTGTACACTGTACATGCCAGCATAGTATTGAGTTCATATACATGTAGTGAGAACACCTTATGACTTTAGGAGTTCTTGTAGTGAACGTCTTATGACCTTATATAGTGAGTTCTTGTAGTGAACAACCAGCCTATCTATAGTGGCAAGTCAGCCAATTTATGCTGCTACATTTGGTAAGTGAACCAATCATTTGAGTTTCATATTTCTGATACTTTATTTGGACATCTTTACAGGGAATATTGCAGTTTGTTTGTGATGTTATTTCCAAATTGATTATTCCAAGCATTACTTTTAAAGGCAATATCATACTTTGGTTTTTATTAAAGAAATACAGATTCATGGGCAAAAATATCAAGGAAGATACAGTGACAGTCGTCTGTGAAAATTTCAGTCCCATACGCTGCCCACTCTTTGAGAAAGCAGTGAAAAACGGCCACATTATTTAGTTTTGATCCTTAAAAGATCCAAAATTATTTTGGTCATTGGTTGTACTCTTTTATGGATGAAAACATTTCTGCCCGAAATATGTTAACGGTGTGTTTCTACCATCACCTTCTTTATACCCTGTTATTTATAGGCAAATCTGTGAGTATTTCTGTTTCGGTATGCTACCAAAATGTGATACAACCTTGAAGCTAACTTTTAAGAAATGTTCATTTTGTTATTCATTTTTACAACTAATCGGTTCAACGGTTTCAACTCTGTTTTATAGCCACGGTTAAACGTATGAATATACTGTAGGGTTTTAGTGCTCACATTAAAATGTGATGAAGATAACCTGTTTTAGTCTCAGCTGTCCCACGATACCATAATTATATGGTTTGTGTTAATTGTTTTGTTTTTTGAGTGTAGTGTTTATTCTCTTTTTAGTGTTTATTGCAGTTATGTCAGCCACGATTGTGGACATGTCATTTTTGTTTGTATTAAGACGTGCTTGTATTTGTCGGTGTTTGTACACTAATTATTCCGATAAGTTTTCTTTCTTCATAGAACCCAACACTTAACACAAACATGTTTGTAATTGTTTTACATACTGTCAGAGAACAATTAAGTCATTGTCTTTTTGATTGTTCCTGTACTATAATACATTCCCATAGACTAAGCACACACGTATACGTCCAAGAACAACTTTGAACAGAAGACGTCCGTTCGAGGACAAGAATGATTTTATTGTTGTTCATTATTCCTCCTGTCCTCGGTCTCAATACAGGACGTGTATTAACTCTTTGCACACAAACCACATATACCACACACATTAATGTTTGTTGGAGTCAGTGTTGAATAAACCACCCAGTACAACGTATGATCCAGATTGACTGCCTCCGTTCTTTCAAGGATCCTACTTCAACTTTCTTGCTTCTTGCAAAGTACATGGTTTTCTTCTCTAACAATAATAATTGTGATTTCTTTGATTCAAATCCTGGAGCATATTTGGCAAAGTTAATAGTCCCATTCACCATAATTGTTATCTGCAAGACACTGAGGTCTAAAGTCCGAGTTGGAGCCCCTGGGGCTGAAAGTGTCTTGAGTAAAAACCAAGATACAGGTCTTCAATGACTCTTTAGCTGATGCACTTCAGTCAGTCACCGTATGTGGTGAGAATGTGGAATTGGTTGATAGGTTCACTTATCTGGGCAGTGACATCCATTTATCTGCAAGCTGTTATCAGGATGTCATTAGACGGAATGGTAGGGCTTGTGGGGGGATGGAATCACTGGACCGGCCTGTATGACATTCGCGATATTTTATGCAAGAGGACAAAGATTCGGGTCTTCAGGTCCATGATCTTGCCTGTCCTACTCTACGGTTGGGAGACATTGACTTTGACTGGGGGCGACGCGACTCAATGAGAAGACGACTCATTGTCTTCGGAACTGGGTCTCTGGGGAGGATCCTTGGGTACCGCTGTTCAGACCATGTGTCTAATAAGAGGTTACTCAGCATGCTCATGATGAGACCTTTTACCTGCATGATATGTGAGCGCCAGATGCGACTGTACGGTCGATGTGGCTAGATTCCCTGCGAGTGATCCTGCCAGGTAGGACTTGCCCAGCAGGGCGTCCACATGACACGTGGTTGTGTCAGATGAATCGTTATTTTGCTGCGATGTATGGGGATGGGATTGGATGGCCATCAGAAGACCGAATAAGGCCCGAAGGTAAATACAGCAACGCACTGTCGCCGTCGCATGCTCCCACTGATTGGTAGATCCGGTCTTTACGATCATTATATTGCTTTAAGACACACAATGAAGCCTCATTTCCACTGAGTGTTACGATTCATGTTTGACAACTAATCACACCATGTCATACGGTTCAATTATAGGCTTGCCTTTCAGCGACGTGTATCACTTCAGCACTGCATACCCCGTGCTTTTGAGTGCACATGAAAGAATCAGGCACCGGCTTATATGGAATTCAATTCTTATTCATCTTTTTTTGATGAATGGAAATATTTCTCTATACATATGTGCCCCAAAGGCATACACCGAGCAGGGATGGTGTAAATGTGTAGGACTACGTACCCGTAGCACAGTGAAGTTGACTGTTTAGAGTCACGTGCTGCAAGAACTGACCTAGCTAGCTTTACCCTTTCCTTTTTGAATGAAGTGCGTCATCATGTGAGCATTTAGGGGCTGCACCCTGTCTTTACCTTGTGCATGCATCAGTTGCTGGAAATAAAAGCTACGAACCTCCAGAAAGATTTTATTGCGCAGTTTGCACGTAGGCATCCCTACAGAATCATACCTTTGACAGCCACTCAAACAACCGTGCGCAGCGGAGACTTGTTTCCTCAAAATCCTGCAAGAATTATGCGATTGCAGCAGGTCTTGTGTACATTTAACAGGGAAATATGTTGGCACTGATTTTGCTGTATGATTGTTTTAAACACGGAAACATATAAGACCGAGGGTCTGCTGATGAGGAAGACGAACAGATCGAGGCTCATGACCGTGTCACATATAAGACCGAGGGACTGCTGATGAGGAAGACGAACAGATCGAGGCTCAAGACCGTGTCACATATAATTACCGAGGGACTGCTGATGAGGAAGACGAACAGATCGAGGCTCAAGACCGTGTCACATATAATTACCGAGGGACTGCTGATGAGGAAGACGAACAGATCGAGGCTCAAGACCGTGTCACATCGCCTCACATGATCAAACCCTGTGAGTATCTATACTTTGTTTTCCATAACCTCGTCCATGTTTCCATTTTTTAAATTCAGTTAAATGTATTTGTGAGAATAGTCTTTGTGAGAATAGTCTGTGAACTCGTTAGAGTCGGAGCTGTTTCGGTGACGTTTTTTATCGAATTCAGGTGACACATCCATGCATTAAATGCTACCTTTAATTTCCTACCTGTAGCAAAATGAGGAATGAGGCATTAATTCGTACTGATCTGTTTGTGTGTCATTCTAGTGCGCTGTGTGTGGCACGTACTGGTACCTTTAAAAAGAACAGTAACTCGTCTTATAAATAGCAAATGACATCATCCTCAGCCAACTGTGCTATATACATGTACTCCATAACAATCCGTTTTGTGCGGAGAGAAATCACATTATCAAGTTGGCGGCCAGGGTCACAAGTCATTCAAATGCGTCGCTCTGATTGGTGCCTTGTGCGTACTGTGAGAGTTGTTTACCTAGGGCCTGTTTGTTTCAATCACGCGATCAGTGCGTGATCTTGCAGATTCACGTCAACGGCCCTCGGGCAATCTCTCTGTCGCTAATCGACATGTTCGTTGTGTACACGTACAATAGAAAACAACATAAGTAATATTACAGTGCCAGTGTGGTGTTCAACGTGGGAATACAATTTGGATTTACCTGCATGATTTTATTTTGTCGTGTCGATTTTAAAAATTGGTACAGTAATTGCCATTCTTTAGCGTATTGGTCATATTTAAAGGTATTGATCCAACGTGGGGATCCTGACGTTGATCCAACGTGTGGAACCCAACGTTGATCCAACGTGGGGATCCTGACGTTGATCCAACGTATGGAACCCAACGTTGATCCAACGTGGGGATCCTGACGTTGATCCAACGTGTGGAACCCAACGTTGATCCAACGTGGGGATCCTGACGTTGATCCAACGTTTGGAACCCAACGTTGATCCAACGTGGGGATCCTGACGTTGATCCAACGTGTGGAACCCAACGTTGATCCAACGTGGGGATCCTGACGTTGATCCAACGTGGGGTAGGGGTTGCGGAGGGGGTGATTCGCTAAAGAGGGGAAGGTGAGGGGATGAAGACTAGGAGAAATGCAAAAAAGGAAAGGAAAGTACGTAAAGTGAATGATGGGGTTGGAGAAATAGTGTTGGAGGGGAGGGGGTGGGGTAGTATGGTCAAGGTCAAAAGGTGGAAGGTTGGTAGATGGAAAAGGGGCATCACAAACCCATCATCACCGATGGTGGGTCCAGGTTGAGAAGAGCAAGCGGGACTTGTGTTAGTTGACCCCAACCCCCACCACCACCCGCCAGCCCTCCTTCTCCAAGAACTTTATAATATGCCACTTGAAGTTCTTTTGAGCTTTTAGTTCAGGCCGAAATAAAACAAAAATTGTTCATGCCGAATGAATGCCGTTTTTTTTTTCACGCCACTTTTTTTTTTTAGTTTTTACGCCGAATTTTTGCTCTCACGCTGAGTTCTTTTTGTTCACGCCGATTTTTTGTTCACGCTGATTTTTTTTTGGTTTCGTCCCTTTAGGGGCTCCGTAGGTCAAGCTGAGGTTACTTTAACAACTATTGTGACTCAGTTTAACATTGAAGGGAGTTAACGGGGAAGCACCAGGCATGGAGGCACTCAGGACCTACGCCGACTTGGAGGAAGCCTTGAGGGTTGCTCGGGTTGTCTACGACCACTCACAGGCGAGGATGGTCAACAAGACGAGAAAGCTCCGGAGATCCAAGAAAATTAATTTTCTGTGCGTCATGCCACCAACGAATACAGCAAGAGCATCGAAACCAGACACCAATGAGAAAACATCGTTTCATTACAGAAAGCATAGCCTGAAAGGCCGTAAAGATTCGCCAAAGAGGTACGAGAGCCACATTAGTGTGTTTAGAAGTTCCACAAATTCTTAATATGACGTCGCCTTGAAAATAATTATTTTGGATACATCACAAGCCCTTTTTGGTTTGGGATGTCATATCTTTTGGAGCACTCTGTGCCACTAAATCAGCACTCAATTTAACTGCACTGTGTTGGTTCGTGGTGATTTTTATTAAAATACTATAATTTTTCTAAATACCTTTTATATACGATATCACCGGTTACTGTTTCCTACGCTCTCGGGGTAGTTTGTCGTGAAGCAATTACTAAGATTAAAATTGACCAATCCCGTTAAAACATCTTGACATTTATCCAAGCATCATGAAGCATTTTTTAAGAAGAGATTATTTGCTTCTTTGGTTGTAGCCGGTCGAGAAGACGGTTGAGAATGTAAGCACCCAGATTTTCATACGTACTCCGTTGGCATCCACTATCTGTCTCCAACTTCAATTGTCCACCTCGATATTAGCAGTGAAGGAAATGATACAAGACAAACTCGGAATCGAAGCTACAAAGCAGCATCTCTTTACCAAGAGTGGATTTGAGGTAGGTGGACAATTCACAGACTGAGATTACGTTACTCCAGATGAGCTTGTTTTCCGTAGCAAAACAACAAAGCAACAAGCCTGTAAATCTTCCAGTGTTCACGACAATCGACTCAATCGATTCAATTCTTGCTAAAATTGAAATTTTAACTTGATGTTTTCATTTCTTTTACAAACAGCTTTGCGATGCACTTTCCTTAGCAGATCAAAGCGTTGACCGAGATACCAATTTAGAATTACGTCTCACGCCTGGATTGCTGGGCGGTGCCAATGAAAAGGACACACCAGGTAATGTTTTGATTAAAGTTTCTTTCCGCCTGAATTTTGCATTTGTACTCGCTTATATTTTTCCGTTTGCTGACTCTGGAAATTTCACTTTGAAAATGTCAAAATTTTTCTATTCTATTTTCTAACAACACGTACTAAGAGTGTTGACTTTGAATTTATATTTCCTTTGTGACTTGGGCCTCATACACGTCGTAAACTGCTGTACTCAAGATGTCTTCAATTTGAAAATTTCCTAAGACGTTTGAAAGCCTGAATAAAAAGTACATGTATGACCCATTACAAGTTGATTTTTGTGATTGTAGTACTATAGTATAATACGTGAAATAAAATGATAACTGGTGAAATGTACAAAGACTACATTGCAACATTTGAAGAGAAACAAATGGGTTCTATTGGCAGACATCAAACGAGCTTAACATCAGACAGTTGAAAATTAATGTAATCACGGCAAAACGTTTTATTGTTGTTAAACAACATTCATGGGAGCAATTGATCGAATCTTAAACCTGGACAGCTATTGAAATGCAGCATTGGGGTAAATGATTAAAATTAGAAGACTTCCGTGAAACTATTGAAAAGCCATTTTTTTTGTTTAGTTTATTCCATTGTAAATAGTAGGTACATGGATGGTACATGTCATGGGTAAGCGACCAATGAATGGCTTGCTGCATTTACGATACTGCTTTACCAATCTCGATTTCAGGACCGAGCGAGCAATGTACATCTGAAGCAAGTGCTAGTGGACACGATGTTCCTGCACCAAGCAACGAACCTACTGAATCGCAACAGTCTGACTCTCGCCAAGGTATAATACACACACTTATGTACACACTTTGCACTATGAGATTGTCAAACCTGATAGTAAAAGCCAAATCGAGTATATCAATCGCAGGACTGTCTTATGATGCATTGCGGCTTTACGTAAGATACGATGGGTTGTCCTTCGTAACTCGAGTTATGATAGATCGTAGCGCCAGACATCTTGGACGATATCGTGATGACTAAAGTGATTTTGAGATGGATTCTACAATGCAAAATGGTTCGAATCAGAAAGGCAACATCAGTCAAGGAAAAATTAACATAAACGAAAATCTTTTATGCATACTGTGCTAATTCCTTAAAATATGTCTTAAAGTTAAAACGTGCTTATAGTTTAATGAGCATGGACAAAAAGATAATCAAATGTTGGTTGGCTAACAAGCTCGAAGTCCAGTGTTCTGATACCTTAGGTGATAAGATACATTCCTGTCCATTGGGTTTAAAGGGGACAGATTCTACCAAACCATATGTAACTCCTGCCATCGTTGCTGAGAAAGGTTCAATTATTGTTGGGGTGCCAGTAGTTGCATTTTCAATTAAACAAAAATTGTCTTGTTTGTTTCAAAACCTCTATTAATTACAAAAATAATTACACTTGGTGCTACCGTAAACGTTCTCTATTTTGTTAGAGAACCAAAATAATATATTTGCAAATAAAACTACAATGGCGATGACATACGTTAAAATAATAAAAAGCATATTTCGGATCGGTGAAAAAAAGAAGAATATTTTATTTCATTTTGCACAGAATTAACGCTATACAATCACGGTTTGCTCGGAGAAGAGATTATACTAGAACCATATGAGAATCATCATTGGCTATATTAGTACATCAGTCAAATGGGACTGTACGGCTGAAATTTTGAATCGATTGTTAGTTTTCTTTGAATTAATGTGATGCTTGATCTTTCTCCAAAATCAAACAGAAACTGCTGCTGCTGCTACTCTGAGTGAGACCACACTGAGGAGTATCGCCTCAAACCTTGGACATGAGTGGAAGACGTTGGCCACGCACTTGGGTGTCAGAGCGGTGGAGGTTGAGCGGATTGAGGCCGATTATCTTACAATCGAGGAGAGGATCTTCCGGATGCTGTTGAAATGGCAGCAGAAGCTGGGTGGAGCAAGCGATGCTTCACTCACTCTCTGCAAGGCTTTGCAGAGTTGCGGCAGGGCGGATCTCACGTCTATTCTCAAAGGTAAGTGTAGCTATTGCAATCATACATGTATAATATATCATAATATCTATCGGATCATTACTGTCTCTAATAATAGCTCAGTCGATCGTGACTGTTATCGGTTTTCTTAGAATGAATGTGGTGCTTGATTATCTTCCAAAATCAAACAGAACCTGCTGGGCATGAAGAAGAATTCAATCTGGATGTCTGTCGTAAAGAGTTTATGCAATACTACAAAGGCACAATGGGTCAGGTGCCTTTAATTACTTGGCTCAGTTCAGAAGTCAGCAGGATGAAGGATATCTTCGTTGATCTAACACTCGAGAAGCAAGAGAGGAAGGTTGCTAAAGTGCGTGAGATACACTCCTATGAGGATATTTTGCGGCTTCAGAGTGAAGACGATGAAAAAATCAGGGACATAATTCTTTCTGGAATAGCAGGAAGCGGTAAAACAACCATTGCGTCGAAGATGGCGTACGACTGGTCACTACAGGATCCTGCATCACCACTGTCAAAAGTTCCCCTGTTGGTCGCTCTTAATCTGCGAGAACTTGATAGCACTTCCGATCTGATTGAAGCAATTTTCGACCAGATCCTTTCTGAAGACACACAGGTGAGTCGTGGAGGTCTCAGAAATTACTTGAAGACACACAGTCGTGAGGTCCTTGTAATCCTTGATGGTGTGGATGAATTTGCAGAAGTGGGTTCTCAGCTGCCGGCTGATGGCGACATCATGAAGATTATTAGCAGGAAAATTCTCCGTGATTGTACCCTTATTGTGACAACGCGGCCCCACATGGTTGACACGCTGGGCAAGCTGAACGCTCGGTTCGCCCATGTGAAATCCAAAGGTTTCTCAGATAAAGCAAGTGAGAAGTACATTAAACGCTTTTTTCAGGCAGAGGGTAGAGAGGGTTTTCAGCAGCTGTATCAATTCTTGAGACGTAGTCCCGTTCATTATGAACTGGCTCGACTACCATTGATGTTGTTGCTTATGTGCCTCATCTGGTCAGACGATAGCAAACTGCCAGACACGCTCACGGGATTCTTCGAGAAAGCTGTTTTCTTCATCATCAATCGCCACCTCGAGAAATCAGAACAACCTGGTAGCTATGACGAAGAAATGTATTGGAAGAAAATAAGGAATGACATGGTACAAGATGTGGGTAAGGTGGCACTGGAGGGTCTGCTGCTTCTAGGGCAGAAGTTAGTATTTGAGCGCACTGAATTTGGAAATGGAAAAGCCATTGACAAAGCTTGCAGAATTGGTATCATGTCCCAGGAGAGGGTACGAAGTAAACTCCGGGCCGTGCAGAAGGTTTCTTTCATCCATAAAACCTTCCAGGAAGCATTTGCTGGTTTCTATTTGGCCAGTCTGGCCGAATCTGATGAAAATGTGTTCGCTCAATACCTCACTCAAATAGAAACAGAAGATGCATACAGCCTTGAATACTTGCTGCGGTTCTGTTCAGGAGCGAGTGTGAAAGCAGCAAGAATACTATTGACGCGTATTGTACGTGCAGACTATTACTATACAGGGTTTAATTGGGACACATTTTCCACGTTTCTTCGGATGCATCTGGAAGCCGGATCAGAAGAACTGTACACCATCGCTTGGCCAATGTTTGAGAAGCATGGGCTCTCATTCAAATTCAACTTTTCTGAACTCTTGAACTCGGCTTTCAAATATCTGATCGATTGTGCCTGTAAGTCTTCCACCAGTTGTCGAGAAAAAACAGAGTCATTTTGGACTGTGCTGAAGCGCTTAAAACTCCGCCATGTTGCAGTGAATGACTTGACCGTTGTCGCCTCCATCCTTGGCAATGCCGTGAATGTTTCTGACTTGAAATTGAGTTTTCAGACAGGCTTCGCGAAGGGGGGAACAGACCAGAATCAACTTTTCGAGGCGATCTGTCAGATGAAGTCACTGCAGAAATTGGCTATCAATGATGTTACTCAGAATGACTGGCCCGTTGTCACCTCCATCCTGGGCAATGCCGTGAATGTTTCTGATTTGTATTTGAGTTTTTGGCAAAGCTACGAGGAAGGAAAAACAAGCCAGGCTCAACTTTTGAAGGCGATCAGTCCGATGAAGTCACTGCAGAAATTGAATATCACTCGTGCTACTGTGAAGGACTGGCCCCTTGTCACCTCCATCCTGGGCAATGCCGTGAATGTTTCTGATTTGTATTTGAGTCTTTTGCAAAGCTACGAGGAAGGAAAAACAGGCCAGGCTCAATATTTGAAGGCGATCCGTCCGATGAAGTCACTGCAGAAATTGAATATCACACGTGCTTCTGTAAAGGACTGGCCCATTGTCACCTCCATCCTTTGCAATGCCGTGAATGTTTCTAATTTTCATTTGAGTCTTCTGCAAAGCTCAGCGAAAGGAAAAACAGACCAGGCTCAACTTTTGGAGGCGATCCGTCAGATGAAGTCACTGCAGAAATTGGCTATCGATAATGTTACTGTGAATGACTGGCCCTTTGTCACCTCCATGCTGGGCAATGCCGTGAATGTTTCTGATTTGGATTTGCATTTGACATTTCGGCAAAGCTCAGCGGAAGAAAAAACAGACCAGACTCAACTTTTGGAGGCGATCCGTCCGATGAAGTCACTGCAGAAATTGGCTATCAATGATGTTACTGTGAATCACTGGCCCTTTGTCACCTCCATCCTGGGCAATGCCGGGAATGTTTCTAATTTGAATTTGGGTCTTTGGCAAAGCTTCCAGGAAGGAAAAACAGACCATGCTAAACTTTTGGAGGCGATCCGTCAGATGAAGTCACTGCAGAAATTGGCTATCGGTGATGTTACTGTGAAGGACTGGCCCCTTGTCACCTCCATCCTGGGCAATGCCGGGAATGTTTCTGAATTGTATTTGAGGCGTCGGGAAAGCTACGATGACGAAAAACCAGACCTGGTTCAACTTTTGAAGACGATCCGTCCGATGAAGTCACTGCAGAAATTCACCATGCATGACTTTTCTGTGAATGACTTGCCCCTTGTCACCTCCGTCCTGGGCAATGCCGTGAATGTTTCTGATTTGAATTTGAATCTTTCAAAAAGCTCTGGGAAAGGAAAAACATACCATGCTCAACTTTTGGAGGCGATCCGACCGATGAAGTCACTGCAGAAATTGGCTATCAATGATGTTGCTGTGAAGGACTGGCCCCTTGTCACCTCCATCCTGGGCAATGCCGTGAATGTCTCTGATTTGTATTTGAGGCGTCGGGAAAGGTACAATGAAGAAAAACCAGACCAGGTTCAACTTTTGAAGGCGATCCGTCCGATGAAGTCACTGCAGAAATTGGCTATGCATGACTTTACTGTGAATGACTGGCCCCTTGTCACCTCCATCCTGGGCAATGCCGTGAATGTTTCTGATTTGGATTTGCATTTGACATACATAATATATCGGCAAAGCTCAGCGGAAGGAAAAACAGACCATGCTCAACTTTTCGAGGCGATTCGTCCGATGAAGTCACTGGAAAAACTGAATATCGAATGGGTTAATGTGAAGGACTGGCCCCTTGTCACCTCCATCCTGGGCAATGCCGTGAATGTTTCTGATATGCATTTGAGTCTTCGGCAAAGCCCATCGAAAGGAAAAACAGACCAGACTCAAATTCTCGAGGCGATTCCTCCAATGAAGTCACTGCAGAAATTGGCTATCGATAATGTTACTGTGGAGGACTGGCCCCTTGTCACCTCCATCCTGGGCAATGCCGTGAATGTCTCTGATTTGCATTTGAGTCTTCAATGTGACATAACAGAGATAACGCAGCCTCTGTCGCAGCTGAAGGGCCTCAATGAGCTTGAACTGAGCGATATAGGCTTGACCTCGGAGCACGCCGTGCTTCTTCTCAATGATGTGCTCCCATTCTTGACCAATTTGCACACATTAGTCCTTTCCTACAACAAATTATCGCCAGAGGTTTTACTTGATGTCATACAGTTTGCACGATCGTCATCCACACTTCGAGTTTTGGGGCTCGAAAGGTGTGTGAAAAGATCTCGAGAGGCTTCGTCAGAATCGGTAGCAGGGAGTAATCCCATCGATCCTTCGCCGGAGCAATATAAGAAGACCGAGTGTTCGTTAGAGGTCTTAGACATCAGTGGAAACTACCTTGGCAAGCACACGTCCCGGTTAATCGAGCTCCTGAGTGGAATAGACACCTTAAAGGAAGTTAACATGGCGTTCATGGATCTCACCGACTCTGATGCCGTCAATCTCGCTGAGGCACTCAAAGATTGTCATCAGCTGCAGATGTTGAACCTCAGAGGAAACAACGACGTTGGAGACCAAGGTATGGCATACCTCTCCCGGATGCTGGAAGATAAACCAGAACTCGAGTTTTATTTTCCGTTCGGCAAGTACGAGTCCGAGTCCTAGTCCGAGTCCGAGTAATATTTCGTCACACACGTTCCATATGATTAGAAATCAAGAGAAATCTAGCAAACAAATGGAATATTTCCGTATGATGATGTCTGGTATTGTTATATTGTATTGTATCCATTTTGCTTTAGGATGATTTCTTTTAGATGCATCATTTGCAAAGTTTGAGGGTAACCTTAAACGGTTGAATTAATACAGGAAGTACAATGCACGGCTTTTGTCTTTACAAAAAGCAAACTAGAAACAATTTTCAGAAAAATCAAATGGATTTCCTTACTTTAAGGTTGAATGACGTCACTGTTCTCATTAATATGTAAATTTGAAAGTCAACTGTAAATAATCATGTACCAAATAAGTCTTTCAGTATTCAAGTTTCACTTGACATTTATACAAAAGTCTGAAATACGTCCAAATGTAATCAGCTAACACGAGCCTCATATTTTGAATAAAACATTACAGTTAATACACAGATAAGTTTCAGATAAGTTGTACATTTTTAATGCTTTGTTTTGTACGCAACGTTCATAATCATTAGGCCTTTGTCTCTAATGTGAAGATGCTTCAACTATTTTCTCGTAATCTATAAGCTTATCTTTTACAAAAATTGAAAATGCATGGGTATCTACATTTCCCTACATGTGTTCTTCATTTAATTGTCTTACAAGATCATCACACATGTATAAAATCCAAGAATAGGGAGATATCAGTTTCATGCCCATAAACGAAATAACGCACGGCATTTTACCATCGAGTTATTCCTGTTTTCATTCTTTATTTTGTATAGATTTGTGCAACATTTCTTTTATTTCAATTTTGACCTAATTGTGCTTAGTAATTCTATGTAATCATGTCATTGACTTCATTGAATGTATATACTGCATGTTATATTGTATAAGGTTGATGTGTATAGTAATGACATTATAGTACATGTATAGCTACTCATGAACAAATGAGAATGTCTGATAGGACGGGCAGGTTAAGACCCGGATCACGCTTCCTGTGGATTGTGAAGCGTGGTGAAATATGACCAGATATTATGGATATTATCAGGCAATTATTCGGAGACTGACAGAGCACATGATTTTTCACTAAGAGCTTAATTTGTAGCAAATCATTTTTTATGTGTGTCGCGCGTTCGCAGTAAAATAACAACGATCTTCTCGGGACAGTCGTGTGATTTACACAGTTCCATCAAATTATAATTGTTTTCACATTTCATGTTCAGTTTGATATTCCTATTCATAAATCTCATACCGGAATTTTTTGGAACATCTCCTTATTAATGTATATACTGTTCATATTGATGCTTGGATTTTCAGTTGCTGAAAATTAATATCATTAAGAAAATATACAAAAGATGTGACCAGAATTAGCAAATGCTATCAAAGATGACCCATGTCTGTTGTTCATTGGCAGACAGCATAAAATCATTTGGCAAACATCAACATGTAGATATGTTGATCAATGTATTAATCACAAATTGCGAGATAAGCATTAATATTATTTCAAGAAATACTTGCGACTTGACGAAAATCTTATTCGTTTGATATGTAAAGGAAATGAGTTTCTTTTATAGAAATGATTTAAACTTTTTGTTTGAGTGTCCTCTTTTTGACTGAAAGTTCGGCTTTGCTTTTGTATTGATTTTACCTTATGTTATCGTCTGATCTGATTTGATTGATTTTTGTTTAATTAAATAAATGTCAATGGATTTTTGGTGTCTTTCTCTTTACATTAATTTGTTATAGATTCAAGGTGTCACAATGAACATGTATAAGGGTGTGACATTATTTAAACATGTCGAATTTGCTTACCTTTATAATATTAAATGGACTAGACCGAAGACTATTTCAGTGGCCATGTCAGCAAGTTACATATACATACGTGAAGTTGGCTGGATATTATACAACCAGCAATGACCCAGTGAACACTCATTATGATACAAGTTATGCTCCTATCATCCTGTATTTTTTCTAACATGTACCACTTTGATACATTATTGTTGCCCTAAGTCATGTATAATCTTGATGCTGTATTATGCACTTTCCTAATGTTGAAGTACATGTAAATACTGTAATTAATTCCCTTTGAGTGATGATTGTCGTTTTTCTTTATTTTATATGTACAACCTAGCTGTAGCAACAAGAATATTGTACCTTCAATTTAAAAATTTGACATTGCTGTGATTTTTTTTATTTTTAGAATGTGTAAAACCTGTTTTGCAGTGTTAATTTTTAAGGAAGTTAAAATTTATGTTACACATAACATTGTTGATGACATGAGGATGATTTCTCAACATATGATTATTAAGACTGAAAAATGGTTTCTGTGTGCATTTCGCAGCATGTTTGCATGGACCTAATAGCACTCGGCACTTGCGCTAAAAATAGCACCGGACCTCAGACAAACATTGCAACCATGCACACGTGCGTGGGTGTACGCGTGCACGCACACTACGTGTTTGGGCCAATGTTTGTCTGACATCCGGGGATTTTGTGACGTCATTAGTGCGGAGCGCTATTCGTGACAAAGCTGTGCGATTTATACTAAGTTTCTTGAAATTTATTTTTTTTTTTCGTTGTATAATCTCTAAAATCTTAACATGACGAATTATTAGTTAAAATTAATATCTGAATATGAAATTATAATGAAGAACTCCATGTTATGTAAAGACTAAAATGTATGCAAGAGTAAATGCATATGTATGCATTCTCTACTTGTATGCTTGAGTGCACACTGTAGTGTGGCAGTGCTATTGTTGTGGGCACTTGCCCTGTTGAGTTCATACAGTAAACGCCAGCCATGTGTACACTGTACATGCCAGCATAGTATTGAGTTCATGTATAGTGAGAACACCTTATGACTTTAGGAGTTCTTGTAGTAAACATCTTATGACCTCATATAGTGAGTTCTTGTAGTGAACAACCAGCCTATCTATAGTGGCCAGTCAGCCAATTTATGCTGCTACATTTGGTAAGTGAACCAATCCTTTGAGTTCCATATTTCTGATACTTTATTTGGACATCTTTACAGGGAATATTGCAGTTTGTTTGTGAGGTTATTTCCAAATTGATCATTTCAAGGATTACCTTTAGGTGATATCATACTTTGGTTTTTCATCAAAGAAATAAAGATTCATGGGCAAAAATATCAAGGAAGATACAGTGACAGTCGTCTGTGAAAATTTCAGTCCCATACGTTGCCCACTCTTTGAGAAAGCAGTGAAAAACGGCCACATTATTTAGTTTTGATCCTTAAAAAATCCAAAATAATTTTGATCATTGGTTGTACTCTTTTCTGGATAAAAACATTTCTGGCCGAAATATGTTAACGGTGTGTTTCTACCATCACCTTCTTTATACCCTGTAATTTATAGGCAAATCTGTGAGTAATCTGTTTCGGTATGCTACCAAAATGTGATACAACCTTAAAGCTAACTTTTAAGAAATGTTCATTTAATTCATGTTTACAACTAATCGGTTCAACGGTTTCAACTCTGTTTTATAGCCACGGTTAAATATATGAAATCAATGTACTGTAGGGTTTTAGTGCTCACATTAAAATGTGATGAAGATGAACTGTATTAGTCTCAGCTGTCCCACGATACCATAATTATATGGTGTGTGTTAATTGTTTTGTTTTTTGAGTGTAGTGTTTATTCTCTTTTTAGTGTTTATTGCAGTTATGTCAGCCACGATTGTGGACATGTCATTTTTGTTTGTATTAAGACATGCTTGTATTTGTCGGTGTTTGTGCACTAATTATTCCGATATTTTCTTTCTTCATTGAACCAAACACTTAACACAAACATGTTTGTATTTGTTTTACATACTGCCCGAGGACAAAGCATTGTCTTTTCGATTGGTCATGTACTTTAATGCATTCCCATAGAGTAAGCCCACATGTGTACCTCCAAGAACAACTTTGAACAGAAGACGTCCGTTCGAGGACAAGAATGGTTTTATTGTTGTTCATTATTCCTCCTGTCCTCGGTCTCAATACAGGACGTGTATTAACTCTTTGCACACAAACCACATATACCACACACATTAATGTTTGTTGGAGTCAGTGTTGAATAAACCACCCAGTACAACGTATGATCCAGATTGACTGCCTCCGTTCTTTCAAGGATCCTACTTCAACTTTCTTGCTTCTTGCAAAGTACATGGTTTTCTTCTCTAGCAATGATATTGTGATTTCTTTGATTCAAATCCTAGTCTAGATTTGGCGATGTTAATAGTCCCAGTCAACATAATTGTTATCTGCAAGACACTGAGGTCTAAAGTCCGAGTTGGAGCCCGTGGGGCTGAAAGTGTCTTGAGTAAAAACCAAGATACAGGTCTTCAATGGCTCTTTAGGTGATGCGCTTCAGTCAGTCACCGTATGTGGTGAGAATGTGGAATTGGTTGATAGGTTCACTTATCTGGGCAGTGATATCCATTTCTCTGTAAGCTGTTATGAGGATGTCATTAGACGGAATGGTAGGGCTTGTGGGGTGATGGAATCACTGGACCGGCCTGTATGACATTCGCGATATTTTAGAGGAATAATGACAACTAATCACACCATGTCATATCACACCTTATTAGGCTTGCCTTTCAGCGACGTGTATCACTTCAACACTGCATTCCCGTGCTTTTTAGTGCAAATGAAAGAACCAGGCACTGGCTTATGTGGAATTCAATTCTTATTCATAGATAAGATTTTTTCTTTTTCTTTTTGATAAATGGAAATATTTCTCTATACATCTGTGCCCCAAAGGCATACACCGAGCCGGGATGGTGTCATGTGTAGGCCCACGTACCCGTAACACAGTGAAGTTCACTGTTTCTAGTCACGTTGTGCAAGAACTGACCTAGCTTTACCCTTTCCTTTTTGAATGAAGTACGTCATCATGTGAGCATTTAGGGGCTGCACCCTGTCTGTACCTTGTACATGCATCAGTTGCTGGAAATAAAAGCTACGAACACCCCCCCCCCCCCCCCCCCCACCCCGAAAGATTTTATTGCGCAGTTTGCACGTAGGCACCCCTACAGAATCATACCAGCCAAACAACCGTGCGCAGTGTAGACGTATTTCCTCAAAACTCTGCAGGAATTATGCGATTGCAGTAGCTTTAGGTCTTGTGTACGTTTAACAGGGAACTAAGTTGGCATTGATTTTGCTGTATGATTGTTTTAAACACGGAAACATATAAGACCGAGGGTCTGCTGATGAGGAAGACGAACAGATCGAGGCTCATGACCGTGTCACATATCAGACCGAGGGATTGCTGATGAGGAAGACGAACAGATCAAGGCTCATGACCGTGTCACATATCAGACCGAGGGATTGCTGATGAGGAAGACGAACAGATCAAGGCCCATGACCGTGTCACATATCAGACCGAGGGATTGCTGATCAGGAAGACGAACAGATTGAGGCTCAAGACCGTGTCACATCGCCTCACATGATAAATACCTGTGAGTATCTATACTTTTGTTTTCCATAACAGTCCTAAACCTCGCCCGTGTTTCTGTATTTAAATTCAACCAACTTAGTTTGTGATCTGTGGACGCGTTAGAGTCGGGGCTCTTTCGGTGACGTTTTTATCGAAAAAAAAGGTAAGAGGCAATCCGGCCTACGTACCTCATGTTGTGTGAATCGTGATGTTGTAATCCGCGGAGAGTCCGTGAGTATAGATTCACTGAAATCGTAGGTCTTCGTGAAATTTACCCCTGTTTGTTTGATTGTTTGTTTTGTACGGGGAAGGTATGAAAGTATGGAAAATGTGGTTTTCTGCAACGTTTCTTATGTGTGATTCTTTATTGTATTTGATTTATTTGATTTTTTTATGCCTCATTGCTTTGCGTTGGTAACATCCTATTAATAGCAATGACGTCATATCCTCAGAAGCTCTGACTACACGGGTCGACACCAGTCAATCTCGTCCCGATCCTCTCGCTTGTTTTGTGCGGTATAGCACTACCATTCCCAGGGAGGGCTGACTCGTGTAAGCTAAACGAAATTTAATGCACTCAAGTTCTCGGCCAGGGCCACACGTCATTTAATGCATCGCTGTGATTGGTGCCTTGCGCGTTCTGTTTACCAGCCTGTAGGGGCTTGTTTCAATCACGCGATCAGTGCGTGATCCTGCAGCTCCATGTCCCATGCAGGATACGCCGAAAATAGGATCACTGATCACGTGCCTGAAACAAACAGTCCCGAGGTAGAGACACCTTGGCAGCCCTCGGGCAATCTCTCTGTGCGGCGTAGTAGGAGGCCACAGTCGCTAAGCGACATCTTCGTTGTGTACGCGTACAATAGAAAACAACATTAATAACATTACAATGCCAGTGGTGTTCAGCGTGGGAATCAAATTTGGATTTACCTGCATGATTTTATATTGTCGTGTCGATCTTTATAATTGGTACAATATAATTGCCATTCTTGAGCGTATTGGTTAAATTTAAAGGTACTGTCATTAGTATATACTTTGGAAGCATACCGAAAAAGAATTCAGCACAGATTTACCTATAACTTACAGGTTATAACGATGGTGATGGTAGAAACCTACTGTTAAAATTGTTCACACTGAAATGCTGTATTTATTAAGAAAAGAGAAAAACCAATGACCAAAAACAATTTTGATCTTTTAAAGATAAAAAATAACGGTAAAATGATTGAAAAAAAATACTGTTAACGTTTATCACTGTTGGCACCGCATGGCACTGCAAATTTCACACGCGACTGTTACTATTTCTTTCTTGATATTTTTGACCATGAATCTGCATTTCTTTGACAAAAACATTACCTTTAAAGACACACGCATAATAATGATTGAATATTGCAACGTTTGTCGCGCCATAATGTGGCCATGGACAATGTATAACAGTAGTCAATCATGCAAAGACCACGAACATAATGTACCTAAAATAATTATGTGGCCATGCAGCGTGCATAACTTCATCGGGCAATGCATATGGCACACGATTACCTCATTCCTCTTTACATGAGTGAAAATAAACAGAAAAAAGTCCATGTGGTCGAATTGCAAACAGGATATTCGGGAATGTGAACTGTAAGGATTGTTACAGGATGTAAAATGTATTAAACCTATACGATGAAAAGTAAAGTTGGATTAAGTAATGTACACTTGACAGTTCGGACCCGAGTCCCTATTTTAAGGACTCGGACTCAGTCTCCCCCACGAACAGTGGGTGCATTCGTTTAGCTTTCCCGGGTCGACAACAGTCAACCTCGTCCCCATTCTTTCGCTTGTTTTGTGCAGTAAAGCACGACCATTCCCAGCAAGGGCTGACCCGTGTGAGCTAAACGAATACACCCAGTAAGAACTCGGACTCGGACCCGGACTCGAACAGTAGGACTAGGTTTCTTCAAGTACTCGACCTGGGCCCTGTTGCATAAAGCCTACTTAAGTTGAATTCTTAAGTACTACAATGTCCATAGAATACATGTCTGTGCCAGTTTATATCCACCAAAGACCATAATTTGACAGTGTTTTACATGGTTTAAGTGGCAAGAAAGGGATTTGTCCCAACGCAAAAATTCAACTGTGCCGGTAGTTGGTACTTTCTAAGCCATATAC